>QRFJ01001450.1:0-32671 GCA_006176705.1 Cocos nucifera
ACTATGACAACAATGGTGCCATAGGCCTTGCTAAGGAGCCAAGGCCTCACCAAAAATCTAAGCACATTGAGCGGCAATATCACCTTATCCACGATTACCTCGAGAAGGGATACATCGAGGTCAAGAGAGTCGACTCCACAGACAATGTGACGGACCTACTTACAAAGCCATTGGGCCAGCAGAAGATCGAAGCCCACCTTGAGAAAATGGGAGTTAGATTTATAGTCAATTGGCATTAGGTCAAGTCGGAGTTTGTTAGATATGTGTGCCCTAGAAGCCAGAATTGGCTGACACTTGTAATACACTTCTAAGGGCAAAATTATAATTTTGACTATAAATAATAAAAATGAATTATTTTCTATCACATAAGTTTATTTAGTGTCTATGATACATCCCTTAAGTTAATGATAATGATAATTCTTATTTTCAAGAGTTGAAAATTTAAAATAAGAATTTTCATTATTAACTCATAAAGTGCTCCTAACCGTAGGATCATCATTAGGATGATCATTGATCTAGAAGGTTAGTGTATAATCGCTTCTTTGTAGTAGATGAGTCTTGAGTCTATGGTGTAGAGATACCGGAGTGAGAGTACAGGTACTCGTTAGAGAACGAGGGCACTGAGCGTGACCACCTTGAGTAGTCATAAGGAAGTCTACCTTCTCGTCATGACTGATATGCTGCACTGAGGTGCATCGACAGTTCATCTTAAGGGTGATATGGTTTGAGTACACCATGACTCGGTCTCCTAGCCATTTGGAACCCTGAGGTATATGTTGGCAATAGCATGTTCATTGTAGAAATTGGATTGCACCAAGATTGAATCTATCTACCTCGGTGGATGAGGAGCGGCCCAATGATAATCATGATAATCAAATCCATAAGCCCATGGTCATGGCAAAATGTGAAATAATAGAAAGAGTTTCTATTAAGGTTTTCACATTAGACTTGAATCGAATGATTAAATTATATGATAGAAATTAGGGTTTGATGAGTTCACCTTAACCTTAATTTGATCGGAGCTCAAGATAGAAGAACTTAATCACACAAGTAGCTGCACTGAGAGGTTCATTTTTAGTTTTGATGGGTTGCCACCATATGCTGCTAGGTGTCATTTGTAGATTTTAGGAGCAACTAGAATGATTTTGATGATCGATCATTCTAGTTGTATAAATTAGAAAAGTTCTGATCCATCGAAAGGAGTTTCGATGATATCGATGATGGAGATCATGATATATCTCATTACCATATAGAACTGAATCTAACTGGATCACACAAACAAGAATTTAGATTTGGATATCATCAATTGGACTAATCCAGTTTAGTTGATTTGAATAAGATTCAATTAGGTTCAAGGAAATCATGCTAGCACACGATTGAGTCTAACATTCTCCTTTTTCTATCATAAAAATGGTCTCGACTGAGCCAAATGAGTTTGTGCTCACTCAGGTATCTTTACCTAATCTGATTGGAGCTTGTCCAAGTCAGAAAAGGATTGTCTTAATTTATGAGATAAATTTGAGACAACACCTGCCATTTTCCATCACCTGCTAATTCTTATACTTTGACTTGGTCAAACATTGACCTTTGACCCTTGGACATCTGCCCATGTGTCATGCACTTATTGGGGAGCAGATAAGGGCTTGTCCCCTCTATGAAAATTGGAAAGAAAGGGGGCGCATGCCTAGGATGGCGTGCGCCCATGGATAGGGACGTTAGAGTCCCATACGGATGGAACTCCAGGTTGCTTGTTGAATTCAAACTAGGTGACCCTCACCTATAGACTTTGACCAGTCTTAGGCACCACCTCAGGAAGAATCCATGGGTGTCTCATCCCACCAATCAAATTTAGATCTAATTGAACGAGGCAACGTGATTGATCGGGATGATGCAGCACTGCATGGCGCAGTAGAGTCTATAAATAGACCTTGTCTGCGCCCACTTTTATGAACTTCTCTCCTAGCCACGCCCCAAAACTATCCCTCTCCCTTCTCCATGCCAACATCTAGCCCTCTCTCTCCTCCCCACACCCAAGAAAGTTGGGTTCTTCAGATTAGTGTGAGTCAGGGAAGAAAAGACTGACAAAAAAGGAAGAAGGCAGTACTGCTGCAGTGACGACGGGCGATCTTCAGAAGGTATTTTGAAGATCCTCCAAATCAGATCCAGATCTAAATTTTGGAGAAAAGAAAGAGAAGGAGAGGATCTCTAGATCTAGACCCAGTGGATATCGGTATAGGCCAGGCGCTTGCGTGGCCAGATCCAGAATCTCAGAGCTTCCATAGGATCATCAACGGGTAATCGGATTACCCAAAATCAAGGTAAAATTAATTCAAAATTAATTTAATTTTATTTTCTTAATTATCAAGTCATAAATCAGATTTGAAAAGTGTCAGATCCGATCTAGATCTAAGAGGAGAATTTTTGAAATATGCCTCTTGATCCAATCAGATCTGAACGAACCTGACTCGAGAAATTGAGGATTTCCCTTCAGAAAGTTGGTGTACATTCGCTTTCTTAGGATATATGTGTCTTGAGTCTATGATGTGGAGACACTAGAGCAAGAGTATAGGTACTCATTAGAGAATGAGGGAACTGAGCATTAAATTAATGAAGACTTGATCCATGATTTTATTTGAATCCAATTCAAATTTGATTCAAATCCAATTCAAAATTCTATCAAAGCTAATTCAATTAAACTTTGAATCTAAGCTCTATATGGATTATAAAATTTAATTAGCATTAAATTAAGTTAATATTAATTAAATTTAATTTAATTTAAATTAATTAAAAAATAATTTTTAATTTAGATTCAATTCGAATCTAATTCGAATCTGATTCTAAAGGAATTATAGGATCGACTAGATCGGATCAGGTTTGTGTAGCGGATTTAAAAAAAAAAATTATTGATCTGATTAGATTTGAGAATTTTTGAATCTAATTATATAGGTCTAAAACTAAAAATAAAATTTGGGTATCGAAATATCACCTATTCGCAAGTGAACCATTCACTCCCTATGATGATCAAAATGTTGTCCCAAAATGTGACTTGAGCTGCACACATGTTCAACCTCTACCAGCATCCACTTAGGTCAGATCTAGAGGTTTTCTTCTTCTAGATCTGATATCTAAAAATCAGCAACTGGATCTCCTGAACATGCCTTCGATCTAATCTCCGATAGTAGTCCGATCGACCCACGATCAGTGTCTCCTTCAACTTCGGTTTGCACGGATAGCATCTTGATGCCTGAAAATTGATTGGCCTAACTCTTGGATGTAGAGAAGAGAGAGAAGAAGAGGGAGAGGAGGCATGGAAATGAAGGGACAAGGCTTTGCTGTGGGCTAATGTGATGGCCAAACACTTTGGCCTAGGTCCCTATTTATAGAGTAAATAGAAGACCTAAGAGTCCTATAGCTTTTGAACTTTGATCGGATCAAAGTTAAGAAGCAGAAGGACTCTTCACTTAAACCCATGCCCCCTTCTTATTTTTTCTCTTATTTTGTCACACAAAATAGGAGTTAGGTGTGCACCACCTTATTAAATAAGATGGATTGTTTTTTAAAATGTATTCCAAAGCCAATCATCAATCTGTTGATGATTGTGCTATTTTATAGTTATAATTAATTCATTATTAAATAAAATATATTTTTGATCTTTTTATCATAAAGTCTATATTTTCTAATGAACTTCATTATGGTGATGAAGTCCTTAGAACTATTTAGGTTTGATAAAGAGAGGATTTATCAATAAGTTCTTAAATAATTTACGACTAAATGATATGCTGTTAATTAGGATGATAGCATTTATCGAGCATAGGTCATTGTATGCCATATAGGTTAGTTGTCCTCTTAACCAAGGAGTGTGAAGATACTGGTATGGCATATAAGTGAGATGTAAGGATACATCGTCACTAAACGTGATCAACTTCAAAGCATTCTGCTGTCAAGAATTGCTCTAATGGGATATAGGTATAAGTATCCCTTAGACCTGAGATCACCACAGTGGCTTACAAGCAACTCACTATACTTCGGTGCCAAATTAACTGAATTTTTAATTCAGTGATGGAAGATTTTTGGGCACAGTCAAGTACTTGTAAAATTGGTGAGTGATCAAGATGGGATTGATGAAGGAAACCAGTGCAGGGTTAGCAGTGCTACTTTCAAAATTTTTTTTAAAATTAGCTAAAATATAGTGAAAAATTAATTAATCTAATTAATTTATTACTGATCATATCAAAAAATAAATCCTGTACTAAGGATCTAAACATGACATAAATGCATACATATCAGATCAGAAAATTAAAATAGTGTAGTAAACTATTTACTACATCTAGGTATTCTGAACACTATACCTTGCACGAGTAGTCGATCGCCATGATCTGATCATCATCGAGGAGGTCTGCTAGTCACGATGCAGCCATACAGATGTCTGACCTCCATGGATTATCCATATGAGGCTCCTGATCCTGATTGGCTTCCTGCGAGTGCTAGCTCAACACTGAAGTCTTTTAGGGGCTATTTCGATCGAATGACTTTGATCTTCATCTACGGGCTTCACGGACCCTTCGGATTGCTGGTAGATGTAGTAGAGAGGAAAAGAAGGTTCTTCTAAAATTTTGGTGGGCTTATTACACTCGTAGCTCACCAACTCTCTTTCCAAAACCTAGGTTAAAAACCTAGGGCAACACTCAGAAAACTCTGCGCCCAACACTCTATTTTTTTTTCTCTTAGGAATTCTTTTTAATTCAAACTCACGCAGAAGGGGAGGTCTCACATAGATGAATTTCTCATTCTAGAGGTGTCACACATCCCAAGGAATTTAATACTTAAATGTGTGCCAATAAGAGGGGAATCAGCATGGAGGGTTAAGATCGGATTGGTTGTTAGTTCAAATTCAAACACCCATTGAATTTAAAATCTAAACCACCTAATCCTATCCACTAGGGACGTGAGAATCCTAGGAGCATGCCCATATTTGCATAAAGAATGAAGCATGAGAACCTTTTCTCATGAAGAAATGTGGGCGCACAAAAAAAATGGTGCATGGATAGGAATGAAGTTGGTTTCTAATTCAAATTTGAATCTCATTCAAACTTAAACCATTAACCACCAACCTTATCTATTTTAGGCATTAAGAAAGTGTGCGTGAGATCCATTTGTGCATGGGAGAAAACTTATGAGAACCTTTCTCATGAATTTTAAATGGGCATAGGAGAGATGAGGTGGCGCATGGAAAGAGAAGACTAGTCAAACTAGTTTTTGAATTTAAACTTCAACCAATTGAACCAACCCAATCAAAATTGATTAGGTACAAATAGATCAAATTAAATCTAACATACTTAGACTTAATTAAATTCTAATAAAATTAAGAATCAATCAAGCCCAATCTTTAATCAAATCAGGATTCGAAACTCCTCGGTGATTAGGTCAGCCCACGACCTAATTAGGTCAAACCCAACTGAACCCAATTCAATTGAACTTGATCCAAAAATAGTTATTCAATCAAATTGAGTTAATTAATGATTAAATCACTAATAAAATCTCTCATAAATCTAGAGTCCAAATTTGATGGGTGTCGGATACTAGAGTTCCACCAAAATGAAATTCTTGATCGAAGAGTCCCAAACTAGTGGGACTCTTGATCCTGATATTCGAAACCAGTGGAACTAATGATTGTAGAGTCTCAACTCTCAATCATAGAGTTTCAATCATGTAGGACTTAGAGTCCCAGAGCTGTGGAACTCTTGGTCAAAGAGTTCCAATCTAGTGGAACTCTTGACCATAGACTCCCAAACATTGAGACTCAGTGTCCCAACCCAGTAGGACTTCCGCTTGAAGAGTTTCAGTCCAGTGGGACTCTTGATCATAGAGTTCTAGTCGAGTGAAATTCTTTATCAGCCATCAGATTAGGTAGGAACATCTAGTGTGTGTGACTCCGCAGGTTCGAACCTAAGTCGATAGCATAGAAACCAATTTCTGTACTAATCAAAGTGACCATCTAGTAATGGTACCTGACGTTCAGATAGGTCGAATAGTCATAATTGCAACATTCAGAACTTATACGAATATGATTACTGTATAATTCATCCCTATGATCTTTGTGTGATAGATGATTCAGAGTTAGACCGTCAATCCTAGAAAATACATCCATGTCGTATCTTAAAGTTATTAGTCTCGTGACTCCTCACTAAGACCACCTTAACCACGATTTTGCTAAATTGAAACATAATTGAATATAGTTCCTAAAATCATGAGTGGTCAATCACATCTTGATACATGCACTAACTCCTCAAGTACTTGACTATGCTCAGAAATCTTTCATCATTGAATTAGAAATTTAGATAGTCCAGCACCAAAGCACAATGAGTTGCTTGAAAGTCATCATGGTGATCTCAAGTCGAAGGGACACTTATATCCATATTCCATCGGAGCTAATCTGGATAGAAGAAAAGCTCCAAAGTTGGTCACATTCAGTGCAGATGTATCCATACATCTTACTTACATGCCATACCAGTATCTCAATACTTCTTGGTTAGAAGGACAACCAATTTATATGGCACACAACGATCTATACTCGATAAACCTTATTGTCCTGAGTAACAATGTATCATTTGATCATAAACTATTTAAAGACTAAACGATAAATCCTTCTTTGTCGAATCTAGATAGTCCTAAGAACTTCATCACAATACAGGAGTTTATTGGAAGATAACAAAATTTATGATAAAAAATGCTAAAATAATTTTTATTAATTTATAACTCATATACAATTATAAATATATATCCTAACCATCAACAGACTGACGATTGACTTTGAAACATATTCCCAATAATTGACCACTCTAAGAGTTGGAGAAGAATGCATTACTATATTTCAATATAGTAAAACCTTGACCAGGATAATCTATAAGATGGATTTGATATTTTAAAATATAATATGGATGAGCTAACTAAGATTGACAGTTAAACTCTAAGATTTTCTACGAGCATTTTGGTCAAGAGGATGAATTATACGAAAACTATATCCATATGGGTTCTAAGGATGTTGTTTTACACATTCGACCTATTCGGCCGTCGGATATCATTGCTAGATGGTAACTTTGATTAGTATAAAAATTTATTTTTGTACTATTGACTTAGGTTCAGATCTATGAGGTTATACACATAAGAGGTCTTGATCTGATCAGATGGTTGATCGACGATTAAGAATCGTTCATAGGTCAAATAATTAATATGATTGATATTTTACCTAGTACAAGTGTTATAGGAGGATCAATTAGCAATTGAATTACTATTTGACTTAATTTGATTTAGTTAGAGGGCTGAGATTAAGTCTAATTAAATATAATATAATTAGATTTGGTTTGGTCTTGATTGAATCAAGTCCAATTGGTTTATTGGATGAGCCATTTGCAAGGAGGAACGAGTTCTAATTTAATTAGAACTTGTATTAATCTAATTTTTAATTTGATTAAAAAATTAAATCAAAATTAAATCTAATTTAGTTAGATTTTTAATTAGACTAAGGCCTATTCTAATTAGGTTTAATTAATTTTGATTTAATTGAAAGGAATATGCCCTCAAACCAATCGAAATTTATATTTCTGATGGGCTATTCCTTGTCTTCCAAACTCATGTAATGACATTTTCAAATAAATAAAGGCATTTATTTCATCATATGCTATATTTTATTATTTATTTAAGATTATGATAAATCTCATAAATTAGGGCTATGGTTTTAGGGTTATGATGAGATCATACCAGTGAGATCTAAAACCTTAAAACCCTAATTTAAAGATTCCTGATCGATGGAACATTGAGTTGGGGATCAATATTTTTGATAAAATTGGTACATCTTATGTATGCTTAATAAAGAGGATGATTGATCTCACAATCATTTGTATTTGATACTAATACAAATCGAGAACATCTAATGGAGTTTTATCTACATGTTAATAGATGATTCTCATAGTGGAAGTTGTGCATATAATCCTTTGATCTGAGACTACCATAGTACCTTATATGTATAAATCCATATTTTGGTTCATACTCATTCATAACTTAGTCATGTATGGGATGATCTAGATATAAAGGATTACATATAGAGGTTGTGAGTAGGTTAACATGGAATCGATCAATCCTAGTAAGAGGAGATCGCATCCTATTTACTTCAATCAAATGATGATTTGGGAAAACTTTGATCAAAGCATGATGAAAATTAGAAATGGTTCTAATATTTCATTAAATGAATCATCATCATAAAATTAAGAGAGAAATAAATATGATATTGGGTTTGACATATTTTCACATCCAGAGTCATATTCGGGATGCAGGATGATCGAAGGATCTAATTGCATGGTAACTTTCCACTAAAGGATATTTTTAGTCTTTTCATCAAAATTCCACATCTTTCAGGTAGACACGATATGTTGCTAGATGTCAATCATGTCTTGTGGGTTTGATCAAATTAAAAAATTTAATTTGATCGTTAATTAGAAAGTGTTCTAATTGATCAAACCGGATTAGCTAGTTTTGACCTAAATCGATTTGATTGAGTTCTAACTAGATTAGGTCAAATTGCACCCAGATCCATTGTTGGCTAGATATGAAATCCAATGGATCACATAGAAAGAGAATTGATTAAGGGTCTAAGTAGATTAGACCATATTTGCAAGTTGAACATGCTAGCACATGTAGCAAACCCTAGCACCTAGATTCGAATTGGCTTCTGATTTGGGCTAATTAAGGTCCGATTTGAGCTAAATTAGATTTGATCTTAAATTGGATTAGCCTAGACTAATTGGGCTTCAGATGGGGCATCACATACTTGAGTCTCACATGCCAGAGAGACTCTCTCTTGCTCGTGGAAAGTCTTTCTTGCTAAGAATGCTTTGGTGCATGGATTTAATGTGGCACCTACCATCTTTGACTTTTCCACACTTATCCATTGTTTTATGTAACACATTATTTCATATGGGGTGTGGACATCAGATAGGAGGTGCCAAGTATCCTTCTGTAGGTGGAACTCCTCCGTAGCATATCTGAATTTTTTGATAAGTAGGACTCCTTGCCGCCCACTCTTCCTTGGCACCTCTTGGACCAAGTCAAAGTCCTTTGGGACTTTGACTATTCAATGCATATCTCCACACCTATTTTTAGATGGGGCATCCAACTTAAAGGCCATTGGATGACCAACTTATCTGATCTAATGGTGGAATATGATGGCGCCAATAATGAAAGCCTGCGACTCTTCGTAAATAACTTACGTAGAATTAGTCCGAGAGTCTTTCTGCTTTAAGATACCTCTTGGACTAAGTATACATATCATTATTTTCTAATGAGGTGTGAGATAGGCTGAAGGGACATGAGATAAAAATGTGGGAAAGGTGCAAGAAAATGTGATGGCACCCCTACATACATTATAAATAGGGGTGTGCATCGAGAGTCCATGTATTCAGAAACTCCTCTTTCTTTCTTGCAAGTGTTTCTTATTGTCAAATTTTCCTTCTTCCTTTCTCTTATCTAGACAAGGTTCTTATAAGGATAAGAAGTCTTCTTTAAGACAAAGAGATTAGGAAGAAAAATTAAGAAGATAAGGGAAAAAAAAAAGAAAGGTAAGGAAGGCAAGGATGGTGACATAAAGGCTAAGAAAGGTCTTGCCCATTTAATTACAGTTCTTGTTCTTAAAATTTTAATTATATAAATTAGAGATGATGGTGTCTTGATAAAGTCCCCATATGGATTAATGTTGGAGGGTGAACATGTGGGCACTTGGTGGAACCCCTAACGGACTGCTGCCGTCAATCAGGGTCAATTTAGGATTTAGCGATAAGAGGTATGTTCTAATACTTTCTTTTATATTATAAATGCATGTTATATGATTTAATTACTAATAAGATGGTCCTAGGATTTGAATTTAATTTTTATGATTTCATAATTTTGCTTTGAAATCCATGCTTCCTCCCTATACCAAAACCTTATAGTGGTATTAGAGCAAACCTTATTAGGTTAAATCATATATTACTTTGCTTATGTTGTAATGGCATAAATGTAAATATGATATGATTTTTTTTTTAACATTTAGCATGTTATTTATATGATGTGATTATATTATTTTTATTATAATTAGATTATGATGTATATATTATTCTGTAAAGGTTGCCCTGATATAGTGGAAAGTATTCACTATATAATGATGGTTGTCCTAGAATAATTATACATGCTAATATTTTTCTTTTATATCATGATTGATATTTTCATGCATTTAGTTTGATTTAAATTAGAATGTGCATCAAGATCATTTAAATTTCTCTTTAAAATTATATTAAGTTGTAGTGTAATTAATCGATAGCAGAATCAGTCTGAATGTCTAATTGGTCAATCGATGTCTAGAAAAAATGGTTCATGATTGATAAAGAGAATGTGGTTTATAATTAGTTCCATTGTCTGACCTCGCCAATTTATTGATGTCTAAAGAAAGCAATAGGAGGACTCCCACCTCTCTCCCACTTATCTGGCCGATTCGATTAATTTAATTCTAGATTGAAATACTTAATGTTATATTCACTACATTAAGGCCTTCCTTCATGCTAGGTCATTATTATGTCAAGAACCATATTAGATTTGTTGTGTAATCATAAGACCTATTATGGGGACTAATATAATATTAATCTAGTGCATTGAGATGCTTACAGCATTTTGAATATACTGCTTTGTTGTGTAACCACAAGAGCAGTTATATTTTATTTTGACTGTATGAAAATGAAGGATCCTACTTAACTAAAATATTATAGTTTGTTGTGCTAACATAATGCTATTAATATTTTAGAGACCAGGGTTTTATTGAGAGTTGCATGAAATGCAATTAGAAAGAGTTTCCTATATTTGAACTTATAATAGGTTTGTTGTGCAACCACAAGATCTTTTATAAGGAATTAGGGTCTTATTCTCACTAAGAAAATCAATTAGAATTTCTCGATTATCATATTAGAGGGTTATGATTTTCGATAAAATAGTGGGAGACATAATTAAATTAAAGTCCTAATTTAATTATGTATGTCATCATGAGTTGTTTGCATATGTAATGTTCTTTATTATGTAGATTAAATGGCTTCTTCACTTTCATTGTGTTCAATTTTGGATTCAAAATAAATTGACTGATCCAAATTATGTAGACTGGCTGAGAAACCTAAAAATAATACTCAGTCAAGAAAAACTTTCCTATATTCTTGATGCCCCTGATCTTGAGCCATTAGGAAAAGATGCCATAGATGAAGATAAGTCTACATACAAGATGTGGCAAAATGATTCTCTTACTATCAAATACATCATACTTGCCTCTATGAGTAATGAATTATAGAAGCAGCATGATGGCATGGACACTCAGTCCATATTGCTCAATTTAAAAGAGCTTTAAAGAGAGTAAAGTAGGACTACTAGATATGAGATATCTAAGCAGTTATTCCATGCCAGGATGATAGAAGGATCGTCTATACAAAATCATGTTCTGATGGTAATTGACCTAATCACTTGATTAAGTCAATTAGGTTTTGTTATGGATGGAGAGTTGAGTCAGGATTTGATCCTACAATCACTCTCAAAATTATTTTCTTAGTTTGTCGTGAACTATCACATGAACAAACTAAATTCTTCCATGCTTGAGCTATTAAATATGATCAAGACAGCAGAGAGCCATATCAAGAAGGATAAGGCTCCTCTTCTTCTTATAGATGGGATCTCCAAGAAGAAGATAGGCAAAAAGGATTCAAAGAGGAGGCTGAATCCAAAAGGTGGTATAAATAAGAAGAAAAAGGGGAAGAAGGTCTTTAGATAGACGACCTATTTTTACTATGGTAAAGCAGGTCATTGGAAGAGGAATTGCAAGGCTTACCTTGCAACCATGAAGTCTGGTGCAAATAATGCACCAAAAGGTATGTATGAGATACATACGATTTTATCATTAAATTTTTGTACTTCAAACTCTTGGATATTAGATACCGACTGTGATTTTCATATCTGCAAATCTTTGTAGGGACTGCAAAAATTTAAAAGTTTAAAGAAAGATGACTTCAAACTCTACGGTGCTGGAGGAGAGTCCATCCAAGTAGAAGCTGTAGGAACAAATATTTTGAAGTTACCTTCTGAGAAGATCTTAGAGCTTACAAATTATTATTATATGCCTAAGATCATTAGAAATATTATATCTATATCCTTGTTATTAAAACAAAGTTATAGTCTTGATGTAATGAGCAATGGTTGCTCGATTAAATATTCTAATGAAAATATTTATTTCAGCATATTTAGCAATGGTTTGTTGACTCTATGTTTGGATGATAATATATTTCATATTGATAAAAATAAAAAATATAAGAGAAATGACATAAATAATATTTTACTTTAGCATTATCGATTAGGTCATATTAGTGAGACTAGGATTAACAAGTTATACAAAGAAAAGTTCTTTGATCCTTTTGATTATGAATCATTAGAAACTTGTGAATCATGTCTCATGGGTAAAATGACCAAGACTCCATTTTATGGATGTCGGGGGTAAATCCCGCTCCCATCGAAGTTCGGTCTAATGCTTAGCCAAGCGTAATTTGTAATCGTAGAAGAGCTTCAATCGCCACTTCTCCTTCAGCCAAACTCCCCCCAGATTTTTTCTTCAGCTAGACTTCTTCAATAGTCGGACTCCTTTCGAACTTTTTCTCTAGCCGAACTCCTCCCAGACTTCTCCTTCAGCCAGACTTCTCCATCAGTCGAACTCCTTTTGGACTTCTCCTCCAGCCGAACTCCTCCCAGACTTCTCCTTCAGTCGAACTTCTCCATCAGTCGGACTCCTTCCGGACTTCTCCTTCAGCTAAACTCCTCTCAGACTTTTCTTCAGTAGGACTTCTCCATCAGTCGAACTTCTTTCGAACTTTTCCTCCAGTCAAACTCCTTTCGGACTTCTCCTTCAGTTGGACTCCTCCATCAGTCGGACTCCTTCTAGACTTCTCTTTCAGTCGAACTCCTCTAAGACTTCTCCTTCAGTTGGACTTCTTCATCAGTCAGACTCCTTCTGAACTTCTTCATCAATCGAACTCCATTTGGATTCCTCTAATAGATTACTTCTAGATTTCAACTAGCATTCCTCCTGGATGATCCCCTTTAGTCGTATTCCCTTTAGTTGTCCGAACTCCTTTAAAATTGATATACGTCAAAGCTCTCCACCAACCAATGCCTGCTTTCTCCAAACTTCAACTATTAAATCCCAACGAATGGGTACATCACGACAACAGACACTACTCTCCGTAACAAACTCCACATAGCCCCGAGCGATCCACTATCTGATGGTTACGACTGTCACATTCAAGTTTATTATAGGCTTCATCTATAAAAGAGATCCTCTAGATACATTTTCTCTGAGCTATCTTCTTCTTCCAAAAATTCTACTAAATTCTTTCCTGAGTACTCCATTTTTGTTGTTTAGAAGGGCTAACTTGATCATCGGAGGGTCCTATCGGAGCCACCACCACCAATTTTGGATGAAACTTTATTTTGTAGGTCACCGATGGAGGCCTCTTCTTCCTTAACTCCAGCTAGATCTAGCATCAACTAGATTCTGCACCAATAGGATTGGCACTAGAGGAAGGGGTATTTGTAAACCCTTATTCTTAAAGGAGTGCTCAGTCGATCCTGTGGATCTTCTTCTTTAAGGTTCATCTCCATCCTCTCTCTTAATCCAAAGAAATTCCTCCAAAGAAGGTGACTATCTAGAGATCTACCACTTCTGCCATCAGACCTAAGCCAGATCCATCCATTTCTTCTCCATCGTCGGTGCTTCAACCTCCTCCTTCATTGATGGCCATGGTAGATTTGGAGCAGTTTAACCTGCTGATGCAGTAGGTTCAAGACCTCACCAAAATGGTGCAGGCCATGAAGCAACCTTCGGTGGTGGTTCTGCCTAAAAACCAACCATCGAGATGTCAGAAATCGATCCTAAGGAGGCACACTTGGGCTAGCATGCCCATCATCCTTAGAAAGAAAAAATAGAGAGTAGAGGATCCTTGTTCAGATCATGATTCTTCTCTGAAAGAGACCTTCCTCATCTACAGTCGGAAGCCTTCCAAGATCTGCGATTGAGATGACGTCCTCGATCAGAAACTTTGAGAGATGGACCGATGGATTGAGGAACTCCACCACATCACCCTGGCTCACCATGATGATGTTTGCACTGATCTCTCTTTCTCTTTCCAAATTATGCAAGAGCCCATTCCGTCGAACTTCAAGCTTCTCCAATTTGAAAGCTATGATGGAACCTCTGATCTGAGGAGGCCTTTCAGACCATGATGCTGCTTTATGGTATACTAGATGCCATCTTATCCCGAGCTTTTTCATCTACCTTGAAGGAAGTAGCAAGAAACTGGTACTCGAAGTTGAAGCTAGGTATGATCTTCTTCTTTGACCAGATGAGCCATCAGTTTGTGGCACATTTTGTTAGCAGCCGACGTCCCTAGAGAGGTTCAGATTTTCTCATCAATATCAAGCAGAAGGAAGGAGAGTCCATCCGGGCTTATGTCAATCACTTCAATGCTGCGGCACTGAAAGTCTGGAACCTAGATCAGTCTATTGCAATGATCGCACTAAAAGATGGCTTTTAAAAAAATGATTTATTATTCTCCTTGATGAAGAAGTATCCCAGAGACTTTGCTGATCTGTTAGCTTGGATTGAAGGATATACTCAAGCGGAAGAAGCCTTCAAGTTGAAGGATGAAGAAGCCATAAAAAAGCGGCAGGTGGATGAGTTTAATAAGCCTATAGCTGATGGAGGGCCGAATGAAGTTCGACCATGCTCACGAACTTCCTCCGAGCTCGAGCGAGCCTGAACTCCTCCTCGAGCTTATCGTCAAAGAAGCCCCGATAGAAGGGCATGAAAAAGTTCTCCCCCTAAAAGGTTTTACAACTATGCCTCTCTCAATGCTCGAAAAATGCAAGTATTGAAAGAGATCAAGGAGCAATTATCGAGGTCTGAAAGAATGCGCACTCATCCCGGCAAGCGCAATCCTAACAAATACTATCTCGACCATCGTGACCATGGTCATGATACTGAAGAATGCACTCAGCTCCAAGATGAGATCGAGGAGCTCATTAGGAGAGGTTGGCTGGGTTGATTCTTTAGACACCGATCTGAAGAGAAGATCAATCGAGGGCACTGCCATAGCTAGAACCACCAAGGAGGGAGGAATAATAAGGAGATCGGCCACCGCTCGGCATCATCAACACTATCTTTGAAGGACTTCGACGAGAAGAGGCCAGCAGATCTAAGGGATCAATGAAGAGATGGAGGACTAAAGAACCCATAACCTTCACTGAGGTAGATGCATGGAGAGTACAGCTTTTGCATAATGATGCAGTTGTAATCTCTTTAAATATAGTAGACTATGATGTACGTTGCATCTTAGTTGATAATGAAAGTTTGGCTGATGTCTTATTTTATGATATTTTCTCCAAAATATCAATATCTAATAGTCAGCTTGGACCAATAAACTCCTCACTAGTAGGCTTCGCTGGTGCTGCAGTATCAGTCGAAGGTATAATAACTCTAGCTATGGCCACAGGACAATATCCAAGACAATCTAGAGCGTAGGTGGATTTTTTGATAGTAAAGGTTCCCTCTGCTTACAGTGCAATTCTCGGTCGATCTAGTCTAAATGCACTTCGGATGGTGGTATCAACTTATTATTTGAAGATGAAGTTTTCGATAAATTATGGGATCGGAGAAGTCAAGAAAGATCAAGCTCTGGCAAGGCACTGCTACTCAATTGTCCTGCAAAAGGAAGAACAGTCCGACCCTTGTCCTGTTGATGGGTTAGATATCTGGGATGACCTCACGGAAGAAAGGAGAGAACTGATAGAAGATCTTATCTTAGTCCTTTTGAATGATGGAAATATGGAGCACATGGTACAGATTAGTTCCAATCTAATCGATGGGATACAAGAGCAGCTCGTCGAATTTTCTTGAAAAAATGTAGATGTTTTTGTCTGGGTCCCCGCGGACATGTCGAAAATTGATGCGGAAGTCATGGAGCATCATTTGACGGTTGATCCAAAACATCGACCAATGAAAGAAAAGATGTGGAGCCATGCCCTAAAGAGATAGAAGGCAATTACAGAAGAAGTTGACAAGCTCCTTAAGACTGGATTCATTCAAGAAGTTAATTATCCAAACTGGGTCTCCAACGTCGTACTCATCAAAAAGGCAAACGACAAATGTTGAATGTGCATAGATTTCAAAAAATTGAACAAAGTCTGTCCAAAAGACAGCTACCCTCTGCCCAGAATTAATCAGTCGGTAGATGCAACTTCGGGCCATGAGCTCCTCACTTTCATGGATACCTTCTCCAGCTATAATCAAATCTGGATGGCATCAGAGGATGAGGAGAAAACTACTTTTATTACTGATCATGATTTTTACTGTTATAGGGTTATGCCTTTTGGACTCAAAAATACAAGAGCAACATACCAGCACCTGGTCAATAAGATCTTCAAGGAGCAAATCGATCGTAATATGGAAGATATATAGATGACATACTTGTCAAGAGTCAAACTTCAATAAATTATACTACCGACCTTGAGGAAACCTTTGATGCCCTTCAAAAATATAAGATGAAGTTGAACCCAACCAAATGCACCTTCGGTGTGACTTCAGAGAAATTCTTGGGGTTCATGGTGTCAAAGTGCGGGATTGAAGCAAATTTGGAGAAGATTCAAGCCATTCAAGAGATGATGGCTCCTAAATCCATCAAAGAAGTTCAACGTCTGATTAAAAAGATGGCAGCCCTAAACTGCTTCATCTAAAGATCAGCCGAGCGATGCATACCCTTTTTTCAAGTTCTCAAGCAACCAAAGGACTTTTGCTGGACCACCGAATGCCAACAAGCCTTTAAAGAGCTCAAGGACTACCTTTGTTCACCTCTCCTGTTAGCCAAGCCCAAACCTGAAGAAGAATTATTTTTATACCTAGCGGTCTCCCCAGCAGCTCTTGCAGCAGTCTTAGTTAAAGAAGTAAAAGTACGATGGCCAATCTACTACATAAGCTAGATCTTGAGAGATACAGAGACCAGATATACCAAGTTAGAAAAACTAACTTATGCTCTATTGATTGCAGCCCGAAGACTTCGACCTTATTTTCAGGGGCACACCATAATCCTCCTCATTGATCAACCAATCAAGGCAATTCTCCATTGAACAGATGCCTCTGGAAGAATAGCAAAATGGGCAATTGAGCTCACCGAATTCGACATTAACTACCAACCTCGGCTATCAGTTAAAGCCCAAAAATTGATAGATTTTATAGTGAAATGCACTATTTTGGAGGAAGCGGAGCTTGAACAGAATGAAACCAGCATTTCATGGTTGCAGTCGAGCTCCTCTAAAGAAAGAGCCGATCTTCCCTAAGATTTCTGGGCTCCTATATGTGGATGGCTCATCTAACGCTTCTGATGTAGGCGCACGATTAATCTTGATTAACCCGGAGGGGATCATCGCCGAATATGCACTGCACTTTAAATTTTTTGCAACTAATAATGGGGTTGAATATGAAGCATTGATCACTGGATTAAAGGGAGCTAAAGAGTTAGAACAGATCGGCTCCAAGTCTACAATGATTTTCAACTGATTGTCGGATAGGTTAGCAGTAGTTATGAAGCACGGGAGGAAAGCATGATGAAATATCTTGAGAAAGTGAAGAACTTGATTCCAACATCCAATAGATTCTAAGGATAGAAAATACCAAAGCTGACCTTCTCTCTAAATTGGCCACTTTAGCCCCGATCGAACTGCCTAAGAAAGTATTCTTTGAAGTTCTGAAATGCCTAAGTTCGGAGGAACCGCAATCTGTAATGCAGATCGACCTTGAGCTATGTTGGATTGATCTACTAGTCACATATCTTAAAGATGGAGTTCTTTCTTACAATCTGAAAGAAGCTTAGAAACTTAGAAATTAAGCCTTCCAGTATGTTCTATATGAAGGAAAGCTGTATAAAAGATCGTATTCTTTACTGCTCCTGAGATGTCTTCGACCTTCAGAAGCTGATTTTGCATTATGAAAAGTATACGAGGGAATCTACGGAAGTCATGTAGGGGCCAGATCTCTATCATAAAGACTGCTTCGATAGGGTTACTATTGACCGATCTTATACCATAATTCTGAGAAACATGTCAAAAAATGTGACCACTGCCAAAGAAATGCAAACATCCAAAGACAGTCAGCCTTCGAACTTACACCCCTAAGCGCTCCATGACCATTTGCACAATGGAGAATGGATATACTTGGATCTTTTTTAATGACGTCTGGACAACGAAAGTTTCTCTTGGTGGTAATAGACTATTTCATAAAGTGGGTTGAAGCAGAACCTCTGACAAAAATAATTGAAGCAAAAGTATAAAACTTCATCTGAAAGTCGATTATTTGCAGATTCGACCTATCTCAGACCCTCATAACAGATAATGGACGATAATTTGCTAGAGCGAGATTTGTTGAATTCTGTGAAGATCTGAATATCTTCCACCATTTTACATCAATGGCTCACCCTCAGGCAAATAGAGAGGCCGAAGTAACTAACACAATCCTGCTGCAAGGTATCAAAGTAAGGCTTGAGAGGGCAAAAGAAACTTAGATAGATGAACTCTATCATATGCTATGGGCTTACCGAACTATCCAAAGATTGTCAACAGGAGAAACTCTATTCGCTTTGGCCTTCGAAACTAAGGCTGTCATCCTGATAGAACTTAAACCTCTATCAGCACAAGTTGTGGCATTCAATGAACAGCGCAATTCATAGGACCTAAGGGCTAACCTTAACTTGGTGAAAGAAAAATGAAAAAAAGCTCAAGTTTGGATGGCAGCCTATAAGCAAAAAATAGCTCGCTACTATAACTCAAAAGTCAAAGATAAAATATTCAAAGTGGGAGACTTGGTACTTTGGCAAGTAGCTATTTCACAACCTTAAAATCAAGGAAAGCTTGCTCCAAATTGGGAAGGCCCGTATGAAGTAGAGGAGGTCGTCCAATCAGAAACTTATCATCTGAAGGAGCTTGAAGGAACAACACTCTCATGACCTTGGAATTCACAAAATTTGAGAATGTACTATCAATAATTTTTTTTTAATAAAGCTCCTTCATTTCAACATTATGGCTTCTTGGTGCAAAAGCTATGTAATGACAGGAAAGAAGCAATCAAAAAGTGGCCATGTTAGGAACAGGAGGAGAACCTCATCCTAACATAAGCAAGTCAAAGACCTCCAGTTATTTTAGATAGGAGGAGGGGAGAGGCCCATTCAATGGCCCATTTGTGCCCCTATTGTCATGATAGGAATAGGAGGAGAACTTCGTCCTAACATGAGCAAGTCAAAGACCTCCGATTATTTAAGACAGAAGGAGGGGAGAGGCCTATTCAATGGTCTATTTATGCCCCTATTGTCATGATAGGGATAGGAGGAAGAACCTCATCCTAACATGAGCAAGTTAAAGTCCTCCGATTATTTAAGACAGAAGGAGGGGAGAGGCCCATTCAATGACCTATTTATGCTCCTATTGCCATGTTAGGAATAGGAGGAGAACCTCATCCTAACTTGAGCAAATCAAAAACCTCCGATTATTTAAGATAGGAGGAGGAGAGAGGCCCATTCAATGGTCCATTTGTGCTCCTATTGCCATGATAGGGACAGGAGGAGAACCTTCTTCTAACATGAGCAAGTCAAAGATCTCCAGTTATTTAAGATAGGAGGAGGGGAGAGGCCCATTCAATGGCCCATTTATGCTCCTATTGCGATGTTAGGAATAGGAGGAGAACCTCATCCTAACTTAAGCAAAGTCAAAGATCTCATTAATTTAAGACGGGATGAGGAGAGAGGCCCATTCAATGGCCCATTTGTGCCCCTACAGTCTTATTAGGAATAGGAGGAGAACCTCATCCTAACTTAAGTAAAGTCGAAGACCTCGTTAATTTAAGATGGGATGAGGGGAGAGGCCCATTCAATGGCCCATTTGTGCCCCTACAGTCTTACTAGGAATAGGAGGAGAACCTCATCCTAACTTGAGCAAAATTAAAGACCTCATTAATTTAAGATGGGATAAGGGGAGAGGCCCATTCAACGACCCATTGTGCTCCTACAGTCTTGTTAGGAATAGGAGGAAAATCTCATCCTAACTTGAGCAAAGTGGAAGGCCTCGTTAATTTAAGATGGGATGAGAGGAGAGGCCCATTCAACGATCCATTTGTGCCCCTACAATCTTGTTAGAAATAAGAGGAGAGTCTCATCCTAACTTGAGCAAAGTCGAAGGCCTCGTTAATTTAAGATAGGATGAGGGGAGAGGCATCATTTGATGGTCCATCTGCACCCCTACTGCCATATTAAGGATAGGAGGAGGACCTTGTCCTAACATGAGCAAACCAAAGACCTTCAGTTATTAGAAATAGGAGGAGAGAAGAAGACCTATCAATGGCCCGACCGTGCCACTGCAGCTCTATTAATAGAAGGAGAATCTCGTCCTAATATAAGCAAATCAAAGATCTCTGGTTGCCTGAGATAGGTGGAAAATCTCATCATGGCAAAAGCGAAAACCAACCTCATCAAGAATAAGTAAGAACTTTATCTTGATAAAAGAACCAAAAAAAACTAACTAAGCTGAAAACGGAAAGACAACATCATCCTAACATCGTCTTGATACAAATAAAGATCTCCGATCATGAAAAGATAGGAGAAAAGCTACTTTTCGATGATTAGTCCAACAAAAGACAAAACGAAGGAGAAAAGCAAAGAAATGAAATAGAAAAATAATTAAAGAAGGTATTTTTTTCATTAAAATTTGAATTGTTACAAAATGAAGGTCTATAAGATCAGTTACAAAAGTGAGGAGGAAAAGGCCAAAGCTCTAAGAAGGATCTGATCCCTCAGACTTTAGGCTATTGGCCATCATCAAAGATTTTTTTAAACTGACATCTCTTCCTCAAGTTCTTTCTTCCTTAGTAGACTATCCACATACATCCTATCGGCTCATCGATAATTATCTTTGGATTCTCTCAACTACCTCCTCAGAATCGCCGACTCAGCCTCTGCATCCTTCATAGCTTGATGCTCATATACCATCTGGATCTTCAACTATTGGAGTTCAACTTTATCCTTCTCATATGCAAATGAAAGATCGTGGAAGGATTTCCTCAGAAAAATAATCCGCTCCGACTCTTTATCAGCTCTGACCTGCTGATTATTATGTAATTACCTCCAAAGACGAGCCACCTCTTCATTCGTCGATTTGAGCTCACTTTCAAGCCTACTCATTTTCTCCTTATAATTAGTCCTATACTTATCGTGCCGAGCTTCGACATCATGAAGCTGCCTCTGAAGATTAGAAAATTTTTTCGACCAGTCCCAATCATGTCTCGACTTATCAGAAGATCATGATGAACTCTCCTCCAACAATCGGATTGTCTCTTTCGTCGAATCAAATTCAACTTTGAGAGAGCTGATCCTCACGGTCAACGTCCAAGACTTATCACTGGTGCTTTTCTTAAACTCCGCTAACTTCTTCTCAAAATTATCATTCTTAATGCTAAAGCTCATGGAATCCTTCATGTGTAATTTGTGGAGGCAAGTGACTTTAATCGTCGCCTCTAAAGCATTTTTCGTAGATCTTTGGAGTTCATCTTCTGTCTTTTTCAGTTTTTTCCTCAGGTGATGAATTTTTCTCTTCAAACTCTTAATTGCCAATTTTAAAGAAATTCTTTGAGGCAGCGACTCGACATCGGTGGGAGACTGCATTCAACATATGAAAGAAATTCTAAGCTATTGATAAAAAGAAGTCTTACTTTCATTGATAAAAGTTTTTTTAAGCATAGGATGAAATAAAAAGAAAATACAATAACTAAAAGCTCCCAACCTTGGGAGGAAAAGCAGCAGGGGAACTCGATGCTCCTATAGTAGCTACGGACTCAGGAGCAAGTTTGGCTGGTGGTTCAGGGGGTCCAAGCTTCTCAATAGTAGGTTCGGAAGGTTCTACGACCGCTCTGGTGGGAGAAGGGTCGATTGTAGTAGTGGATGGTTCGGCTTGTCCATCGGCAGCCTCCTCTTCTTCCAAAAAATTTAGGTCAAGCTCAGGAAATTTTTGGGCAACTCGGCCCTCGCAGAGCTCAAAACTTTTAATGAACGTCTGCTGGCCGAACTCGACATTCAGGTTCCTCATTTTGGAAGAGGCCTTGAACTCTTCCACGACCTAGATCATCGCCTTCGAGATCGACTTTGCCATCCGAACTTCTAATTCGGCGACTTTGATCTCAGCTTCTTTCTTCCTTTCCTCCTCCAAAGCCAGTGCAGCCTTAAGTCCGTCCGAGATGAACTCCTTTCTGAGTGCACCTTGAAGACTTTTGATTTCCACCATCTTCTCCTCTATAAGATGCTCAACCTCATCAACCTTTTTCTGAAGGCGACTGACCTCGGCTCGAAGATCCTCCTGGACCTTCTCTACCTCCGCCTCCAGATGATGTGCCCTCTTGATGTGGATGAGCATTTGGTGACCCGACTGCAACAAATGATCAATGTTAAAAAAAAAGAAAAGAAGAAAAGAAAGAAGAACGAGAGAAGAGAGAAAAAGAAAAAAGTAGAAGACAAGAGAAAAAGTTGGGCAATGAAGCAATCACCTTAAGGAGGGTTCTGAGAGAACCCCAAACGAGCTGCCGTAGTTCAAGGTTGGCCATGCGGTCCACCACCTCTGACATAACAAATTTATTAGTTAAAGCTCAGACGATCTCTGGGTAATCGAAAGGATTCTCTCCTCATTCATCGCTATCGTCATTCAGCTCACTAAAGTGAGCCTTGTGGGGTGTCTTTGTGATAGCTTTCTTTTTCTTCTTTCCTTTCCTCATCTCTCCCTTAGCAGGAAGCTTCGGAGCTTGATCCCCACTGGAAGGGCCCTGGGGTGCAGAGGGCATGGAATCCACATCGATAGTGCCGACCTTAGCACTAACGACAACCTTGAAAGTAGTAGTAGTGATAGCGGGGGCCATGAAGCTTGAAGCACCGACCTTCGTCCTCTTCGAACTACCACCTAGCACTTTTCTTTTCCTCTTCTAAGCGTAAAGCCCTTTTGCAAGCATCATGGTAGCTTTAGTATCCATTTCTGCAATAAAGATGGAATCACAATCAGTGATAGTACACAAATGTGAAACCGAGTGAATTCAAAAAGTAAAAAATATACTAGCAGGATCAAGGGGACTCAAACTCAAGTTAAACAAGGTTTGTTCTTTCAAAAGATTGGAAAGAAGAGGAGCCTGGTATGCTTTGAGTTTATTGGAGAAATCAAGGTCGGCTCTATCTAAGCTAGGAGCTCGACAGACTAACTCCCTAATGTGACCCCAAGTAGGAAGATCCAATAGCAAGGTTGGATAGTGCACAAAAAAGTACCTTTTCTTTTAATTGTGAATGAAAGAAGGAGCACCTTTCAGTAACCCCTTCTTGTCAAACTAGAGGAAGAAGTATCACCAGTCCTTCGCAGAAGGATGGCGCTTGAAAGTATAGAAGTTCCTAAAGAGTGAAACAGTTGGATGGACCTCGACTAGACGATAGAGGGAAAGGAATCCTATCATAAATCTAAAAGAATTTCGTGCTACGGAGGCAAGGAAGATATTCAAAATCCAAAAAAGGGCAACTACGAAAGGAGGAAGCAGAAGACAGAGTCTGGCATGCAGAGTTTCTAAATATAGGTAGAATCAGCCAGTCGGAGGAGAACTCACCCGATCACTCAATGTGGGAAGTTCAAGGTCGTACTCCCGAGGGATCTCGTACTGAATCCTAATCAGGAAAAGATCATTCTGGGTCAGGACGTAAGGAATGATATCCGGCACGAAAGGTTGATGAGATATGTCTGCAATGCGAACTACTGTAATAGGGATGGGGTCAAGGAAGGTTGGACTGGACGAACTCTAGGAACTAACAGATTGAGAAGTTCTAGAGGACATCCGGATCAAACTAAATTTAAGAGAAATCCTTGAAAATAAAAAGGCAAAGGATGTGGAAAACTTCTTAAGAAAAACTGAGAGAATAAGAAGCGAAGGATGCTAGAATAATTAAAAAAAAGGATGGCAGAACTGACCTAAGTCGATCGAGAAGAACAAAGAGGTGATGAGCATGATGAAGATCAAGCAGAAGAATGCCCAGAACTAGGAAGGATGGAGAAAGAAACCAAAACTCTCGAGTGAAAGGAAGACGAAAGCCGGAGGAGGAAGGAACCGGGACTCTCAAAGGAAAGGAAGATGAGAATCAGGAAAGGAAGAAGGACTTAAATAGTAGAAAGTGGCCTAAAACAGTCATGATTGTAGATCTTCCTCGATCGTTCTTCGTGCGATGCATGTTCCAAGCATCATGATAAAAGAATGGCGATAGGCAGTACCTTTATGGCGCCGTGTCTCGAGCAGCGCTTCGATGGAAATTTTGAAAATTCATCTCTTCGAGTCGAATCGAGTTAAAGGGACTCTGGTGCCAATATGGAAGATGACAAAATGCCTTATTTTTTTTTTAATAATTATAGAATCAAGGAAAGAACTTCGGCAGTTGTCTTTTTAGTTTCTTCCTTTGAATTCTGAACTCGAAAATAGGAAGACTATTATTGGGGGTAAACTCTGCTTTCATCAAAGTTCGATCTAATGCTCAGCCAAGCATAATTTGTAATCGTAGAAGAGCTTCAATCGCTACTTCTCCTTCAGTCGAACTCCTCCCAGACTTTTTCTTCAATCAAACTTCTCCATCAGTCGGACTCCTTCTGGACTTCTCCTTAAGCCAAACTCCTCCCAGACTTCTCCTTCAGCCGAATTTCTCCATCAGTCGGACTCCTTCCAGACTTCTTCTCCAACTGAACTCCTCCTAGACTTCTCCTTCAGTCGGACTTCTCCATCAGTCGGACTCCTTTCGGACTTCTCCTTCAGTCGGACTTCTCCCAGACTTTTCCTTCAGTCGAACTTCTCCATCAGTCGGACTCCTTCTGGACTTCTTCTTCAGTCAAACTTCTTCCAAACTTTTTCTTTAGCCGGACTTCTCCATCAGTCAGACTCCTTCCAGACTTCTCCCTCAACCAAACTCATCCTAGACTTCTCCTTCAATTGGACTCCTCCATCAGTCTGACTCCTTCCAGACTTCTCCTTCAGTCGAACTTCTCTCGGACTTCTCCTTCAGTCGAACTTCTCCATCAGTCGAACTTCTTATGGACTTCTCCATCAATCAAACTTCATCCGAATTCCTTCAGTGGATTACTTCTAGATTTCAACTAGCATTCATTTCGGATGATCCCCTCTAGTCGTATTTTCTTTAGGAGTCTGAACTCCTCTAAAATTGATATATGTAAAAGCTCTCCACCAATCAACGCCTGCTTCCTTCAAACTTTGACTATTAAATTTCAATAAATGGGCACATCATGATAATGGATACTACTCTCCATAACAAACTCCACATGACCCTGAGCGGCCCACTACTCAACTATTATGATTGTCACTTTCAAGTTTGTTTCAGGCTTCACCTATAAAAGGGACCCTCCATATACGTTTTCTCTGAGATCTCTTCTTCTTCCTAAAATTCTGCTGAATTCTTTCCTAAGCACTCCATTTTTATTGATCAGAAGAGCTAACTTGATCGTCGGAGGGTCTTGCCGGAGTCACCACCATTGATTTTGGATGGAAATTTATTTTGCAGGTCATTGGTAGAGGCCTCTTCTTCTTCAACTCTAGCTTGATCCAGTGTCAATCAGATTCTGCTCCAACAGTGGACATGGAGAAAGGACAAGTGAGTTTTTAGAACTTGTACATACGAATATATGTGGTCCTATGATAACTCAAGTCAGAGGAGGATACTCTTATTTTATAACGTTCATTGAAGATTTATCTAGGTTTGGATATGTGTATCTTATGAAACATAAATCTGAAGCCTTTGATAAATTTAAAGAGTATCAAAGTATGGTCGAAAAATAAACTAGACAAAGTATAAAAATCCTTCAATCTGATCGGAGAGGAGAATACTTATCCAGTGAGTTTTTAAACTATCTTAAAGTTAAAGAAATTCTCTCTGAATGAACACCTTTTACATCATAACTAAACGGTGTAGCTGAAAGAAGAAATTATACCTTATTAGATATGGTACGGTCCATGATGTGCTTTCATGAATTACCTATTTTCTTCTGGGGTCATGCTCTGGAGATTGCAATTTACATCTTGAATAGAGTACCTTCTAAATCTGTATCTAGAACTCCATATGAGATATGGAGAGGTAAAAAATCTAATCTTAAGCATCTTAAGATATGGGATTATCCAGCATATGTTAAAAAAAATTTTGGATATAAGCTTGATGCTAGATCAGATAGATGTCTATTTGTCGAATATCCTAGAGATAGTATAGGATATTTATTCTACCACCCTACTGAACAAAAGGTATTTATAAGTAGGCATGCCACTTTCATGGAGAAAGAGTTTATCCTAGAAAGAGGCAGTGGGAGAAATATTAAACTTAGTGAAATTTAAGAAAAATAAATAGAAATTTTTCAATCAAATAATCACATAAATATGAAAGAACTAGAACACATAACTTCTATCCATAGGTCTGATAGAGTGCGACATGCACCTATAAGGTACGGATTTATTATTGAGAATAATGAAGCCCAAGTCATTGAGAATGGCGAACCTCTGACCTATATGAAAGCAGTCATGAGTAAGAACTCTGACAAATGACTGGCTGCCATGCAATTCAAAATGGACTCCATGTACACCAACAAAGTATGGACTTTGGTGGATGCACTAGAGGGTATAAATCCTATTGGATGCAAATGAATCTTTAAGAAAAAGATTGGAGCAGATGGTCAAATTGAAACCTATAAAGCCAGATTGGTGGCTAAGGATTTTAGGCAAAAATAGGGGATTGATTATGATGAAACATTTTTACCTATTGCCATGCTAAAATCTATTCGGATTATACTTGCCATAGTAGCATACCACGATTATGTAATATGGCAAATAGATGTGAAGACCACCTTCCTTAATGGTTTTCTTGAGGAGGAGGCCTACATGTCACAGCCAGAGAGATTTGTCTCAAATAAGAGACCAAATCAGGTATGCAAGCTTAAGAGATCCATTTATGGATTAAAGCAAGCATCAATGAGTTGGAGCATCCGCTTTGATGTTATAGTCAAAAGGTTTGGCTTCATCAAGAATGTGGATGAACTGTATGTGTACAAGAAGACTTATGAGAGTACCATAGTTTTCTTGGTTCTGTATGTAGATGACATACTCCTCATTAGGAATGATATCCCAATATTGCAATCAGTCAAATTATGACTATCAAATAAGTTTTTCATGAAAGACTTGGGAGAGGCATCCTATATTCTTGGAATAAAGATCTATAGAGATAGATCTAAAAGGATGCTAGGCTTATCCCAAACTAGGTACATTGACTTAATACTGAAAAAGTTCAGTAAGAATGGGAGTAAAAGAGGTTACCTTCCCATGAGTCAAGGCATACATCTCTCTAAGAAGATGTCTCCTAAGACACCTAAAGAGAGAAATAGAATGAGTTCTATTCCTTATGCTTCGACCGTAAGATCAATAATGTATGCCATATTATGTACCAGACCTGATGTTGCTTATGCCCTAGACATTGCAAGTAAATTTCAGGCTAATCTAGGAGAGGATCATTGAAAAGCTGTGAAAAATATTCTTAAGTACTTGAGAAGAACTAAAGATATTTTTCTAGTATATGGTGGTTCTAATCTTAAACTAAAAGCATATTCTAACTCTAGTTTTCAATTAGACCTAGATGATAGCAAATCCATTTTAGGATATGCCTTTACTATAAATGATGGAGTAGTGAGTTGGAAGAGTACTAAGCAACCAACTATAGCTGACTCTGAAAGAAAAATCCTATTTTTCGGATTAGGTTCGTTCAGATCTGATTTGATCAAGAGGGATATTTCAATAATTTTTCTCTTAAATCCAAATTAGATCCGAGACTCTTTAGATCTGATTTCTTTGATCCAATAAAATAAAAATAAACTAAAATAAATTAAATCTAATTTAATTATACCTTGTTATGGGCAATCCTATTATCCTATGATGATTCTGATGTTTGCCTGAGGTTCTGGATGTATCCATGAAAGCGCTTGACCTCTATCGATATCCACTCGGATAGGATCTAGAGATCTTCTCCTTCTCAATCTGTGCTCCAAAAATTAGATCTAGATCTGATCTTGAAGGTCTTCAAAATTTTTTTTGAAGAGGCAGCGGTATCGTCTCTTGCAGCAGTGCTTGTCTTCTTCCTTTTTTCTGGGAGCCTTTCTCTTGCTTGGATCGCACCTTGAGCTCAAGTGCCCAAAGTCAACTTGTGCATGGAGAGGAGAGAGAGAGGATCCAGAAGGGTGGCATGGAGATAGGAGGGAGAGGGGCTATATGCGACATGGAGCAAAGGGAGAAGCACTCTAAATCCCTAGGTGCAGATAGGGTTTATAATAGACCCTGCTGCGCCATGCAGTGCCACATCATCCCGATCAATCATGAGGCTCTTCATGCAATCAGATCTAAATCTGAATTGGTGGGATGATATCATCTGATCCAATCAGATTACAATCTCCTCATGAAATCTCACATAGGTGGTGCCTAAGACTAGATCAAAGAACACTCTATTGGTGCCACCTAAGGTAGTTTAGAGCCTATGAAGCACACCTGGAGTCCCATCTGTATGGGACTTCCAAGCATCTTATCCACTTTAGGTGCGCATGCCTCCCAAGGTGTGTCATGTGCCCTCTCTCTTTCTTCTTTTTAGTAAGGAGGACAAGAGCCCTCAGATGCTTCTCTCCTATGGGTGCATGACACATGGGCAGATGTCCAAGGTGTTCAAAGGTCAACATTTGACCAATGTCAAAGACAAGGAATTAGCAGGTGACGAAAAATGATCAGGTATTGTCTCAAATTTATCTCAATAAATTAAGACAATCCTTTTCTGATCTGGACAAGCTCCAGTCAGAACCAAGTACAAGATTTCTGAGTGAGCCAAATACAATTTGGCTCAGTCGAGAGGAACTTTTTCAAGTGATTGTTGAAAAGAAGAACATTAGGCTCAATCGTGTGCTAGCACGATTTTCTTGAACCTAATTGAATCTTATTCAAATCAATTGAACTGGATTAGTCTAATTGATGATATCTAGATCCAAACTCTTATTTGTGTGATCTCAGTTAGGTTCAGTTCTATATGGTAATGGGATATGTCATGATCTCTATCATCGACATCATCGAAACATCTTTCGATGGATCAGAACTTTTCTGAATTCAGACAACTAGAATGATCGATCATCCAAATCATTCTAATTGCTCCCAAAATCCACCAGTGACACCTAGCAGCATATGGTGGCAACCCATCAGAAACTAAAAATGAACCTCTCGGTGCAGCTACTTGTGTGATTAAGTTTCTTCTATCTTGAGCCTCGATTCAGATTAGGGTTAAGGTGAACTCATCAAACCCTAATTTCTGTCATATGAATTAATCATTCGATTCAAGTCCGAATGTGAAAATTCTAATAGAAACTCTTTCTATTATTTCACTCTGCCATGGCCATGGGCTTATGGACTTGATTCTCATGATCATCATAGGGCTGCTCCTCATCTACCGAGGTAGATAGATCTCCTATTGGTGCAATCCAATTCTTACAATGAACATGCTATAGCCAACATACACCTCAGGGTTCTGAATAGGCTAGGAGATCGAGTTATGGTGTAGTCAAACTATAACACCCTCAAGATGAACTACCGATGCACCTCAGGTCAAAGAACCAGACACACCACTGTAGCATTCGAGCCAGTCATTGACAAGAAGGTAGACTTCCTTATGACTACTCGAGGTGGTCACGCTCAGTGCCCTCATTCTCTAACGAGTACCTGTACTCTCGCTCCGGTGTCTCTCACACCATAGACTCAAGACTCATCTATCCTAAAGAAATGCGATTATACACCAACCTTTTCGGATCAATCACCATCCTCATGATGATCCTACGGTCACGGAGCATTTTATGAGTTAATAATGAAAATTCATGTCTTAAATTTTCAACTCTTGAAAATATGAATTATCATTACCATTAACTCAAGGGATGTATCATAGATACTTTCAAATATACACTATGACAGAGAATAACCCATTTTATTATTTTTAGTAAAAATTATAATTTTATCCTTAGATGTGTATTATAAGTGTTAGCCAATTCTAGCTTCTAGGGCACACATATCTAGCAAACTCCCATTTGATCTAAAGCCAATTGGCTACAAATCTAAGTTCCATCTTCTTAAGGTGGGTTTTGATCTTCTACTAGTCCAATGGCTTTGTGAGTGGGTCTACCACATTATCTACGAAGTTGACTCTCTTTACCTCGACATAACCTTTCTCGAGGTAATTACGGATGAGGTGGTATCACCGCTTGATGTGCTTGAATTTTTGATGAGACCTCAGCTCCTTAGCAAGGGCTATGGTGCCATTGTTATCGCAGTACAGAGGAATGGCATCTGATGGCATCACTTCGATCTTTATGATGAATTTCTTGTACAAGAATGCCTCCTTCGCAGCTTCTGATGCAGCGATGTATTCTACTTCCATGGTGGAATCTACTATCACTATCTCCTTGAAACTCTTTCAACTGACAGCACCACCATTACACACAAATAGACTCCCAGATGTTGACTTTTGATCATTTATATCAGACATAAAATCCGAGTCTGTATACCCCTAGACTTGGAGTTCTCCATTACCAAAAATCAACAACATATCCTTAGTTCTTCTCAAGTACTTAAGGATACATTTCACAGAAGTCCAGTGTTCTTCACATGGATTCGACTGATATCTGCTTGTAATACTCGCAGCATGGGCTATATCAGGTTGTGTACATAACATGGCATACATGAGGCTCCCTATTGCTGAAGCATAAGGGATCTTGCTCATGCATGTTCTATTTTCCTCAGGTGTGCTTGGGCACATCTTTTTTGGAAAGATGAATGCCATGTCTGAAGGGTACCAATCTCCTCTTAGAGTTTTCCATGCTAAACCTCTTTAGCACTTTCTCTATGTACATCTTCTATGAAAGACCTAGCATCCTATTCGGTCTATCTTCATAGACCTTAATTCCTAGAATGAAAAATGTTTCTCCTAGGTCTTTCATGAAGAATTCTTTGGATAACCATATTTTAACTGTGGTCAACATGGGAATATCATTTCCAATAAGGAGGATATCATCCACGTACAATACGAGGAAGACAACAGCGCTCCCACTGACCTTTTTGAAAACACATGGTTCCTCCTCATTTTTTATGAAACCAAATAATTTGATCACATCATTAAATCAAGTTTTCCATCTCCGAGATGCTTGCTTAAGTCCATATATGGATCTTTGCAGCTTACATACTTTGTGATCAGTATCACTGGATGTGAAACCTAGCGGTTGTTCCATATAGATATCTTCCTCAAGATATCCATTTAAGAATACTATTTTCACATCCATTTGCCATATTTCATAATCGAAATAGGCTGCAACAGCAAGCAATGTGTGGATGGATTTTAGCATAGCTACTGGCGAAAAGATATCCTGATAGTCAATGCCTTTCGCACTTGACTATAACCTTTTGCCACTAATCTAGCCTTGAATGTCTCCATATTTCTATTTGCACCAATCTTTCTCTTATAGATCCATTTACACCTAATAGGTACTATACCTTCTGATGGATCTACCAAGGTCCAGACTTGGTTTGAGTGCATCGAGTCAATTTCTGACTTTATTGCCTCTAACCATTTCTCAGAGTCGATATCTGATATTGCCTCATCATTGGTTTTGGGATCATCACCATGAACCCCATTACCTACGAGGAATATTTTTTCTACTTCCCTTGAGATAGTACCTAAGTACCTCTCAGGAGGACGAAAAATTTTTTCTGATCTACGAGGTGGAGGAGGTAGTGATTGTATTGGCTCAACCTAATTTGGTTCCACAGGATCCTTAGCTCGTTGCTCTTATGAGACTTTCTCCTTGAGTTTGATCTGCTTTCCAATGCTGCTATCTTGAATAAACTATTTTTCAAGAAAGATGGCATGCCAACTCACAATCACATTATGGTCTTCTAGAATATAGAAATAATATCCTAAGGACTCTTTAGGATATCCTATAAATCGAGCTCTAAAGGATCTAAAGTCTAACTTGTCCGTTTGTTATCTTTTGACATAAGCTGGACAACCCCAAATTCTCAGATGACTCAGACTTGGTTTTTTACCATGCCATATCTCATATGGTATGGTCGGAATGGTTTTTGAGAAAATCCTATTCAGTAAATATATTATAGTTAACAGACTATGTCTCCAAAAAAAATCAGGAAAATCTATGAAGCTCATCATGGATCGAACCATATCTAATAGGATCCGATTCCTCCATTTTGAAACCCCGTTGAGTTGAGGTGTTCCAGGTGGAGTCCGTTGAGAGATTATGCCATTTTGCTTGAGATAATCCAAAAATTTTTGACTAAGGTATTCACCTCCTCGATCTGATCAAAGAACCTTAATGGGTTTTCTAGTTTGCTTTTCTACTTCATGTCTGAATTTTTTTAAACTTTTCAAAAGGCTTCAGACTTGTGTCTCATAAG
>QRFJ01001450.1:32696-390958 GCA_006176705.1 Cocos nucifera
TACACTATACTCATATTGAGATAAATCATCGATAAAGATATGAAGTAGATAAAGTGGCCTCTAGCCAGCACATCAAATGGGCCGCACACAACAGTATATACTAGGGCAAGTAGATCCGTGGTCCTTTCCCCATATCCCACAGAAGGGAGCTTAGTCATTTTGTCATGAAGACATGATTCACAAATTGGAATATAACTCAAAAGTCAATGGACTCCAATAGCCCTATTTTTTTTTAATTTGTTAACCCTATCTTCTACTATAAGACCTAGCCTTAGGTGCCATAGATACCTATCGTTCGAACTATCCCTTGGTCACTTTACAGCATTCACATTTTGCTCGATATTAAAGATAGATCATCAATATGTAACTAGTAGAAGACCGTTAATTAAGAAACACTTACATTTTATTCTTTCATAAAGAATATATATATGGTGCTTCAGAAAAACTAATTACATAGCCCTCTTATCTGAAAAATGAAACAGAAATCAAATTTCTGCTTGCAGTAGCACATAATAAAATCCTAATACAAATCTAAGACCAGAAAGTATCAAAGAGGTGTGGTTCCCGACCACAGCAAGCAATTCTTGCTTCTTTTCGATTGCATAGGATCATCTCCCAATCCCTCCAACCTTTTGCTATTTCAAGATCCTACATAGAAGTGCTCAAATGAGCACTAGAAACGAAGTCAAGCACCCAACTGGATGCAGAAGTAATCGGTAAAGGTTAGATTCAATAACGAGCATACCCGTCTAGAAGACTGTCTTCTTCTTATTCTTTAGGATGGTCAGGTATATAGGGATATGTTCACTTTCAGTGGCCATCAGTATTATAAATGAAAATACTTTTCGTTTGTCAGCGGCTCTTCTCTCAACTCTGCTTCTTTTTTCTTTCCACAACTTCCACTTTCTACTTTCACGCAACTTCTTCTTCTTTCCAACACGACTTCTCCTCTGGAAGAAGTTTGTCTCGTACTATGACAGTAGCTGGCCGCTTTTAGAATCTTTCATAGAAAGCTCAACAGTACCAGATGTTTCCAATGGTCTCGACTTCAGTACTCTGAAGTTTATGCATATGGTCAGCTATTCATGATGATCTGCCATACGACATCAGTTAAGGATTACAGCATATAGTCATTTCTGCAGATCCTGGTCTAACTTTCACTCCAACTTGTCAGCTCTTTCCAGTTCTTGTTCATTCATCAGAAAATGATCTTGGATTGACTGTCCCATCATGCATTTTACCTCTATAATAGTCTAATTAGTTGACCTGATATGTTGGTTGCCACACTACATATCATCACCGAATAACTCTTCGCAGGTGAGCTAATTTTTGGTGGGCAGTCTTGGATAACTTCATATTGTGTTTGAGCTTATTAGACATCGAGTCCAAACATGTAGTATCTGATCTTATTTAATGTTTTATCCATTCCACTTTGTCAAGAGACGACTTCTATTCAAGCGACATACGACAAAACGGCCGATTAAGGTGGGAGATCACTTTGGTCCAATATATGAAGTTAACTTCTTGATAACAAAATGATGTTTAAAGTTTCTGGAGCCAATCCTTATAAATAGGTTCAAATCAGGCTTCTATGGAGTTCAGGATACGGGGCTAGTTGAGGTTGATACAGACATTGTTTTTTTCTGTAGAGAGAGTCAAAGTTCTCTAGTTAGATTTTTATAATTAAGGATCTTGAATAATTTATTTAGCGTTTGATTTAAACAATTAGCTCCACTATTTCTTGGATCCCTACACTTCCTCTATAGAGATGTAAAATTTTTCAATGTTAATGATTTCTGTGGTGTGTAGTCTACCAACTGACTCATCACCTAAACATAAATAGTTTTATTGGAATGAGTGATTAGCCATAGAGTGAACAATTCTATCCTGATTTTTCTAATCATGGTGCTACCCAAGCTATGGTCTCTATATTCCAATGAATCTCACTATGCTCAGAATATGTTCCACTTTTTAGTTAAGTTATGACCACAATTTGCATAGATTGGATTTCGTAATACGGGTTCTCGTCACTGTATCTGAAATATTGAGCCGCGATCCATCGCTTTCTAGCCCATAGCATCCAATGCCTGATAGACATTGGTTGCCAGGTCTTTTTCTAGTTCATGACCAAATGATACGCTGTTAATTAGGATGATAATGCTTATCGAGCATAGATCATTGTATGCCATATGGATTGATTGTCTTCGTAATCAAGAAGTGTGCAGACACTAGTATGGCATATAAGTGAGATGTAAGGGTACATCATCATTGAACATGACCAACTCCAAAGCATTCTGCTATCGAGAATTATTTTGATGGGATATAAGTATAAGTATCTCTTAGATTTGAGATCACCATAGTAGCTTGCAAGCAACTCACTGTACTTTAGTGGGGGACTAACTGAATTTTTAATTTAGTGATGAAAGATTTTTAGGTACAGTCAAGTACTTACAAAGTCAGTGAGTGATCAAGATAGGATTGACCACTCCAATAGTTGGAGAAGAATGCATCACTGTATTTCAATATAGCAAAATCTTGGCCAGGATAATCCATAAGATAGATTTGATATTTTAAAATATAATATAGATGACCTAATTAGGGTTGATAGTTAAACTTTGAGATTTTTTACAAGCATTTTGATCAAGAGGATAAATTATATGAAAACTATATCCATATGGGTTCTAAGGATGTTGTTCTACACATTCGACCTATCCGACCATTGGATACTATTTCTAGATGGTTACATCGATTGGTATAAAAATTTATTTCTACACTATCAACTTAGATTTAGACCTATGAGGTTACACACATAAGATTTCTCGATCTAATCGGATGGTTGATCGACGATTAAGAATTGTTCATGGGTCAAACAATCAATACGATTGATGTTTGTCCTAGTGTAAGTATTGTAGGAGGATCAATTAGTAATTAGATTGCAATTTAACTTAATTTGATTAAGTCATAGGATTGAGATTAAATCTAATTAAATATAATTTAACTAGATTTAGTTTGGGCTTGATTGGATCAAGTTTAATTGGTTTATTGGATGAGCCAATTGCAAGGAGGAACGAGTCCTAGCTCAATAGACTTGTATCAACCAAATTTCTAATTTGATTAAAAAATTAAATTAAAATTTAATTTAATTTAATTTAATTTAATTAGATTCTTAATTAGACTAAGATCTATTCTAATTGGATTCAGTTCTAATTTAATTTGGTCCAAGGATCAAGTTAGACCAAGTCAAAATAGGAGTCTTAGTGTGAGTAGGACTCTCTATTCTTAAGCCACCTTAGTCCCAACACCCCCCCCATGCCCTTCTATAGAGTTTTGTGTGACAAAACTCTTCTCTCCAAGCCTTCATGTGCACCCCAATCTCCTCTCTTTCTTTCTTAGATGATAAGATGTTATGGACTAAGTCAAAGAAAGAGTTTGAGTTGATTTAAATTCCATGAGATAAAATTTTAAGCAATTAAAACTCTTCCTTTTTTGTGCCACCAACCCTCCTATTTTTTCTTTACATTTTTCAGTGGAAAAGAGGTGCATTTTGTGCAACATTCCCTAGTGGTCCACAAAAAAAATAAAGGAGGGGATGCCTAAGAGTTGGGTGCCTCAAGTCTAGCCCTACTTGGATAATACTTGACTAGGTATTTGACCTAGTCAAAGATTCCTCCATAACTCATTATCTAAAAGGTCTTTTGATCTGATTTTTCCAAAAAAAAAAGATCTGAGAGAGGGCTATTGAGGCATGAAAAACCATGGGAAAGAAAAGCATTAGGCATGGGGTTTTGAGAAGACACAAATCTAGTGTCTTGGTGAGAGAAATAAAGAAGAAGAAGAGGGTCTTCTTCTAGGATTTTTTCTCTACATCTCTTCCTCCATCTTTTTGTGATTTTGAGAGGAGTCTTAGGTCCAAAATCTTCTTCCTCATCTTCTAAAAAATTGGAGGGTTCAAAAATTGAAGAAGAAAGTTTCAGATTGACCATCGAAGAAGGATCAACACAGTACTAGTATGCTGTACTGATTTTCGATCATCGAACTTCTGATCTACAGTCGAGGATTTGTGTGAACAACCTGTAGAGGTCAAATATGTGTGTGGCTCAGAGCAATAACCTCAGGCATGGATCAGTGAGTTAAGAAACTCAAGTTGCAAAGGTAAGGGCAATTTGATCTTCCTATTAAATATCTAGTTTAGATCTAGTATAGATCTATGTAGACGTGATCAATATATTTTTTTCTCATGTTTTTAATTTTTGATTTAATGGCATGCTATAATCATGCAATAGGATCCTAGATCTAGGGATTTTTATATTTTATTATAAATTAATATGATTAATTCTATCTTCCACTGCATAGATCTAAAAATATTTCAAAACCTAATCCCGAAACCCTAGATCGATTTCCATCAAATTGGTGCCTAGGATTCTCTCTCCTAAGTTTGAATTATTTCAAATTTATTTTGACTTATATATTCAAACTAATTTGAATTCCAACAACTTTTGTTGGAGTTTAAATTCTCTTTCCCTTATCTCTATCTTAAAGGGGCACATGCCAGAAAGAGGCGTGCACCCTCTCTCTCTAAAAAATTATCTAAGGGCTCGTGTGATGGAAAATTTATAGGATTTCATGCATAAATTTCCAAACTATTTTGAAATTTAACACAGCAAAAGTTCTAAATTAAATCATTTAATCTATAAATACATATAATTTAATTACTAAATTCTACATCGAGAACCTATAACATGTCATAATGCATTTTTAAATCTGAAAATAAAAGATTTGGTATTGATTAAATCAATACCCTAGATCTAGAATAATTCTAGATCTAAATCCTAAATCGCATTTCGATGAGAAAAGAGATCAAATCTCTTATCTTTGCACAGATCGAGAACTTCATAATTGATTTTTGTTGTTGTCTTTGGAGTTGTACATGCGTTCGACCTCTATAGAAAGTCCACACGAGGCTGCAACAAAATCGGAGGTTCGTCGAATGAAGATCTGCTTGAAGTACTTGCTTCTCGTGGATCCCTCCTAATGGTTAATTTAAAATTCATTCTTCGGATCTCTTGGATACTCCAAGAGATGAAAAATAAGAGGAGGAATAAGGGAGAAATCTAACCTTTGGATCTCTCAGAAATAAAAAATAAAACACATTAGAAAAGATCCTACGAGAAGATAAATCTTCTCTTTCAGGACATCGACGATTTATATCATGAAAACATTTTTATACTAGGACAAGGGGAGACCTTCTCTCCTAAACTTTTTCCATACTTTTAGATCTTACACTTTCTGATTTTTCTCATAAAAAATTGTCACATAATATGAAGAAGAAGGGTTTTCAAAGAAACCCTAAGAGAAAGCCTTCTTCTCTTCTTCTTCTCTCATCAGGATATGATCAGATCATGTCCAAAAAGATCATGCTGTCCCAACACTTTGGAGCACAAATCCCCATGCTCTCTTCCTCTCTTGCTATTAGATTTCTATCATATAAAAATCATAAAGAATAAGGAGAAAATAAACATTGAAAGAAAACTATAAGAGAAGACATTCTCTCTAACCTTTATCTTCATCAAGACATCATTTATTGATGTCACAATTGAAGGATCTTCTCCAAGAATTTGTGTGCCCCTAACCCCCATGCCTTGCTCCCTTTCTCATCTGAAAATTACCATGGAATCTCATGGGGTTTTGATGCATACTTCTATCTAATAGGAGGCGCCACAAAAAAATAGGGAAGACTAGGTCAAAAGACCTAGTCAAACTTAAAAATTATGGGACGTCCAACTCTTGGACACCCCTCCCCCTATTTTTTCTGCATGAAGATCAGGAAATCATGCACACACCAGGAAAAAGGGCAAAAAAAAGAAAATATGGCATGGATAAAAAATTGGTGCAAGATGGGATGAGGCATTTTGGTTTCATGGAACTCTTTCTCATCTTGCCAAGTTTGACCAATTCAAACAAGATTCCAAATATAAAATTTAATTTCCAAAACCAACTGATGTGGGGCATGGAAAATCAATCTTAGGTATGGGAAATCACATAAAAAATCTAAAAATAAAATTAGTGGGCATGGAGATTATTTGCGCAAGGAGGAAAATATGGAATCATAGTCTAACTAGGATTCTCATGTATTGACTAGGTCAAACCAATTTTTAACCAAATTAAAATAGAATTAGTGCAAGCATAATTATGGGTGAAGCTAGTCCAACTAGAAAATCAATTAAGTTAGATTTAAATTATATTTAAATTTGATTTAAATTCTAACTCAATTATAAATTAGGTGCACTCAAATCCTAGTCCAACTAGAAATTATTTTTTTCTTGCAATTGGCTTATCCAATAAATCAATTAAAATTAATCTAATTAAGTTCAAACCAATTCTAATTAAATCTAATTCAATTAAAGTTGATCTCAACTCGATTGCTCAATCAGATTGAGTCAATTAGCAATCCAATTGCTAATCGATTCTCCTACAACACTTGCATTAGGTCAAACATCAATCATATTAAATATTTGATCTTAAAATAATTTTCAATCATCGATTAACCATCTGATCTGGTTACAATCTCTAATGTGTATGATCCTATAGGTTCGAATCTAAGCTAGTAGCATAGAAACTAATTCCTATACCAATCGAAGTAACCATCTAGCAATAATTTTCGATGTTCGGATAGGTCGAATGTATACAAAGCAATATTCTTAGAATTTTAGCCCATGGTTACCGTATAATTCATCCCTTTGACCAATAATACTCAAGACCATTTTGAGTATGTGATCAACACTCATACAAGTCATCTCTATTGTGTCTCAAAATTTTGCAAATCCTATGACTCCTCACGTGGATTACCCAGACCTAGGTTTTGCTAAATTGAGACATAATAAGTCATTATCTTTCTGAAGCTAATCAGGTGTGGTCAATTCCATCTTGGCTCACACACTAACTTCACAAATACTTGACTATATCAAGAAATCTTCTAAACCTATATTAAAAATATAGATAGTCTGGCACCAAAGTACAGTGAGTTGCTTGTAAGTCATCATGGTGATCTCAGGTCGGAGGAACACTTATACCCATTGGCCTTAGCTAGCTACTTTTGATAGTAGAGTGCTACATTAGTCACGTTTAGTGCAGATGCACTCCTACATCTCATCTAAATGCCATAGTAGTGTCTCCACACTACTTGATTATAAGGACAACCAATGCATATGGCATACAATGATCTACACTCGATAAGTTATCGTTCTTGTTAATAACTTATCATTTGATCGTGAATAGTTCAAGAACCATCCGATAAATCCTTCTTTATCGATTAATTGTGGTTCTAAGGACTTCATCATAATTTAGAATTCATTTAAGAAAGATAGAACTTTTATGATGAACTAGCCAAATAACCATTATTATTAGATAATTCATATACTAATTCCAATCATCTACCACTTAGATAATCTTTAGGACATATTTTCCAACAACTCCCACTTAGACTAAAGCCAATCAAAACGATATCAAATATTCTATCTTCCATTTGAGTTCGTAGAACTCCTTAGTTTTGAGGCTTTAGTAAATGGGTCGATCAAGTTCTCCATTTTCATCAATCATCCAAAAATCAATGTCACCCTGATCTAAAATCAAAGGTGATAGCGATGCAGGATATGCCAGTCCTTCGATTCTTTAGCCTGAGCTATGGCTCCAGTGCTATAATAGGACTGGACCATTGGTGGAGAATGCCACTTCCAACCTACTAATGAACCTCAGCAACTATACATCTTACATGGCAGCATCATATGCCATGATGTACTCTACATCACTAATTGAATAGGCTATAGTATTTTGTTTGGAACCTTTCCAGCAGATTGCTCTTGCAATTACGGTATGATCTGATATTTTCTTACTATCATCTTGATCTGACTAAAAATTAGAATCAAATCATCCATAAGTTTTAAGTCAGTATCTTCATATTTGAGTCACTAGATCTTAGTATTTTCTAAATACTTAAGAATTATCTATACAACCTTTCAGTGATTCTTACTTAGATCAGACTGGTATCTACTTACTATCCTAAGTGAGTATACCATATCTGGTCTTGAACATGAAAAAATTAGATGATAGCTAAACCTTTATTCCTTGTTGTTGGCGCATCATCTTGGTATCACCTAGCTTTGATGCCATATTGCAGAAGCCCCTGATCTTTAGCATGGACCATAGGAGACCTTTGATGTTCTCTAAGGTAGCGTATCATAGATCCATCACCTAGATCTATGCTGGGGCACCTCCCTCCTTGGGCTTGAGGGAGGCATTCTCTCTCTAGGGCTTCTTCAGGAACCTAAGATAACTACTCTAGAGAGAAGAGAGAAGAGAGGTTGAAGGAAGAAAAGATCTGTATTGCTTGTATCCTTTGAAAATCCTAATACAACCTATGTATTTATACATAGCCATTAGGCCCGACTAAAAACTCCTCTGACTAACCCAATACATAAAAGCACTCATCGAGCCCATGTACACCCATGTCTCTCATGCTCTCATCCTCTGGATCTAAGTTCGACCCATACATGAGTTAGCCTCCTTAAGACCTCTCAAACTAGGTCTTAAGACCCCTAGGATAAGTCCCTATCCTAGCTCCAAACAGACCCTCGCATAGCTCTGCCCGCGAATTGAGTTGGCTCAGTCTCAGCACTAAGCCGGCTAACCTGAGACTGGGTCAACTCAATCTAAGATTGAGCCAACCTAGTTGCATGCCATGCTGTAGTCCTGAATGTGCTTCTCTCTATATGGCTTGTCCTTTGAGACTTAGCCGATCCAGTTTTAGACTGAGCCGACTAACCTATAGAAATGACCCTTTCTACAGTCTTGATTCTCTGACTTTGGTTCCTTGCTCCATCTTGAATTTTAGATCGCCGAAGCATCAACCAAGCCCTTGGAATCCCCGAAGCCAACACCTTGACTCCTCCCATGGCCTCCCAAGGCTTGGGAGCACCATTAATTCTCATAATCTTCACCTTGATTATCCAAGCCTTGGCAAATCCCTTGATAATGCACTCATGCACGATCCTACTGTCGATGCGCACCTTGATAGCACCTGTGCAAACATCATCTCTGTTATTCCTCTTCAGTTGTTGTGCACCTTTGAGGCCTTTGGGATGACCATCTCCATTGCTGAAGACCTGTGCTTGCTTCTTGGCACCATCCTAAAATTGTAGGATCTCTTCTGCTTAGCAGCTGCATCACTTTCTTTGGACTTTCTTGGAAAATCTATAGCATTTCTGCACCAGCACATACTGTACCACCTGACACGATCTTCTCAGAGCTATGCCTGTCCACCTGCACATGCTGCTCCATCAGGAACTATGCATCACCAACACTGACCATCAGCTCTGAACTCATGCCAAATTTTTTCTCCACTTATGAAGCCACCACTATAGAGCTCCACCTATATCTGAAGTCCATCTGATGCCGTAGAAGTCAACTCTATCACCGAGTTCCTCGAGGCCAACCACTTAATACTGCACTGCTGAGCCTACTGCACCTCGAACACCATTGCTGCCCCTTCGAACCCTTCGTACTTTATGGCCATCTTCGAAGCCATCTCGAATACCTCCACAACCCACGGGCATATCCGAAATCTAAGAGCTCAACCAACTCTTCTGAATCCAGCGACTAAACCTTAGGGAATTTCATCCTAGCCTTCTTCTCTTCTACCCCTGCACTAGCCATCGCTTCAGTTGCCCCCAGAGGAACTATAGCTCAAATCTTGTCCTAGGCTCAGACCCACCTACCTCATCCTAAGGCTCCCGAGACTCCATGGCTCTTTCTGAGACCTGCTTCCGATCTTCCTGAGATGCGTCTTGACACTCTCTACTAAGATATCTCCCTCGACTGCTACACCGTCGAGCCTCTCTTAGCTTCGTGTCTTCAGAAATGCACTACTGTAGCACTCCAGTGCTTCCTGACTCATCTCGACACCACCTTCTCATAGATATTTGGATCGTCTCTTGCTGTACACAAATCATCCTCCACCGAACTGCAACTCTCCCTAGTGCTCCTATAGAAGAAACCTGATCCAGGATACTTTCGACTGCTTGAGACCTCCTGACATTTTTTGAGACCTACTTTCAGTCTCACTGAGATGCTCTTGACACTCTCTATTAAGATACCTTCCTCGATTGCTACACCACCGAGCCTCTCTCAATCCTTGTGCCTCTAGAATAGTGCTCCTGTAGCACTCCAGCAATCCCTGACTCATCTCTGCGCCACTCTATAGCTGCCCAATCCTAACCTGCTAGACCTCCATGGATCATCCATCTCCATCATTCTGAAGGCTCCATAAATCCGTGCTTTGGTCGAACTGTTGAATACATCTTCGACTACTTCCCCGCCTTTCTGCAACTGAAGGACATATGGTCACTTCTTTAGCCTTCCTTCGACTATTACCCCTTGAAAAACTTCTCTTCAACAGTCCTACACTACCCATCTTTCTAGAGAACCTTGATGCTCTTAGTTGAGATACCTTCCTTAGTTATTGCATTGCCAAGCCTCTCTCAGCCTTGTGTCTCTAGGAAAGTGCTACTATGGCACTCCAGTGCTTCCTGCCTTATTTACCATCATACACCTTGATTTTTTCACCAAGACCGATCATGAAATCATGCACCCAAACCTTTTATCTCAAAAAAAATTTATTTTGTTAATCCTCTCAGCCTCCATCTTCAACTCACTACTCTCGATTGGTAAAACTACAGCAATAATAAAGATAGATCTAAGACATACCATGGAATACTCGTGCAGATTTTTGATTTCATCCTGTATGACTTCTCCTTCGCTTTCACACACCATCAGACTCTGATACTAATTTTTGGTGCATCGTCTTGGCATCACCTAGCTCTGATGCCATATTACGGAAGCCCCTGATCTTTAGCATGGACCATAGGAGATCTTTAATGTTCTCTAAGGCAGCGTATCATAGATCCATCACCTAGATCTATACTGGAGCACCTCCCTCCTTGGGCTTGAGGGAGGCACCCCCTCTCTCTCAAGCTTCTTCAGGAATCTAGGGCAACTACTCTAGAGAGGAGAGAGAAGAGAGGTTGAAGGGAGAAAAGATCTATATTGCTTGCATTCTTTGAAAACCCTAATACAACTTATATATTTATATATAGCCATTAGACCTGACCAAAAACTCTCCTGGCTAATCTTATATATGAAAGCACTCATCAAGCCCATGTACATCCATGTCTCCCATACTCTCATCCTCTGGATCTAAGCCTGAATCATACATGAGTTAGCCCCCTTAAGACCTCTTAAATCAGGCCTTAAGATCCTTACGATAAGTTCCTATCCTAGCCCCAAATAGATTCTCATGTAGCTCTACCCACGGATTGAGCAGGCTCAGTGCTGATACTAAGGTGGCTAACCTAAGACTGGATTGGCTCAGTTTTAGATTGAGCCGACTCAATTGCGTGCCATGCTGCAATCTCGAACGTGCTCCTCTCTGTTTGGCATGTCCTCTGAGACTTAGTTGATCTAGTTTTAGACTGAGCTAGCTAACATGAAGAAATGATCCTTTCTACAGTCTTGATTCTCTGATTTTGTTTTCTTACTCTATCTTGAATCTCAGATCTCTGAAGCACCAATCAAGCCCCTAGAATCCCCGGAGCCAACATCCTGGCACCTCTTGTGGCCTCCCAAGGCTTGGGAGCACCATCAATCCTCACACTTATAATGCTGGAATGCCATTCCTGATTAAAAAAATTTTATCTACAGACAACACAAAGAATAACACAATAGAACATTTTGTCCAACTAGAAATACAGGGTTTGTCTTTGTTCATAACAAAGACATGTTCAAAATGTATGTTCCAAAATTGAGATAATAGCTAAACAGGATTTATAAGTTTTTACTTTCTTATTTGTGCTACTCTGATCCTTTTAAAAATTTATTCACACCCAATGGGTTTTATTCCTTCAGATTAATCATCTAGTGTCCACACACTATTGATTTTCATGGACTTCAATTTGGATTATATGGCTCCAAGCCACTTCTCAGAGTTAGACCACTGCACTGCATCCCTATAGGTGTTCGAATTCTCGTTGTTCTCATCAAGCTCAATAGGATCACCATCCCGGACCTAGATGCTGAAGTATCTGTCTGGCTAATGCAGTATTCTACTGAATTTCCTTAAAGATGCCACTTTAATGGGCTCCATGTTTGATCTGATCAAATTCAATTTTGTAGATTTAATAGATTATGTTAGTTCATTTTTTACTAATTAAACTTCTCAAAGTTCAACTTGATAGGCATCAGTTCTTTCTTTAAGGAACTTCTTTCCAAAAGGAATGCCCTACTGTTGATGAACATCTTATGTTCTTCAGCATGGTAGAATTAATAATCCTGAAATATCTATTAGATCAAGATCTAAGTTTATCTATGTGCAAGCCTATGACATAGGCTAATCAACTCCAAACCCAAAGTTGAGAGAGTCTAGGTCTATGCCCGATCCATATCCTATATGAAGTCTTTACAACAGATTTACTTAATATATTTTTAGAGTAAAATCAGTAGTCTCAAGAGCATAACCCTGAAATAGGCAAACAAGTAAATTCTATCATGGATCGAACCATGTCCAACAAAGTTTAATTTCTTCTTTTAAATATACTATGCTCCGAAAAGAAATCCATTAAGAGAGAATTCTATTCTCTCCTAGATATGTTACAAACTTACTAGATAAGTATTCACCTCCTCGATCTGATCAAAGAGTTTTAATACCTTATCAAGTTTATTTTTTTATTTTATTATTAAATTATTTAAATATTTTAAATGATTCAGATCAGACGCATCCATGCTTAAATAGGTCATCTATAATGAAATGTTAATATCTTCTTCTGGCACTTAAGTTCATAGGTCTACATATATCACTATGTATGAGATTTAAAACTTTATCAGCTACTTCACCTTTTTCAGTAAAAGGTGATTTTGTCATTTTTCTAAGAAGATAAGACTCATAGATTATCAATGATTTATAATTATTGATGTTGAGATTTTTCTCACAAGCTAACTCATTTATCCTGTTCTTGTCAAGATGACTAAGTCTATAATGCCAAATGTAGACATCCATGACGTAATCTAACTAGGATGTTTATTAAATATATACATTATACTTAATAGGCTATATAAATATTCAATGTTATTTTTTTATTATTTATATATTATTATAATATTATTTATAATAATGTCATAATAATCTTTTTTATTGATAAATGATAACCATCTTTGATCAAAAGGCCAATAGAGATCATATTTATCATAAATGATGGACAATGGTGACAATCACTTAAAATGATATCTTTTTGAAAATAAGCTTGATAATTTTTAAAGCTAAGATTGGAACAAGACTTTCATCCCCAATATTTAAGTATTTTTCACTATTTTCAAACATTTCACTTAAAATCCTTACAACAAATTGCATAGGACTACTGGTATCCCATACCTAGGTAGTAGAATTACATATAGAAAAATTTCAAGATGTTATCATATAACATCCTTGATAAGCAACTCTTGCTTTTTTCTCTTGTTTAGCCTGTTATGGTCAAGGAAAGTAATATAATTCTTCTTCCTATGATCCTGCTTCTAATAATAGAAGCACTATGCTTGATTCGGATCAATTTTGGACTAATTATTTTGATTGGGCTTAGAAGTCCCAATACGAACCCATTTATACTGCTGAACCAAATTTAACTTTTGATACTAATTATTGAAATTGGGTCTCATAAGTCATCACTGTCTGACAGTGATTAGAGCAATTAGGGTTTATCCTTATTCTATGAGAAAAGAAAATAATGACCTAGTGTATATGAATTATTTTAAGTCTAGAGACTTGGACTTTAGTCTTAAGGTTCTTCCACTATTTTATTCGAATTGATAGCCACTACCTTCAATTCAGAAAATTACTTTAATTTTTTAGTAGGTACTAGAATCCACATAGACTACACATAGGCTTGACTTTGGTCGGCCAATCCATGTGCATCTATGGGTAGGTTCATTAACCAATCATTTTTCTAAATAACTTCTAGTAATTTAATTTTGCCCCAGAAATCTAATCAGTAGGCTTTGGCCTCCACTATAAAGATCCAGTTAGGTCCAACCATTAACATGACCATACTTGGTACATCTAACCAATGAATGATTAAGTTCAACTTTGATTGGCCAACCTAACCACCATTAGAGAGACACTTCATTTCATTAGTCAATAAGCACCAGGCCTTTAGGCCTCCAATGATTATTGAGTTAATGGACCCATTTTCATCCAACTTAATGGGAGGCTATGACTCAGTTATCTCCATAACTTTATCATTTTAAGAATCTAATAATTTTAGAGAATTTAAATTATTAGTAATTTAAGGATAGAAAGGACATGGACCAATTTGCTCCCACTGACTTCACCAAGTCAAGTCCTTCCACTGACTTCTCAAGTCTTTAATAAGGACTAGGATTAACATCGATCCATGGGCACCTAGATCAGTCTCACCAAATAAAATCAGTTTTACTAATTTTCTATGTGACATGAGTTAGCACAAGTCAATGAGCAACCTAATAAAGATCTGATTAACTACATTGGCTAGGTAAGTAAGATCGGTGGGAGAGTCTACCAAAGCTTGCCTTAGACACCATAAAAAATGATCAAGTAAGCAGGCTGCCAATTAAAAACCATCGATTTAGAAATGCCAGACTTACCTTAGACATCAATTGATTTATGAGTTTTGATTTGGTCTACCTAAAGACTCAGGCTCGACCACTGAGCCACGATCAGTATCCATTTGTTAGATGTATGGACTTTGATCAACTACAACTATTGAAGTGATCTATAGAAATGATGTAATCTTAATTAACTATTAATTAAGTTTGATCAATTTCTTAAGTTAGTCCATATTTAATCTAACCTTAGGTCTATCCCAGTGAAGGACCTAATCAAAGCTAACCCATTATTCTTTAATCCATGTTTTATGAAATTGTCTTAGAATCTTTAAATAAAAAATTTAGATCTTAAACAATCACTTAATTCTCAATTAAGTTCAAAGCTTATGGATTTAGGTTTATGGAATCTTAGAACTAATTTTTGATTTGATCATTTGAAATATTTTCAAATTATAAATAGTTTACATTGAATCATATTCAATATATGATTTTAGATCTGATTTATTTTAATATTTTGATCATGTCTTATGGTTTTGAATCTAAGATTTTGCAAAAAATAAGTTTTCAATTTAAATTCTATGAAATAAATATATCATATACATTCTAGATTCAGAATAAAAGATACATATTCACATATGCAATAAAAGGATCTTGATCTAAATATAAAACACATCATATGGATCAGATCATAAACCATTTAAAATTAGATTTAAAATTTAAAAATAAATCATAAATTATTTTAAATCTAATTTAATATATTTATGATTTAGGTTACTTAGGTCAGCGCATACTAGAACAGCCTCTCCACTGTAAGGGATAAATCTTATAGTAGTATGTACAACCCAATATTATTTAGATCTAATCTAAATAATCTAAAATAAATCTAATATCTATTTAATTTTTAATTTAAAATTAAAAAAAATAATTATAAAATTATTTAGATCATATCTAACTTATCATAATTCAAGAATAGATCAGTATATACTAGGATAATCTCTCCACTATAAGGGATAAATCTTATAGCAAGATAATCTGATAGTAGTATGTGCGATCTTTAGAGTTTTATTTTATAGATTTAATTTAATATAAATATAATTATGTTATAATAGAACCTAGATGCTCTGATACCACTAATAGAAAATATGCAGGATTTCATGCATGAATTTCAAAACTTTTTTGAAATATAATACAGTAGAAGTTATAAATTAAGCTATTTAATCTATAAATGTATATAATCTAATTACTAAATCCTACATCTAGAACCTATAACATGTCATAATACATTTTTAAATCTAAAAATAAAAGATTTAGTATTGATCAAATCAATACCCTAGATCTAGAATAATTCTAGATCTAAACTCTAGATCACATCTAGGTGAGAGAAGAGATCAAATCTCTTATCTTTGCATGGGTCAAGAACTATGTAGTTGATTTTCATCATTGCTTTTAGAGATGCACACATGTTTGGTCTCTACAAAAAATCCACATGAGGCTATAACAAAATTGGAGGTTTGTCGAACGAAGATCCATTCGAAGTGCTAGCTTTTCATGGATCCCTCCTGATGGTTAATTTAAAATTTATTCTTTGGATCTCTTAGACACTCCAAGAATGAAAAATAAGAAGATGAATAAGAATGAAATTCAAATTTTGGATTTTCCAAAAATCAAAAATAAAATACATTAGAAAAGATCCTAAGAGAAGATAAATCTTCTCTTTCAGGATATGAATGATTGATGTCATGAAAACATTTTTATGCTAGGACAAGGGAAGACCTTCTCTCCTAGACTTTTTTCATGTTTTTAAATATTATACTTGCTGATTTTTCTCATAGAAAAATCTCACATAATATGGAGAAGGATTTTCAAAGAAACTCTAAGAGAAGACCTTCTTCTCTAATCAGGACATGATCAGATCATGTCCAAAAGGATCATCCTGTCCCAACACCTTGGAGCATAAATTCTTATACCCTCTTCCTCTCTCTCTATCAGATTTTTATCATATAAAAATCATAAAGAATAAGAAGAAAATAAATATTGAAAGAAAACCATAAGAGAAGACATTCTCTCTTACCTTTGTCTTCATCAAGACATCAACTATTGATGTCATAATTGAAGGATCTTCTCCAAGAATTTGGGTGCCCCTAACCCCCATGCCTTTCTATCTTTCTCATCTAAAAATTATCGTGGAATCTCATAGGGTTTTGATGCATACTCCTATCTAATAGGAGGCACCACAAAAAAATAGGGAAGACTAGGTCAAAAGATCTGGTCAAACTTGAAAATTATTGGGCATCCAACTCTTGGACGCCCCTCCTTTTTTTTTTTGCATGAAGATCAGGGAATCATGCACACACCAGGAGAAAGGGTGACAAAAAGAAAATATGGCAAGGATAAAAAATTGGCGCAAGATGGGAAGAGGCATTTTGGTTTCATGGGACTCTTTCTCATCTTGCCAAGTTAGACCAATTCAAACAAGATTTCAAATGCAAAATTTAATTTCCAAAATCATCTGATGTGGAGCATGAAAAATCAATCTTAGGCATGGAAAATCATGTAAAAAATATGAAAATAAAATTAATGTGCGTGGAGATTATTTGCGCAAGGAGAGAAACAAGAAATCCTAGTCTAACTAGAATTCTCATGTATTGACTAGGTCAAACCAATTTTTAACCTAATTAAAATAGGATTAGTGTAAGCCTAATTATGGGTGAACCTATTCTAACTAGAAAACTAATTAAGTTAGATTTAAATCATATTTAAATTTGATTTAAATCCTAACTCTATTATAAATTATGTGCACTTAAATCCTAGTCCAACTAGGAATTATTTTTTTCTTGCAATTGGCTTATCCAATAAATTAATTAAACTTAATCTAATTAAGTCCAAACTAATTCTAATTGAATCTAATTCAATTAGAGCTGATCTCAGTCTGATTGCTTAATTAGATTGAGCCAATTAGCAATCCAATTGCTAATTGATCCTCCTATAATACTTGCATTAGGTCAAACATCAATTGAATTGACTATTTTGTGAGCTCAGAAGTGGCACTCCCAAGTCTTGAAAATATGAGAAGATAGATCATGAAAAGATAGGAGTAAGTCGGAAGAGAAATCAGCTCTCCTAGCAAAGTTCAAAAGTTAGGCCGACTCACCCTGAGATTGAGCTGGCTCAGTCCAGGACTGGGTCGGCTAGGTCTCAGAGAAAAATTTAGATAGAAAGTAGCATTTTTAGACTATTGACATGGTACACAATTGAGCTAGCTCAGTTTGGGACTGAGTCGACCCAATCGTAGGTTAGTTGGCTCAATTTGAAATTGGGCTAGCTCAGTTTTTGTGGATTATTATTGAAGAAAAAAACCTTATTTTCCGGATCAGATTCATTCAGATTTGATTGGATCAAGAGGAATATTTTAAAAATTTTTCTCTAAGATCCTAATCAGATCTGAGATCTTTAGATCTGATCTTATTGATCTAATAAAATAAAATAAAATAAAAATTAAATTAAATCTAATTTAATTATATCTTTATTTTGGATAATCCAGTTATCCTACGATGATTTCGATGTTTGCCTGAGGTTCTGGATGTAGCTATGCAAGTGTCTGACCTCTATCGATATCCACTCGGGCAGGATATGAAGATCTTCTTCTTCTCAATCAATCCTCTAAAAATCAAATCTAGATCTGATCTTGAAGATCTTCAAAAACTCTTTTGAAGAACAATCATTGTCTCTTGCAGCAATATTGCCTTCTTCCTTTCCTGTCTCCTTTTACTTGCTTGGATCACACCTAACTCATGCCCAAAACCTCTTGGACATGGGGAGGAGAGAGAAGACTAGAGGGTGGCATGGAGAAGGAGAGAGAAAAGATTTGTGGTATGGGCTAAAGGCAAAAGCTCTCTATTCTAGGCGTAGATAGAATTTATATAGACCCTGCTACGCCATGCAGTGCCACATCATCCTGGCCAATCATGGCCCTTTATGTAATCAGATCTAAATCTAATTGATGGGATGATATCATCTGATCCAATCAGATTAGAGTGCCTTAAAAGTCTCCTTAGGTGGTGCCAAGACTAGATCAAACAAGTCTCCTTGGCGCCACCTAATTTAAACCCTTGAAGCAACTGGAGTCCCATTTGTATGGGACTCCAAATCTTATCCTCATGGGATGCACGCCTCCCTAGGAATGCACCCCTTGCTTGTCTACCTTTTAGCAGGAGGACAAGGCCCAAGGGTCTCTCCTATGGGTGCTTGACACATGGGCAGATGTCTAAGTGTCAAAGATCAATATTTGAACAAAGTCCAATGACAAGATTTAGTAGGTGACGGAAAATGGTAGGTGTTGTCTCAAATTTATATCATAAATTAAAACAACCCTTTTCTGACTTGGACAAGCTTCAGTCAGACCAAGTAAAGGTTCCTGAGTGAGTCCAAATATATTTGGCTCAGTTGAGACAAGTTTTAATAATTGTTTAAAGAAGAATATTAGGCTCAATCGTGTGCTAGCATGATTTTCTTGAACCTAATTAAATCTTATTCAAATTAATTGAACTAGATTAATCTAATTGATAATATCCAGATTCAATTTCTTATTTGTGTGATCCCGTTATGTTCAGTTTCATATGGTAATGGGATATGTCGTGATCTCTATCATCGACATTATCGAAACACCTACCGATGGATCAGAATTTTTTTGATTCAGATAACTAGTATGATCAATCATCCAAATCATTCTAATTGCTCCCAAAGTCCACCAGTGATACCTAGCAGCATATGGTGGTAACTAATCAAAATTGAAAGTGAACCTCTCGGTGCAGTTTCTTATGTGATTAATTTTCTCTATCTTGAGCCCTGATCGGATTTAGGTTAAGGTGATCTCGTCAAATCCTAATATCCATCATATGAATTAATCATTCAATTCAAGTCCAATATGAAAATTCTAATAAAAACTCTTTCTATTATTTCACTCTACCATGGCCATGGGCTTATGGACTTGATTCTCATGATCATCGTAGGGATGCTCCTCTTCTACCGAGGTAGATAGATCACTTATTGGTGCAATCCAATTTCTACAATGAACATGCTATAGTCAATAATCACCTCAGGATTTTGAATGGCTAGGAGATTGAGTTATGTTGTAGTCAAACTACAACACCCTCAAGATGAACTATCGATGTAGCTCAGGTCAAAGAATCGACACACTACTACAGCTTCAAGCTAATCATCGACGAGAAGGTAGACTTTCTCATGACTGCTCAAGATGGTTACCCTCAGTGCCCTCGTTCTCTAACGAGTACCTATACTCTCGCTCTGATATTTCTACACCTTAGACTCAAGACTCATCTATCCTAAAGAAGCGATCATACACCAACCTTTTGGATCAATCACTATCCTCATGATGATCCTAAGGTCGGAAGCATTTTATGTGTTAATAATAAAAATTCATGTCTTAAAATTTCAACTCTTGAAAATATGAACTATCATTGCCATTAAGCCAAGGGATGTATCACAAACACTTTCAAATACACATTATGATAGAAAATAAATTATTTTATTATTATAGTTAAAATTATAATTTTATTCTTAGAAGTATGTTATAAGTGTCAGCCAATCTAACTTCAAGGACACACATATAACAAACTCCCACTTGACCTAAAGTCAGTTAGCTATAAATCTAAGTCCCATCTTCTCACGATGGGCTTTGATCTTCTGTTGGCCCAATGGCTTTATGAGTGGGTCTGCCGCATTGTTTGCGGAGTCGACTCTCTTGGCCTTGATGTAACCTTTCTCAAGGTAATCACAGATAAGGTGGTATCGTCGCTCGATGTGCTTGAATTTTTGGTGAGACCTCGGCTCCTTAGCTAGGGCTATAGTGCTATTATTATTGTAGTACAGAGGAATGGTATCCGATGGCATCACTCTGATCTCTGCGGCAAACTTCTTGTACTAAAATGCCTTCTTTACAGCTTCTGATGCAGCGATGTACTTTACTTCTATGATGGAATCTGCTATTACTGTCTACTTGAAACTCTTCCAACTAACATCACCACCATTATACACAAACAGACTCCCAGATGTCGACTTTTGATCATCTATATCGGACATAAAATCTGAGTCTGTATACCCTTGGACTTGGAGTTCTCCATTACCAAAAACCAACAACATATCTTTAGTTCTTTTTAAGTACTTAAGGATACATTTCACAAAAGTTCAGTGTTCTTCATCTGGATTCGACTAATATCTACTCGTGACACTCACAGCATGGGCTATATTAGGTCATGTACATAACATGGCATACATGAGGCTCCCTATTGCTGAAGCATAAGGGATCTTGCTCATGTGTTCAATCTCCTCAGATGTGTTGGGACACATTTTCTTGGAGAGATGAATACCATGTCTGAAGGATATAAATCCCCTTTTGAAATTTTTTATGCTAAATCTCTTTAACACTTTCTCTATGTACATCTTCTGTAAAAGACCTAGCATCCTCTTCGGTCTATCTCTATAGAGCTTAATTCCTAGAATGAAGGATGCTTTTCCTAGGTCTTTCATGGAGAATTCTTCAGATAACCATATTTTAACTCTGGTCAACATGAAAATATCATTTTCAATAAGGAGGATATCATCAACATACAGTACGAGGAGGATAATAGCGCTCCCACTGACTCTTTTGAAAATACATGGTTCCTTCTCGTTCTTGATAAAATCAAATAATTTGATCACATGATTAAAATGAGTATTTTAGCTCTGAGATGTTTGCTTAAATCCATATATGACCTTTGCAGCTTGCATACTTTGTGATCAACATCACTGGATGTGAAACCTAGTGGCTGTTCCATATAGATATCTTTCTCAAGGTATCTATTTAAGAATGTCGTTTTCATGTTCATTTGTCATATTTCATAATCGAAGTAGGCTGCAATAGCAAGCAATATACGGATGGATTTTGGCATAGCTACTAGCAAAAAGGTATCCTGATAGTCAATGCCTTCACGCTGACTATACCCTTTTGTCACTAATTTAGCTTTGAATGTCTCTATATTCATATCTGCACTAATCTTTCTCTAGTAGATCCATTTACACCCAATAGGTACTATACCTTCAGGTGGATCTACCAAGATCCAGACATGGTTTGAGTGCATCGAGTCAATTTCTGACTTCATTGCCTCTAACCATTTTTCAGAGTCGATATTCGATATCTCGTCATAGGTTTTGGGATCATCACCATGAACCCCATTACCTACGAAAAATATTTTCTCTACTTTCTCTGAAATAGTACCTAAGTACCTTTCAAGGGGATGGAAAACCCTTTCTGATCTATGAGGTGGAGGAGGTAGTGATTGTATTGGCTCAACCTAATTTGGTTCCATAGGGTCCTTAGCTCATTGCTCTTGTGAGACTTCCTCCTCGAGCTTGATTTGCTTTCCAATGCCGCCATCTTGAATAAACTATTTTTCAAGAAATAGCATGCTGACTCACAATCACATTGTGGTCTTCTAGAACGTAGAAATAATATCCTAATGACTCTTTAGGATATCCTATAAATCGAGCTTTAAAGGATCTATAGTCTAATTTATCCGCTTGTTGTCTTTTGATATGAGCCAAACAACCCCAAATTCTGAGATGACTCAAACTTGGTTTCTTACCATACCATATCTCATACGGTATGGTAGGAATGATTTTAGAGAAAATCCTATTCAGTAAATATATAGCAATTAATAGACTATGTTTTCAAAGAAAATTAGGAAGGTTTGTGAAGCTCATCATGGATCGGACCATATCTAATAGGGTCCGGTTCCTCCATTCTGAAATCTTATTGAGTTGAGGTGTTCCAGGTAGAGTCCATTGAGAGACTATGCCATTTTGCTTGAGATAGTTCAAAAATTTCTGACTAAGGTATTCACCTTCTCGATCTGATCGAAGAACCTTAATGAATTTTTTAGTTTGCTTTTCAACTTCATGTCTGAATTTCTTGAACTTTTGAAAGGCTTTAGACTTGTGTCTCATAAGATACACGTATCCATACCGAGATAAATCATCAGTAGAGATTATGAAGTAGTCAAAATTATCTCTAGTCATACATCAAATGGGCCGCATACATTAGTATGTACAAGGGCAAGTAGATCTATGGCCCTTTTCTCATGTCCTACAAAAGGAAGCTTAGTCATTTTGCCATGAAGATATGATTCATAAATTGGATATGACTCAAAAGTCAACGGACTTAATAGCCTAATTTTTTTCAATTGGTTAACCCTACCTTCTGCTATATGACCTAGCCTTAGGTGCCATAGATACCTATTGTTTGGACTATCCCTGGATCATTTTGATTTTATGGCATTCATATTTTGCTCAATATTAAAGACTGATACATCAATATGTAACTGGTAGAGACCGTTAATGATGAAACCACTTGCAATTTTATTTCTTTCATAAAGAATATTACAATGGTCCTTAAGAAAACTAATTACATAGCCTTCTTATGCTAAACATGAAAATGAAATCAAATTTCTGCTTGCAGTAGGCATATAATAATAATTCCTAAGTACTAAATCTAAGCCAGATGGTAGTCGAAGAGGATAGGTTTCCACGGCCACAGCAGCAACCCTTGCTTTATTTTGGATGCATAGGATTATCTCACCATCCCTCAGCCTCCTACTATCCTCAAGACCTTACATGAAAGTATACAAATAAGCACTAGAACCAGAATTAAGCATCCAACTGGATGTAGAAAAAATCGTAAGATTAGATTCAATAACGAGCATACCTCCAGAAGGACCTGTCTTCTTCTTATTCTTTAGGGTGGCCAGGTATATAGCGCAGTTTTGCTTCCAATGGTTGTCAGTATTACAATGGAAATACTTTTCTTTGTCAATGGCCTTCTTCTTGAGCTCTGCCTTCTTTTTCATTCCTTCTTCCACCTTTTTTTTCACCGACTTTTTCTTCTTTCCAAAAAATTTTCTTTTGAAAGAAGTCCGTTCCATGGCAAGTACTAAGCCTTTAGAATCTTTTATAGAAAGCTCAGTAGTAACCAGCATATTCATAAGCTCGGCTAGAGTATTCTGAAGTTTATGCATATGGTAGTTCATGATGAACTACCCATACACATCAGTCAAGGATTAAAGAATTATATCATTCTGTAGATCTTGGTCTGACTTCACTCCAAACTTCTCAAGCTCTTCCAAGTCCTTGATCATCATCAAATAATGATCTTGGACTGATTGCCCATCATGCATTTTAGCCTTAAATAGTCATTTAGTGATCTGATATTTGGTTGCGCGACTCTATTCATCAAACAACTCTTATAGGTGAGCCAACATTTGATGGGCAGTTTTGATATCTTCATGTTGATGCTGAAGCTCATCAGACATCGAGTCCAACATGTATTATCTGGCCACATTATCTTCATCCGTCCATTTGTCAAGAGACACTCTCTGTTCAGCGGATGGATGAACTGATAAGATGGAAGGATCCTGATCCAATACATGAGTCAACTTCTTGGAATCAAAAATAATTTTGAAGTTTCAAAGCCAATTCTTGTAATTGGATTCGGTCAGTCCATGGAAGTTTAGGATATGGGCTAGTGGGTTGGATGCAGACATTTTTTTTTTTTTGTAGAGAGTCAAAGTTTCTAGTTAGATTTTATAATTAAGACTTGACCAATTTATTTAGGAGTTTGGTTTTTAAACAAATTAGCTTCCACTATTTTCTCGGATCCCTACACTCCCTCTATAGAGATGCAAAAATCTCCATGATTACTGATTTCTAGTGGATGGTGCGATCTCATAAATTGACTCATCACCTCACCTAATAGTTATTGGTGATGGGTTAGCCAATGAGTGAAGAACTCTTATCCAATGATTCTCTAATCATGGTGCATTCAGGCTTGGTCTCTAATTCATGAATCTCATCATGCCCGAAATATTGATCCATTCTTTAGTTAAGTCAGATCCATCATTTGCACAGATTAGATTTCTAATTGGATCTCTCACTGTATCTAGAATATTGAGCCTAATCCATCCTCCAGCCCATAGATCTAATGCCTAATAGACATGGTTGCATCTTCCCGATGCAACTAAACTACTATGACCAACCGAGAATAATCAACCCCAAAAATGGCCCACTCATCTACAATAGTGGAAGACCTTAGACTTAATCTTTTCTTAGGATGATTTGATTTAGATCTCTTTAAACTTGACTTGACATAGCCATAACCATTATGACTAACCTAGTGGCATGGGTTAGCTCAGATTGTTAGCCACCTTAGATCAAGATTGAGCCGACAAATATGATCAGGTAAGTAAAATCGATGGAAGGGATATGCCATTAACTTGACAAGAATGCATTCGAGTTAAGTAGCTTCTAATTAAAAACTAGTCAGTCGTATCTGCCAAACTTATCATAGACACCAAATTATTGAGCCAGAATCAATCAGATTAGCCTATAATTCAGACTCTAACCACTGAGCCAAATTAGGTCTTAACTTGATCAATCACTCATGCGACTCAACCTTGACCCAGACTTAATCTTATTAGGCTGGTCAATTTAAGCACTCTTGATCCCATCTAACCAACTCTTGATTCGATTTGATCAACTACTAGATCTAATTGAGCTATCCAAGTCCGAACTCAATTGTATGAATATGTCTTAGATGTAAAAATTCTCAATTTTAGACCTAATATGTTTCATAATCTTGATTCTTTAATTAAGTTTAGGATTTATAAACAAAACATATATATAAAATCCTAGGATTTTAGGATCTAGGGTTTTGCAGAAAATAAGTTTTAGATTTTTGATTAAGGATGAGCGTGCAGCACCCCTACACATCATAAGAACACCCCATCAAATGGAAGGATTGGGTCTTTAAATCTTACTTCATTCTTATAACCAGACGGCCAAGAAAAATACCTTAATCAGAAACATGATAAATCTACAAAACTAGTTAGATCTACATCATATATCACATATATAAAAATTGATCTAACTAAAAATATATTTTGCATACATCTCATGTACCATATCATGTATATTTTTAGATCCAAATTATCTCATAAATATTTAAAAAATAAGATTTAAATTTGATCATATCAAATTAAAATTTATTCTAGATAATTTTGTAGAACTATTCTATAACTAATCTAAATATGCATCTATCATATCTCATATGAATAAATTAAATAAATTTATTTTTTATTTTTTAGATCTAATTATAATATTTATAATATCAAAAAATAGTAAATAAATAAATTTAAAAATTATAATTAATTAAATTAAAATTATGATCATGTTAGACTACACAGAATAATTCTATTCCTAATCTAGTCATGCATCTTATACATCTTAGATCTAGATTATTTAATTTTTAATATTTTAATTTTAGATCTAATCATATCTAATGTGATCTCTAAAATTATCTAATTATCAGATCAAAAATATATTAAAATTAGATCTAATGAATTTTGAAACCTAGCTCTGATACCATTTGAAGGAAGAAATCTTATTTTTCGGATCAGATTCGTTCAAATCTGATTGGATCAAGAGGGATATTTTAAAAATTTTTCTCTAAGATCCTAATTAGATCTAAGACTTTTTAGATCTGATCTTATATATTTGATAAAATAAAATAAAATAAAAATTAAATTAAATCTAATTTAATTATATCTTTATTTTAGGTAATCCAATTATCCTATGATGATCTTGATGTTTGCCTGAGATTTTGGATCTAGCCACGCAAGCGCCTGGCCTCTACCAGTATCCACTTGGGCATGGTCTGGAGATCTTCTCCTTCTCAATCAATCTTCCAAAAATTAGATCTAGATTTGATCTTGAAGGTTTTCAAAAACTCTTTTGAAGAATAACCGTTGTCTCTTGCAGCAGTGCAGCTTTCTTCCTTTTTTGTCACCTTTCACTTGCTTGGATCGCATCTAACTCATGCCCAAAATCTCTTGGGCATGGAGAGGAGAGAGATGACTAAAGGTTGGCATGGAGAAGGAGGGAGAAAAGCTTTGTGGCATGGGCTAAAGGTAGAAGCTCTCTATTCTAGGCACAGACAGGGTTTATATAAATCCTACTGCGCCATGCAGTGCCACATCATCCTAGCCAATCATAGCCCTTTATACAATCAGATCTAAATTTGATTGGTGGGATGACATCATTTGATCCAATCAGATTAAAGTCCCTCAAAACTCTCCTTAGGTGGTGCCAAGACTGGGTCAAACAAGTCTCCTTGGCACCACCTAATTTAAACCCTTGAAGCAACTCGAGTCCCATTTGTATGGGACTCCAAATCTTATCCTCATGGGGTGCATGCCTCCCTAGGCATATGCCCCTTTCCTATTTGCTTTTTAGTAGCGGGACAAGGTCCAAGGTTCTCTCCTATGGGTGCTTGATACATGGGCAGATGTCTAAGTATCAAAGGTCAACATTTGACCAAAGTCCAACGACAAGATTTAACAGGTGATGAAAACTGGCAGGTGTTGTCTCAAATTTATTTCATAAATTAAGATAATCTTTTTCTAACCTAGACAAGCTCCAGTCAGACGAAGTAAAGATTTTTGAGTGAGCCCAAATACATTTAGCTCAGTCGAGATAAGTTTTAATGATTGTTTAAAGGAGAACATTAGGCTCAATCGTATGCTAGCATGATTTTCTTGAACCTAATTGAGTTTTATTCAAATCAATTGAACTAGATTAATCCAATTGATGATATCCAGATCTAAATTCTTGTTTGTATGATCTAGTTAGGTTTAGTTTCATATGGTAATGGGATATCTCATGATCTCTATCATCGACATTATTGAAATACCTTTCGATGGATCAGAACTTTTCTGATTCAGACAACTAGTATGATCGATCATCCAAATCATTCTAATTGCTTTCAAAATCCATCAATGATACCTAGCAGTATATGGTGGTGACCCATCAAAACTGAAAGTAAACCTCTCGGTGTAGTTTCCTATGTGATTAAGTTCCTCTATCTTGAGCTCCAACCAGATTAGGATTAAGGTGATCTCATCAAATCCTAATATCCGTCATATGAATTATCATTCGATTCAAGTCTAATGTGAAAATCCTAAAAGAAACTCTTTCTATTATTTCACTCTACCATGGCCATGGGCTTATGGACTTGATTCTCATGATCATCATAGAGCTGCTCTTTTCTACCAAGGTAGATAGATCTCTTATTGGTGCAATCCAATTCCTACAATGAACATGCTATAGTCAACATAAACCTTAGGATTATGAATGGCTAGGAGATCGAGTTATGGTATAGTCAAACTACAACACCCTTAAGATGAACTATTGATGTACTGCAAATCAAAGAATCCAACACATACTGCAGTTTCGAGCCAGTCATCGATGAGAAGGTAGACTTCCTCATGACTGCTTGAGGTGGTTATGCTCAGTGCCCTCGTTCTCTAACGAGTATCTATACTCTCACTCCGGTGTCTCTACACCATAGACTCAAGACTCATCTATCCTAAAGAAGCGATCGTACACCAACTTTTCGAATCAATCATCATCCTTATGATGATCTAACGATCGAAAGTATTTTATGAGTTAATAATAAAAATTCATGTCTTAAATTTTTAACTCTTGAAAATATGAACTATTATTGCCACTAACTCAAGAGATGTATCACAGATACTTTCAGATACATATTATGATAGAAAATAAATCATTTTATTATTTATAGTTGAAATTATGATTTTATCCTTAGAAGTATGTTACAAGTGTCAGCCAATCTGGCTTCAAGGGCACATATATCTAATAATTATTTTATGTACATAAGTTATTTGGATTTAGAGAGTTTTTCTATGAGCTTGGGCTTGACCCTTTGTAAAGTATATATACTAAAAATAGGTCAAGATTGTAATGAGGTTGAAATATACTGAATAAAAGCTCTTTTATCTCAAAAAATTTTTCTTCTCTTCTTCTCTATTTCTTGAATTATTTGATCATGCTTTAATAGAAATCTTTGAGAAGTACTTTCTTGTTGCTTGGCTAATCACCAATGGCCACATCGATTTATGTGGGAAGAGCGTGCATTCCTGATAATTGATATCAAAGCGGTGTTGTGTGGAGAAAAGGAAGACACCTAGGGTTTACTACATCCAAGATCTTTTGCATCAGATTTTATCCTAAAACTTCTAGTTTGCTTCGTGGTTGTCTCTAGATTGAGGTGGAAATTATTTATATGGAGGAACGGTGATACAAAAGTTTGGAAAGAAGATCTAGGGCTAGTTAGATCTTCTTTGAAGGATAGTTTTGCTGGTGTGTGTAATCATGAAGGGTGTTAGGGATCTGTTCTTGACTTGTTTGAAGTCATGGAATCAAGTGGATTCATGATGGATTTTAAGAAGTTTGATGGCAAGAAGAACTTTACCCTATGGCAGCAAAGAGTAAAAGACTTGTTGGTTCAGTAGAGGATCTACAAGATCTTGACAAAAGAAAGATAAAAAAAGATCAGTGCTGAGGATTGAAAAAAGTTGGAGAAAATTGCTTTTAGCATAATCTGGATGTGCTTGGTCGATCAGGTTTTGTCTGAGGTTTGCATAGAAACTATGGAAAAGGGGCTCTAGGAGAGACTGGAGAATACATACATAGGAAAGAATATGATGAATAAGCTATGGTTGAAGAAACATTTGTATAGTCTGAGGATGTCCAAAGATGGAGATCTTATTGCACATATCCAAAGGTTCAATCAAGTGTGTTTTGAGGTGATGACTTTGGATGTGAAGATCGATGAAGAGGATCGGGCATTACTGCTATTATGTTCTCCCCAGGTTCGTATGATGTTCTCATAACAACTTTAGTTTATGGGAAGGAGATCCTAAACTATAAAGAGGTTGTTGGTGTGCTCAAATCAAATAAGCAAAGAAAAAAGATCTGCAAGGAAGATCCTAAGTCTGAGATCTTGGCTATGAATGAAAGATAAGGAAGATCAAAAGAGAAGATAAGAGGAAAATCCAAGGGCAGGTCAAAGTCTCACGATCAAGGGAAGATGACATTGAAATGTTATAAATATCATCAGCCTGGACACCTAAGGAAAGATTGTCCCCTTTTGAGATCAAAAAAAGGAAAGGCTAGCAAGGGAGATGATACAGCTTCTATGAGCAGTGGAGAAGACCTGCTAGTTATATCAGATGGATCCATAGAGTATGATACTATTTGGATATTGGATTCAGCATGCTTGCACCACTATACTTCTCATCGAGAGTGGTTTGCTACCTACCAAAAGGTCGATGGTGGAAGTGTCAGCCTTGGAGATGATCAACCATGCAAAGTAGCTGGAATTAGCTCTATCAAGATAAGAATGTATGACAGAATCATTCGTACATTATCAAATGTTAGGCATGTACTGAAGTTGAAAAAGAATTTAATCTTTTTGGGCTACTTGAAAGAGCAGGGTTATGCTTTTAGTAGCTAGGCTGGGAGTGATGTCTAAAAATTTTCAAGAAAGCTTTGGTGGTGATGAGAGATAGAAAACTGAGCAACAATCTTTATAGAATAGAAGATTTAGTGGTAAATGATAGTGCAGAGGTGCTAGCAGCGGCATAGGAGGAGCAGATTTTATATCAACTATAGTACTATCGGATGGATCATATGAGTGACCATGGGCTCACTGAACTAAGCAGAAGAGGTATGATCCCAGCCCTGAAGGAGGACACAGATCTTTGTAAGCCATGTATCTTTTTCAAATAATATAGGATGAAATTAGCCAGAAGTACCAAGCACAATGAGGGAGTGCTGGATTTAGTGCACTCAGATGTGTAGGGATCAGCTCCTGTATTAGCTAGAGGTGGGGCAAAATACTTTATCACTTTTATTGATGATTTCTCAAGGAAGGTGTAGGTTTATCTAATCAAAAAAAAATTAGAGATGTTTGCTCGATTCAGAGCCTAGAGAACTGAAGTAGAGGAGTCAGAAAGATAGATGAAGTGTCTGAGGTCGGACAATGGAGGAGAGTATACTAGCCTGGAGTTCAGGGGGTACTATGAGAAAAATGGTATCAAACGCTATTACACAGTAAAGATGACTCTCCAATAGAATGGTGTCGCAGAAAGAATGAATCGGATGTTGATCGAGAAGGCATGGAGTTTGAGGCTGCAAACATCACTCCCAAAGTACTTTTGGGGTGATGCTTTAATTTTTTTCTTGTTTTCTTATGAACAAGCTCCCTCATCATATGTAGAATGGAGGTATTCCAGAGGAGGTCTAGAATGGAAAGAAGGTGGAGCTTGACCATCTGAAAATCTTTGGTTGCATAGCCTATGCACATATAGAGGCAACCGAGAGGAGCAAATTAGATCCAAAATCTCAAAAGATGACATTCATAGTGTATCCATAAGGAGTCAAGGGATACCTTCTATGGGACTCTCAGGACCAAAAGTTAGTGATCAGCAGGGACGTTATCTTTGATGAGAAAAGCATCTTGAGGAGGTTTGGGATAGATAAAACTGAAAAAACAAAGATGAACAATGGTGGCCAATCAGAGAATGATGCCATGCAGGTGACATCCACTTACAAGAGTGTTCCTGTTGAGGTGGAGCTGGGCAGAAAAGTATTGTCTTAGATTGAAAATCAGCATAGAGAATCAGTAGTTCAGACAGATGTGCAGGAGCAGCCACAGACATCAGACAAAGATGTGCCTGTGGGAGTGGCTTTACACAAGCCCCAGCATACCATTAGAAGGCCGGTCAGATATGGCATTGATGAGGTTATCTCCTATGTACTCATCACTGCTAATGGAGATCTAGAGAATTTTGCAGAGGCCATGGAGAATGAGGATCATGATTCATGGATACTAGCCATGATGAAGGAGATGGACTCACTTAAGAAGAATCAGATATGACAGTTGGTGGATCTTTCAGAGGATGCTCGACTTATTAGCTCAAAGTTAGTGTTCACAAAGAAAGAAGCACCTTCATAATAAGATGGAGTTAGATTCAAAGCAAGGCTGGTAGCAAAGGAATACTTACAAAGGAAAGAGATTGACTACATAAAAAAATTTTCTCCTATGGTACGTCATACATCTATTCGAGTTTTGCTATCACTGGTGGCACAATATAACATGAAATTGGAATGGATGGATGTGAAGACGGTCTTCCTTCATGAGACTTTGGAGGAAAGAATCTATATGAAGCAGCCAGATGATTTTCATGGAGATGGGATAGGAAGAAAATGTGTGTTTACTCAGGAAGTCTTTGTATGGCTTGAAATAATCCCATCATTAGTGGTATCGAAGGTTTGATAGCTTTGTCTTGAGCTTGGATTTCAGTAGATATGAATATGATTATTGTGTCTATTTCAAGGATGTAGATGAGGAGGATGCCCTATACCTATTATTATATGTAGATGATATGCTCATAGCCAGTAGAAGCATGGATGCTGTGAAAAGATTGAAAAGGACATTATCATCTGAGTTTGAGATGAAGGATTTGGATCTAGCTAAGAAAATCTTTGGAATGGAGATTTGCAGAGATAGGTGCAAAGGAGTGCTTCATTTGTCATAAGGAATGTATGTCCAGAAGGTTCTAGAGAGGTTTGGAATGGAGAAGGCTAAACCTACAGAGATGCCATTGCCGAGCCATATGTCTCTCTCCAAGTTACAGAGCCTCCAGTTAGAAGAGGAGAGAGAGTACATGGAATGAGTCTCTTATGCAAATGTTGTAGGTAGTGTGATGTACACTATAGTGTGCTATAGATCAGATATAGCACATATAGTGAGCATGGTTAGTAGATACATGGCTAACCCTAGGAAGGAACACTGGAAAGTATTAAAATGGATATTGAGATATCTACATAGAACAAGGGATTATGGTTTGATATTTGGTGGGTAGTCGGGAGGATTTGGAGAACAATTTATGAAGATGTGTGAAGGTTTAGGTCCTCTAGAAGGGTTTATTGATGCAAATTATGCTGGTGATCTTGATACAAGAGGTCTACTATTGGATACCTCTTCTGCGTATATGGTGGATTGGTGTCTTGGAGATTAATCCTTTAGCCAATCACAACCTTGTCTGTCACAGAGGCCGAGTACATTGGGATAATGGAGGCTGCAAAGAAAGCCCTTTGGCTTAGGAGGTTGATTGATAAGTTGGGGGTGGAACAGAATAAGATTACACTATTCAGTGATAGTTAGAGTGCTCTGTTGTTGGCACAGAATCCAGTCTATCATGCACGCATAAAGCATATAGATGGAGGTACTATAGGATCAGAGAGTTAATGGAGGAAGGTGAAGTGGAACTGATGAAGGTCCATACTAAGGAGAATCAGTCTGATGCACTCACGAAGGTACTCTCAGAAATAGCTTTCAGAGATGTGTGGTATAGATGGGTTTGTTGAGTAGAGATGAGTTCACAAGAACTTGAAAGCACCAAGGTAGAGAATGTGAGCTCAGAAGTGGCACTCCCAAGTTTTGAAAACATAAGAAAATAGGTCATGAAAAGATGGAAGTGAGTTGGAAAAGAAATCAACTCTCCTAGCAAAGTTTAGAAACTGGGCTGGCTTAGTTCAGGACTGGGTCAGCTAGGTCTCAAAGGAAAATTTAGATAGAAAGCAGTATTTTCAGACTGTTGGCATGGTACATGACTAGGTCGGCTCAGTCAGACTGAGCCGACCCAGTCACAGGTTAGCTGGCTCAGTCTAAAACTGGGTTGGCTCAGTTTTCATGCATTATTATTTTATGTACGTAGGTTGTTTGGATTTGGAAAGTTTTTTTATGAGCTTGGGCTTAACCCTTTGTAAAGTATATATACTGAAAATAGGTCAAGGTTGTAATGAGGCTGAAATATACTGAATAAAAGCTCTTTTCTCTCAAAAATCTCTTCTTCTCTTCTTTTCTATTCCTTGAATTGTTTGATCATACTTCCGCAGAAATCTTTGAGAAGTACTTTCTTATTGCTTGGCTAATCACCAGTGGCCCTTCGGTCAAGATATGCAGGTGTGTTACCAGTGACAATGAAACATATCTATAACCTTAATTGATTTATAGTGAACTCCTATATTACCATCCAGAAAACTCTAAATGTTCCTTGGTACAGTGATAAGCATCATAAATTCACCAATAAAAGTATTAATTTATTAATTAATTTATATTAATTTTTAAGAATTAATTAATCAATTTATATATAATTTTTGAAAAATTCATATTTTTATTAATTAAAAAATTAATTAAAAAATAATAAAAATAATAAAAATTAAAAAATAAAATTTTATTATCAATAGAAAGAGCTCATTTTTTTGATCACAACGAAATAAATTTCAAGTAAAACGGAGCTAAAATGGAAAAAGATATGAATTTTTAAAAATATAAAATAAATAAAAATTAAATAAAAAAAGAAAACGGCTCAGCCGGCTCCGCAAGCCGAGCCACCAAGCCAAGCCAAGCCATCAAAGCCGACTCAGCCGTTGAAGCCATCAGCCGGTCCACGATCCAGGCGTGGACCGCCAGCTCAGCAAAATCCGGCGAATCAGAGATTGCCACGTGGTGGACCTAGACCCCTTAAAGGGTCTACAGAAATTTATCGCGGCTCACAAGGGTAATTTAGTCTTTTCACTCGACAACAGCGGCGCTGATTGGTTGCGGTGTGCGGTGCGGCCGGTCCACGCGGTCCATGGGAACAGTTATTGCGCGATCGGACGGATGTGGTTGTTTGCGGTCAGGATCGGACGGCTGTGGTTGCTTCCGAATTTTATTCAGATACAAACATCACGCGGATCACCATCGGACGGCAGCGCTCGATCCAGGCGATGATCCGACGGTCCAGAATGCTGCCGGACGGTGATCAAGACTCCCGAAGCATGATTTGCGGCCAGATTTCCTCGATCAAGCGCGATCCAACGGCCAGAATTTAATCCGACCCGATCTGAGCTTGATCTGCATCCGATTTTGATGATTTTTGGACCGTTGGATTCCTATTGAATGGCTGGATTTTATCAGATTTATCAGAGTCATATCAGAGCTATTTTGATTCAAATTTTATCCAAATTTCTTTGTATTTTGATGATTACAAAGGCTATTAGTCCCATATTGCCTTTAGAAAAAATATCCAGCCCTCCTAGCTCTATAAAAAGGACCCCAGGCCATCAGAAATCAATATCTCCGATCAAGGTGAAGCTTTGGTACAGGGCGAAGCCAGGCTATGGGTTAAAGGCTGCTTCGAAGCAACGGGTGCCGAGAAGAAGAGCCGAGCTTCTACACCATCTTTCTGCCAATGCCGATCCAAGATCAGAGATCAGGCTATTTTATTTTATTTTATCTTTTCTTTTTAAATTTTATGTATTTAAATTCTAAAATTTTAATTAATAAAAATTTTATTTTTGCATTTTAATTTCTTGCTTTTTATTTTTATTGTAATTTAATTTCTGCACTTTAATTATTATTATTGCTTTGCAAGTAGATGCTAAGATCTAACTAGTAGATCTTAGTACCAAGTTTAAATTTCCTGCATCTTTTAATTTTTATTTTTAATTTTCCGACTTCACTTTTGATTCCAAAACTCAAATTCTTTTCTTTTTTCTTTTCAAAAAAATCAAAGATTTCAAATCTAAAAACACTACCTTCCCTGTGGATTCGACCCGACTCACTACTATCTACGCATTTTCAATGATTTTAAGAAGTCGGATTAAACTGATAAACACGGTGTCTTAACGACAACATCGCGTTCCTATCAAGTTTTTGGCGCCGTTGCCGGGGAAGGCACGGATATTAAATTTTTGATCTCTTTGATTTTTCTATAAATAAATTATAAATAAAATTTTTATTTTTTTTAATATTGCTTGCTAATTTTTTTTATTTATTTTGTAGAAAAAAAAAAAGAACAAAAAGAATCAGAAGTTTTGTTTTGGTGAGATCAATCCTAACCCTAGTCCTCTTTTCTTTTTATTTATTTATTTATTTATTTTATTTTTAAATTAATTTAAAAAAATATTCATTTAAACCTAATTAAAAGCCTCATGATAAGATTAGAAATCCTAACTGTTTAGAGCATGCATCATATTAGTTTTATTTTTATCTTTATTTTTATTTTTATTTTTTTTGGTGATTGCTGGAGGCAAGGTAAGCCTTTCAGAATTTCAATTAGTTGCATGCATCTAGTTTAAATTGCATAGAACCCTTTGATTGAATTTTTTTTTTTCGTGCATATTCATATTAAATCAAATTAAGGGCACAACCCAATTAAACAAGATAAGGTGGGGATTTGATCACCCTTCCTTAGCCCACAAACAACCAACCAACATCCTGCATTGACCTAAGCCTTTAAATTAAAATCAATTAGACATCAACCCTAGGAACTCGAGCTCAATAGGATAAGGAATCCTAAGAGTTGAACCGGGTTAGGATAAGTTCAATTTGACTGGTGTCTAGGAAAGTGGTTCAGGGACGACTGCGCCCGAAGGAAGGTGGTTTCTAATTGGTTCCGTTCGCTTACCTGGCCAAGCACAATTGGTGTCTAAGGCAAGCAACGGGGGGACTCCCACCGACCTTACACTTACCTGGCTAGTTGATTGGCTAATCCTACACTTGGAGGGCTTGAAGGTGACCTTGGCAGTTAGGAGCTGTCTAGATCTAGGATAACCCTTAGTCAGGATTGATTGACCAACTTGATTGCTAACCAACATTCAAACCTAATTAAACCTAATTCTTCTCTTTCTTCTTAGTTCTAGGACTCCTTAGGACCTCTTCTTTAGAACTCTTCTTTCTTTCTTCTCCTTACTCCTCTAAAAATAAAATAAAATAAAATAAAATAATTAAATTAAACTAACTAAAAAATATTAAAAATAATAATTAAATTAAATTAAATTAAATTAAATTAAAATTAATAAATAAATAATTAAAAAAATTAATTTTTAATATAATAAAATAATAATAATAAAAAAATAAAAAAAATTCTAAAATTTTTTTGAACCATACATTAGGGTTACACTAATACATGCATGGTAGGAAATCGCTTTTTCTGATTTAGTTGAACTTAATTGAATGGTTGATTCACATTAAACATAATAATCAAATGGCTAATATGAATCTAATAGTCCAAAAATTAGATAAAGTTGACCTTCTTGCTCAGAAAATAGATCAACTCCTAACCCTAGGTCAACAATCTCCTGCACAATTCACATCATCTTCTAATTATCAGGAGAATTATTCAATCTGTGCTAGTCCAACCCATCATGTAAGTGAATGTCCTATGACTGCACAGTTTCCATATTTTATCCAAGAACAAGTTCAAGCTACTCAAGGATACTCCAAATTGATTAATGACCCATTTTCAAATTCATATAATTCAGATTGGAGTAACTTTAATTTTTCTTGGACATCCCAACAGACTCAGGCTCAGACCCAAATTTCACTTGAGCAAAATTATCAAAATTATCAAAATTATGCCTATAATAATGGTCAGCCTAGTCAGTTTAACCAGCCATCATATTATAATCAGCCTTCATACCCACCTCCTCAACAGACCAATCTAGCTGATGATAGATTTAACCAACTTCAACAATTAATTCTAACTCAACAGCAATCTATCGCCAGACTAGAAGCTCAAATAGGATAATTAGTTGAGTCTAACATGAGGAGAGAACTAGATCAACTACCGAACCTACCAATTTCAAACAACCCACCTAATGACCACCAACCACCTGGATTAAATTATCAATCTAATGTTTCATCTAAGAATCTCCAATTTGAGAATACCAAAGTAATTCCTGAACTTAAAAGCTATAGGATTCTTATGGACCCATACCAAGACCAGGTGAGAGAGGCTAGTACTGATGCTAGCCAAAATAAAAATTTAGAGGAACTGGTTAGTACTGAGACTAACCACATAGAAGAACCCAAGCCAGGAATTAGTACTGATGCTAGTTCCAGTTTAAATGAGATAGAAATAAGGGAAAAAGAGAATAGATGATTTACCCGAGACTTATAAACCTAATGTCCTATTCCCTTCAACCCTAGAAGCTGGTTCTTCTTATAAAAATCAAAAGGCATGTAATGAAATGTCAATGGAGTTGTTTAAGCAAGATCACATTAATTTACCTCCAGAATTAAAACCGCCTTTAGTCACCATTCCAGCACCCATTGAATCAAACTTAACTCCTAAAACTCCATTCATGAGCATTTTAGAAAGAACAAATAGGAGAAATTCTTAATAAACATGGGTCTGAGAATGGAATCATAAATTATATCCCTAAAATTAACAATGAATATATCAATAATGGGATTATAAATCAACTTTCTGAGATTGGCAATCCAAAACCATTGGAATTTGTCAATCCAATATTCGACACAGGATAGTGAGCTGCATTGTGTCTGGCTGAAGACGGTAAACTTAGCGCTTGTTGGGAGGCAACCCAATATTTAGTTTTTATCTAATTTATCTTTTTAGTTTTTTTTTTTTAGGATAATTTGAATAAGTTGGAGGGAGAGCTCAAATTTTCAAAGGCATGTGCTGGACCAAAAATATACTGAGTTAGGTGTATTCTTTCATGTTCTTTATTACATCCTTTATTTTTTCTTCTCCATTGAGGACAATGTCGATTAAGTTGGGGGGAGAGAAAAATAAAAATTTTAAAATTTTAAGTCCTCGAAAAAGTTAGTATTTAGTATTTAGATACCTGATTATGCTTAAGAATCGAATTAAACTAAGCATTTTTAAAAGAAAATTGATGCACAGATCAGAGAATCTGTGAGATATTGAGGAATCAAGTATTAAGAAAATTCAATAAAGAGTTAAGTCTAGAACATAAAAATTTTTTCTTGGAGCATTTCTAATTATTTCTACTAGCATCAAAGAAAAGTCTACTTTTTATAGGCTTGTGTAGGGTAACTATACGTTTCTTCATATAAAAATTTATTTTAATAAAATAGTTTCCAAGTACTTCTCACTGAGTAACCGGGCCTCTTTGCCTAAGCAAGCATTGAGTTTCGCATCAAAAGGTGGGAAGGGCAAAGAAGCTCGTTGTAAAGCTAGTCTTAACTCGTAGCCTATTTGATTCGAGCTAGTAAGCCCGAGGGGTATTCTATACCTAGTGCCCTAAAGCCAACTGGTTTGGGAGTCATTGGCCCAAGACTCGCTACATGGATCAAATAGAAAGCTTAAGGAGTTAAGACACTCAATAGTGGTACAACGTTTAAAAAAAAAAAAAAAAAAAAAAAAACATTGGTTTCCCACCGAGTAACCGGGTCCCGTTGCCTAAGTAAGCAATGATATTCGCATCAAAAAGTGGGCAATGTGAAAATAAAAATTAATAAATGAAGGATGGAAGTAGCAATACACCTGCCTATATGAAAGTTTAGACAAATCAGAGATAAAAGTGGAATAATTTAGAAAAAGTTCTGAAAAATTTAATGTTCTTTACTTAATTTTTCTATTGATAAGTATTAATACCCCAATGATATATCTCATTTAAGCTCTACTGAATATCAATGGCCATTTTGAAAATTGCTTAGGTAAAATTCGAAACTCTAAAGTTAAAAGGTATTTAAAACTAAATTCTTTCTTTACTCGAGGACGAGCAAAGCTTAAGTTGGGGGGTGTGATAAGCATCATAAATTCATCAATAAAAGTATTAATTTATTAATTAATTTATATTAATTTTTAAGAATTAATTAATCAATTTATATATAATTTTTGAAAAATTCATATTTTTATTAATTAAAAAATTAATTAAAAAATAATAAAAAATAATAAAAATTAAAAAATAAAATTTTATTATCAATAGAAAGAGCTCATTTTTTTGATCACAACGAAATAAATTTCAAGTAAAATGGAGCTAAAATGGAAAAGATATGAATTTTTAAAAATATAAAATAAATAAAAATTAAATAAAAAAAGAAAATGGCTCAGCCGGCTCCAAGCCGAGCCACCAAGCCAAGCCAAGCCATCAAAGCCGACTCAGCCATTGAAGCCATCAGCCGGTCCACGATCCTAGGCGTGGACCGCCAGCTCAGCAGAAATCCGGCGAATCAGAGATTGCCACGTGGTGGACCTAGACCCCTTAAAGGGTCTACAGAAATTTATCGCGGCTCACAAGGGTAATTTTGGTCTTTTCACTCAGCGATAAGAGCGCTGATTGGCTGCGGTGTGCGGTGCGGCCGGTCCACGCGGTCCATGGGAACAGTTATTGCGCGTACGGATTGTATGATCGGACGGCTGCGGTTGATTGCGGATCAAGATCAGACGGTGGTGGTTATTTTCGGATTTGATTCAAATTCTATCAGCGGATCACCATGCGATCCAATGGCCAGAAAACCAAGTGATGAAGATCCAATGGTCCAGAAATGCTCCTCGACGGTGATCAAGACTCCCGAATGCATGATTTGCGGCCAGATTTTCCTCCATCAACGCGCGATCCGGACGGCCAGAATTTAATCCGACCCTGATCTGAGCTTGATCTGCATCCGATTTTGATGATTTTTGGACCGTTGGATTCCTATTGAATGGCCAGATTTTCATCCAGATTTAGTAGAATTCGTATCAGAGCTTCTTTTGATTCAAATTTTATTTCCAAATTTTTTTATATTTTGATGATTACAAAGGCTATTAGTCCCACATTGCCTTTAAAAAAACTATCCAGCCCTCCTAGCTCTATAAAAAGGACCCCAGGCCTCCAAAAATTAACATCTTCGATCAAGGTGAAGCTTTGGTATAGGGCAAAGCCAAGCTATGGCTTAAAGGCTGCTTTGAAGCAATGGATGCCGAGAAGAAGAGCCGGATTTCTACACCATCTTTTTGCCAATGTCGATCCAAAATCAGAGATCAAGCTATTTTATTTTATTTTCTTTTCTTTTTAAATTTCATGTATTTAAATTCTAAAATTTTAATTAATGAAAATTTTATTTTTGTATTTTAATTTTTTTTCTTTTTATTGTAATTTAATTTTTACACTTTAATTATTATTTTTTTATTGTAAGTAGATGCTAAGATCTAATTAGTAGATCTTAGTACCAAGTTTAAATTTCTGCATCTTTTAATTTTTATTTTTAATCTTTCGACTTTACTTTTGATTTCAAAAACTCAAATTCTTTTCTTTTTCTTTTCAAAAATCAAAGATTTCAAATCTAAAAACACTATCTTTCCTATGGATTCGACCCGACTCACTGCTATCTATGCATTTTTAATTATTTTAAGAAGTTGGATTAAACTGATAAACATGGTGTCTTAACGACAACATTGCATTCCTATCAGTATGCAAAGTAATATTCTTAGAATCCTGGCCCATGGTTATCGTATAATTCATTCCTTTGATCAATAATATTCAAAATGACTTCGAGTATGCTGTCAACACTCATACAAGTCATCTTTATTATATTTTAAAATTTTTCAAATCCCATGACCCCTCATGAGGATTACCCAGGCTTAGATTTTGCTAAATTGAAACATAATGAGTTATTCTCTTTCTGAAGCTAATTAGGAGTGGTCAATCTCATCTTGACTCATACACTGACTTCACAAGTACTTGACTATATCCAGAAACCTTCCAAACCTATATTAAAAATATAGACAGTCCTACATCAAAGTATAATGAGTTGCTTGCAAGTCACCATGGTGATCTAAGATCGGAGAGACACTTATACCCATTAGCCTTAGCTAGCTACTCTTGATAGTAGAGTGCTACATTGATCACGTTCAGCATAAATATACTCCTACATCTCATCTGGATGCCATACCAGTATCTCCACTCTACTTGGTTATGAGGACAACTAACACATATGGCATACAGCGACCTACGCTCGATAAGTTATCATCCTTATTAATAATTTATCATTTGATTGTGAACAGTTTAAGAACCATCTGATTAATCCTTCTTTATCGCTTTATTGTATTTCTAAGGACTTCATCATAATTTAGAAGTTTATTTAAGAAAGATAGAATTTTTATGATGAACTAGCCAAATAACTATTATTATTAGATAATTCATATACTAATTTCAATCATGAACCACTTAGATGATTGGCTTTAGGACACATTTCCCAACATCGTGCCCCAAGAGAACTCCAGGAAGCACACGCTCCTCTTCCTTCTTTCTTGTGCATGACCAAGTCAAAAGTGGTCTTGTCCTAATCCTATCCATCTGATATCAGGACAAGGCCTGATCTGACCATGATAGGGTTTAGTCAGTTCAGGACAAATCCATATAGAATTTTTGGATGAGCAAAATTCAATTTGACTGAGTCTAGATCAATTAGGAAATTCATAGGAGGAGAAAGTTATGTCTAATCATGTGCTAGCATGATTTTCTTGAATCTAATTAAATCTAATCCAAATCAATCAGACTATGAGAGCCTCATTAATGATATCTAGATCCAAATTCTTATTTGTATGATCCAATAGGTTTAATTTTGTATAGTAATAGAACATGTTCCGATCTCTATCATCGACATCATCAAAATACCTTTCAATGGATCAGAACTCTTTCTGATTTATCCAATTAGAATCATCAATCATCGAGATAATTCTAATTGATCCCAAAATCCATCAGTGACACCTAGTAGTATATGGTGGCAAGCCATCAGAGCTAAAAAGGAACCTCTTAGTGTAGTCAACTATGTGATTGAGTTCTTCTATTATGAGTTCCAATAGGATTAGATTAAGGTTGACTTATTGAATCCAATTCCTGTCATATAATTGAATTACTTGATTTAAGTCTGATGTGAAATCCTAATAAAAATTTTTTTCTATTATTTCACACTGCCATGGCCATGGGCTTTAGAACTCAATCTCATGATTATCATAGAACTACTCCTCTACTGAGGTGGATAGATTTCATCTTGGTGTTATTCAATTTCTATAATGAACATGCTATAGCCAATATTAGTACGAAAAATGGTGCTGATGCCAGACTTTGCTAGAGCTGAAGAAAATGAGATCACCGATGAGACCTGTAAGGTAAAGTCCAAAATGAAGATGGATGGCTCCGATAGGACACTCCGATGATCAAGTTAATTCTTCAACTAAAAAGAATGGAATAGTCAAGAAAATTAAGAGCAGAAAGGAGAGCTTTGAAAAAAAACATAACTGGAGGGTTCCTTATATAGATGAAGCCTGTAATAGAATGAAAGTGACAGCCATAATAGAATGTTAGTGGATCACTCGGACCATGTGAAGTTTGTTACGAAGAGTGGACTATCGTTTGTCACGACTTGCGGTCAATTGAGTTTCATTTATTGAAGTTTGGATGTAGCTTTTATACTTATTAGTAGGCTGTGTGTTGGGATGAAGAACTGGGAGCTAGGTGGAACGAACTTAGAGATTGACTTGTGAGTGGCAGATGGTGGATCAGGCACTTGGTTTGTGTGCTATCTTTAATAGCTTTGAGAAGTTCGGCCAACTTCAAGGAGTTCATCCATCTTTGAAGTTGGCCAGAGATTGATGGGAGCTTTTAGGTTGGAGGCCAAAAAAGAGAATGTTGAACATGTTAGATTCACTGAAGGAGTTCGACCAGGGTAGAATGTGATAAGGAAAACTTGGCTGGACGAGGTCCCTACTATAAAATTAATATGCTGTATGCCATAAAAAAATTCGGCCACACAAGGATTCTTCCATAAACGAAATCGGTTAATGTTAAGGTTCAATTTTTGACTAGGCTCTACAGTCATCAGGACTAGAGTCAGTTATCATGCCCTTTGTTGTTCAAGTTCAGTCAAAAGGAACTCATCATGCCCTGAAGGAGTTTGGCAATTATTGAGAAAGGGGGAATTATTTCCATTAAAAAGTTCGTCTAGCATACATGGCTTGAAGATAATCCTCCTTTGAGCTAAACTAGTTCAATTGAAGTTCAACTACAACTATAGCAAGATCGGATGAAATCATATCAAGTTCGATCATCCTATTGGACTTTGGCTAGGGTTGTTTTATCTCCAACACTTATCCCCTTACTCCCAAGTTTGAAGATTGAATGAAGGAAGTATCAAAATAGCAGTTGCCAAAGTCCTCTATTGATTTCAGCCGTAGAAGGTAAAAAGTTTCAGCCTTTTCGACTAGTACTGAAGCTTTCTTAATGACTGAATGATTTGAAATGACCGTGACACTCGAATTTTCCCCCTAGCATGGTGCTCTATGTATGGCGTCATTATTTCCTTGTCAGACGTTGATTGTGAGTGGGACATGCAGCAAGTGGAGGTTGGCTGGAGAGGATCAGCAATTATAACCTTCCAATTTTTTTTTCGACTATTTAAGCCCCTCCTCGCTCAACTTCCTTCCTCTACCTGGCTCTTCCTTCCTTCTTTTGTTTCCTTCATCTTCTTTGGGCATTTTTTTCTCCCTTCACTGTTACTTCTCTGACCGTCGGTGCCTTTTTCGTTAGCCCCCTTTCTCTTCCAATTGCTTTCTTGAATCCTTGGACCGGTTTAGGTTAGTCTGCCGATCCCTTTCTTCATATTTTTGTCCTTTTCTTCCATTTTTACTTCCTCGACTTTTTTATAAGGGCTCCTTGTTCCTTCAGGTTCTTTGCAAGATTTTACAACCTTTTTCTTTTTATTTTCTGAGTATTTTTTTGGTTAGATTTGATTCAAATATCTTTCGAAGTATCTTGGCCCTCTGGTCCTAGGAGTCCCACTTACCGAACTTGCTTGATCCTAGTCTTAAGAAAACCCCCGAACCAATTAGGACACCTCGACCGACCTTCCTTCTCGAGATCATTCCCTATTGTTTACACTTCGAAGACCTTTCTTTCATAAGGATCTCATACAAAATTCCTCTTGAATACAAACCAGAGCTTCCCAAACCGAGCGGCCAAGCTTGTGCCCCTCCTTCGGATCGCTTCTGTTTGTATACCGAGTCTCTTCGTACTGGGTTCCGACTTTCGATCCACCCTTTTATTATAGCCTTTTTTTATTTTTAAATATCTACTTCACTTTAATGGCTCCGAACTCATTTAGATTTATTATAGATTTTCTCTCTCTTTGCATATTAACCAAAGTCGGTTCATCAATTTTCTTATTTCGCAATTACTTTACTTTCAATCATCATCCTACTACCAAGTGTTATGAATTATTTCAGGACTTATGAAAATTCTTGTATCTTCTATCAACTTTAAGGAAGCAAGTTAGAGACGATAGCAAGAAAGATAAACTAAGAAGATGAGATAGTGGTAGAGTGAGAAAGAGAGAAAGCTAGGGTTTCAGGGAGAAAAGGGATTCAATTCATTCTCTTCACTATAATCTACATATACAAGTATATATATAGACATCCTGAGTCAACATGACTCAGTCCTAAAAAGCTTTCATCGGCTATAATCCATACATGAAAACACTCACCCAAGCCCATGTAAACCCATGTCTTGCATGCTCTCATCCCCTAGACTAAAGATCTAGCCTAATACATAAATTAGCCATCTTAAGACCTCTCATACCAGGCCTTAAGATTCCTTGGATTAGACCCAATCTAAGATCAAATAGAAAATCCATCCAGATCTATTAGCCACCATCGAGTTGGCTCAGTTAGAAGCTGAGCCAGCTTGACTGCATCTCCTCGAACCATATCTTTTGTCTGCCTGAGATAGTCGGCTCGGATACAAGCCAAGCTAGCTCAATCTCAGATCGAGCTGGCTCGACTGCGTATCCGAGCCATCCTGACTGTGTGCCATTTTCTTTATATTTGCTGATACATCTCTGATCAATCCTAGCCTTTAGGAGCCACTATCTTGACTCCTTCACGATCTCTCAAGACTTGGGAGCACCACATTTGCCCTTTTAATCTCCATCTTGGTATCCCAAGGCTTGAGCAAGTCTATCCTATCCATCAGACACATCGATTTCATACATTTACAAAAGCTATCCCAAGAAAGAACTTTTGTTAGTGCATCCACTGGATTCTCCTTGGTGTAGATTTTTATCGATTTTACTTCATCTTCTTCCACAAGCTCTCTGATCCAGTGGTACTTGATGTCGATGTATTTCATCCTTGCATATTAGATAGAGTTCTGAGCAAGTAATAGTATACTTTGGCTATCGCAGTGCACCCTGACAGCCTCCTGCATGAGACCCATCTCCAATGCCAATCCTTTCAACCATAGAGCCTTCTTTACTGCCTCCGTAACACCAATGTATTCAGCCTTAGTTGTAGATAAGGTCGTGATGGGTTGCAAGCATGATCTCCATGAAACTGGACCTCCAAATAGGCTAAACATAAAACCTATCATTGACCGCTGAGTATCCATGTCTCCACCAAAATCTGCATCCACAAATTCATTTATCTACCCTCGAGCTTTCTTAGACACATCGGAGAGTTCCTCAGCTCCATCTTGCTATCTATAGCAGATGCCAACTCCAACAATACCTGCCAAGTACTTGAAGATTCACTTCAGTGCTCGCCAGTGCTCCTTACTAGGCTGTGCCATGAACCTACTGACCTGGCTCACTACATGGGCAATATTTGGTCTACAACACACCATGGCATACATTAAGCTTTCTACACCAGAGACATATGGTGTTCTCTCCATCTCCCGAGCCTCCACCTCAGTCTGTGGTGATATCATCTTTGAGAGTCTGAAGTATTCGGCAAGTGGCAGCTCCGTCGATTTTGCTTTTTTCATCTCAAATCTCCCCAAGATCTTTCTAATATAGCCTTCCTGAGATAAATGCAGCATCCTCTTGGCTCAATATTTTAAGATTTCCATGCCTAAGATCTTCCTTGCAGACCCCAAATTCTTCATCTCAAACTTTCGAGATAAGGCTACCTTTAGTTCCTGCACAACTTTCTTACTCTTGCATGCTATAAGCATGTCATCCACATACAAGAGTAGAAAAATTCTAGACTCATTCTCCAAAGATTTAACATACACACAAGAGTCATACTCATACCTAAAAAGTCCAATGCTCCTCACATATAACTCAAATTGCTTGTAACATTGCCTTGGCGATTGCTTCAGCCCGTACAACGATTTCTGTAGCAAATAGATCTTTCCTTCTGCTCTTGGCTCTTGGAACCCTAGTGGCTACTCCATATAAATGCTCTCCTCCAAATGCCCATAGAGGAATGCTATCTTGACATCCATCTGCTCTAGCTCTAAGTCCTAAGCTGCCATAATGCTCAGCAACATTCTAATGAAAGTATGCCTGACGACAGGAGAAAATACTTCACTTAAATCGATGCTTTTCTTCTGGAAGTATCCCTTGGCCACTAATTGTACCTTATACCTGACACTTTCCTGCTCTGAAGGCCCTATTTTGCATTGGTAAATCCACTTGCAACCAATGAGTTTCTTTCCTGGTGGTAACTACATCAAACGCTATGTCTCATTCTTATGGAGAGCCTGCATCTCCTCGAATATTGCTTGGACCCATCTTTCTCTATCCTGACTATCCATAGCCTCCTCTTATATGTATGGGTCCCCGTTTGCTATCACTAGAGTATATGATAGTGTATCTTCGAAACTGTATCATTCTGGTTGCCTGATATTCCTTTTGGGCTTGTGCAACATAATCTCGATATCCATCCTAGGTCCAGCTTGCTCCTGCTAGGCCTCCTAGCTTCTATTACCTATCTGAGCTCTCTCCACCTATGGAGACACCTCTAGTGAGTACTCCACCTGAATACCAAGTCCTTTTGATGCACCTATAAGTGGAAAAATAGAGTAAGATGTTAACTATCCAGCGTTGTCCTATTGGACCTCCTACTGCATTTGCTGCTCCATGCCATCTCATCTTTGGAGAATTGAATTTTCATTGAAGGTGACATCCCTACTAATGACAACATTCTTCTCCAAGGGATCCCACAGTCGGTATCCCTTAACTCCTTGTGGATATATTAAGAATACCATCTTCCATGATCTGGCATCCAACTTGCTCCGCTCACTAGCACCAATGTGCACAAAAGTCGTGCATCCAAAAATCCTTAGATGGCTTAGCTTAATCTTTCTTCCAAACCATCTCTCCTCTAGAGTACCATTATCTAACTTTGTAAGAGGTGACCGATTCACCAGATAATAGGCTACATCCACTATATCAATCCAGAACGTCTTCAGAAGCCCTGCCTGTAGCCTCATGCACCGTGCCTTTTCCAAAAGGGTTCTATTAATTCTTTTAGCCACCCGATTTTATTGAGAAGTTTCTTTTACTGAGAAGTGCTTTTTGATATGACACTCCTCACAAAAGTCTTTAAACTTTTTGCTGGTGTATTCTCCACCATTGTCTGACCGTAGACACTTCATGTTTTGACCTATCTCCTTCTCTACCTTAGCTTTCGACATCTTGAACCTAATGAAGATTTCTGATTTCTCCTTCTTGAAGTAGATCCATACCTTCCATAAGAAATCATCTATAAAGGTCAAGAAGTATCTCACTCCATTTTTAGCTAGAAACAGAGCCGGCCCGCACACATCAGTGTGAACCAATTCCAGTAGGACTGCACTATGGGCTGAACTAATGGTAAACTGTACTCTTCTCTATTTACCCATCTGGCATGGCTCACATACCTCTATAACACCTCCATCCAAATCTAAAATCAGACCATGTTTGCTCAGCTCCTTCATCCCACGGTCACCAATGTGGCCTAGGCGGTAGTGCCACAATCGATAAGCCTCCTGCTAATCTTGCGCTACTGCCGCTGCATCAGATTCTCCGGTCACCATAGATCCAACCAACTTGTAGAGATTATTCTCCATCCTCTTGCCCATTATCACCACCATAGCACCTTTGGATATATTAAGAACTCCACTCCTAGCATGACTGCTGAAGCTGGAGTCGCTCCGCTCCAGATAGCCCAGTGACACAAGATTTTTCTTCAAATCTTGGATGTGCTTCATATTTATGAGAGTTCGCACCATCCCATCAAACATGCTTACCTGGATGCTTCCAATACCAGCAACTCTACACGGATGATCATCTTCAAGTGTCACACTCTCCTCATCAATCTTGGTGTATGAGACAAACTAAGACCAGTTTGGGATGTAGTGATGCGAACATGCTAAATCCAGGATCCATACATCTGTGGATCTTATATGACCATCTGATACAATCAAAAGGTCATCCTCTACCTCACTATCAACCACTATACTCAGTACATTAGATCCACTCTTTTCTCCCTTCTTGTTCTTCCATTGCAGGCAATCATGCCTGAAGTGCCCGATCTCGTTGCACTTATAGCATCTGGCTTTCTTTGTGTTCTTGCTCTTTCAGGACTTTAATCATCCCCTTGACTTGCCTCTCTCCTTTGATCTTCCAGGTCTCTCCCCCACGGTCAAGCCCTCCTAGGGAACACTTTCTTCGATCAACTTCTTCTACTGTTCATTGGTTTGCAATACTGAGACCATGTCTTCATACTCCATGATCTCCTTACCATAGAGCAGCGTCGTCACTAATGGATCATAGGATAAGGAAAATGAGCATAATAGAAGCAACAATTTATCTTCTTCCTCCATCTTCACTCTAATATTCAACAACTCATTGTACATCTGATCAAATTTTTGGATGTATCCTAAGACATCTCCACCTTCCTACATCTGAAGGCTGTATAGTCTCTTTTCAACATCAACTTGTTGCACATATTCTTACCCATATACATGGTTTGCAACTTCGACCACAAACCTCTTGGGGTCCTCTCCTCTAAAACTGAATAGAGTGCCATATCCGACAAGCATCCACTGATCACAGAGCAGGCTTTCTTTTCTAGAGACATCCATTGATGATCTGACATCCCTTTAGGCTTCTCTTCCAATGCCTGATCCAATTCAGCTTGAACCAGAAGATCTTCCACACAAACTTTCCACATGAAAAAGTTTTCTTTTCCATCAAACTTCTTGAAATCAACCTTCACGTTGCTTCCCATGGCTGGATCCAAGTCAAAAAAATGCAATACAGATCCAAAAAATTTGAGAAATACCTTGATAGGATCATGCTGAATTCACAACACCTGAAGATCTTCTACTTTTAGGTGTCTTCTCCTCCTTCCACACAATCTGGCTTTGATACCACTTGTTATGAATTATTTCAGGATCTATGGAAACTCTTGTAACTTCTACCAACTTTGAGGAAGCAAGTTGGAGATGATAGCAAAATAGATAAAGATCAGATGATAAGAAGATACGATGGCGATAGAGTGAAAAAGAGAGAAAGCTAGGATTTTAGGAAGAAAAGAGATTCAATTCATTCTTTTCATCATAATCTACATATATAAGTATATATATAGATACCTTAAATCAACATGACTCAGTCCTAAAAAATTTTTCTCAGCTAACCCATATATGAAAACACTCATCCAAGCCCATGTAAACCCATGTCTTATATGCTCTCATCATCTAGACTAAAGATCTAGTACAATATATGAATTAGCCACCATAAGACCTCTCATACCAAGCCTTAAGATCCCTTGGATTAGATTCAATCTAAGACCAAATAAAAAATCCGTCCAGATCTGTTCACCACTTCGAGCTGGCTCGACCAAAAGTCGAGCCGGCTCGACCAAAAGTCGAGCCGGCTCGATCTCAAATCGAGCCTGCTTGGCTGCATATCCGAGCCAGTCCGATCATGTGCCAGCCTCTTTATCTTTGTTGATACATTTCTGGCCAATCCTAGCCTTCAGGAGCCACCACCTTGACTCCTTCATGATCTTTCAAGACTTGGGAGGACCGCACTTGCCCTTTCACCAAGGATTAATGGTATCTGTCCTTCTTGTTTGGCAAGAAGGGGTTGCTCAAGGATGTTCTTTCTTCCATTCACAACTAGAAGAGAATTTTTTTATATCTCCTATCCTTCCTTAGAACTAGAGCTTCCTCCTTGGGGGCAGTTGAGAGACTCCATTCGTCGAGCTCCTAGATTAGAAAGAGAGGATCTCGACTTGACCAATAAATTAAGAAACTACCAAGCTCCTTCACTATCCAACTTATTGGAAGCTCTAACATTATTCAATCTTGGCTTAAGTCCCCTCAATCCAGTAGGTACATTTTTATATTTTGCTAACCTTAGTCCCTTTTACTGCCATAGAAATGACTCTGTAGGAGCTAAATCAGTTATCCCAAAAAGATCAAAATCCTTAAGAGGAAGGGTAGTTCTTTGAGAGAACCATCAAAATGGATATGGGTCGAAGATCCAAGTTTGGCCATGCTGACTCATGCTAAACCTACTCCCGCAACCATAGCAGCTCCAATCTCGACCTCGCCCAACGACGCTGCCACCTTTGCGCCTCCTGAATAGGGAAGAGTAGTGAAGAAAAAAAAGATTGCCACCAAAAGAGTTAGGAGAGCCGGGGGGTCTGGTAGTGAGAGCTCCAATCGGGAGTAGGGATCTTTGGACGATCGGGAGGTCATCTAGCCTTTGATGGAAGGGTACATCCTTCCACATATTTTTGATAAGATGATTCATATGGATGATGAGGGAAGGATTAGGGAATCCTTTGCAGCTTTCCTTGAGATAATTAATTTCTTCCTTATGCCAAGTTGAATACCAGCGAACCTTGAGATCATAATTTGTATCTTGTTATTTGCAACTAGGGCATTATTTATATGCCCATGCAGAAGCAACAAACCTTTGGAAGGCTAAGGCTTCAAAAGCTGTCCAGGATGCCCAAGCAGAGGTTGAGCATTTGAGGGAAGCTCACTCGATCGAAGTCAAGTGCCTCTAGGAAGAACTTCGGAAAGAGAAGCACAAATTGGTAGAATTGAAAGCTGCCTTAATTTTAGAGGAGGATAAGCGAAAAAAGACTGAGGAGGAGGTTGGTGCAGAGAAGGAGCAGGCCATTAAGACCTTCAAGTCCTCTAAAGCAATGGAGGACATCAAGATAGCCTTTGCCCAAGAAGCCTTCCTTAAAGGGTTCAAGGTTTGCTAGGGGAGGATGGCTGAAAGGTTTTCCGAGCTTGACCTTAGTTTTCTGACGGGGGAGTCTAATGATGATGAAGTTGGACCTTCTGTTGCCACCATTGATTTACCTTCTATCGAGCTTCCTGCTGCAACTTTCGAGCTAGCCTAAGAGCTTGAGGCTACTGAAGCTACATCGAGCTCGTCCACTATTCCTCCTCCCAAGGTTGGAGCTTTCCATAATTGTACTCTTTTTTTCTTTTTTTATCCATTCCTATGTTCAAAATATTTTTAGTAATGAAAATAAACTTTTTTTTTGTCATACCATTGTGTCATGATGTTTTCATACATTAATGTAGTCTTCCATCAACACCGAACCTTTGCCTCAGGGGATTTTCTTGAAGGCTATTTATTGGTGCAAAATTTGATCATTATCGGAGAAGTGCTAGAGTCAAAGAAGATGAGGTCATCATCATTGACCTGTAAGATAAGTCTCATCCAGAGCCTAAGGGGCGGCTCTAGCAAGATCCTTCAATGATCAAGTCAACTATTTTGGTTAATAGAGATAGAGTACTCAATAGAGAAAACTGCAGAGTATTGAGAAGAAGGAAAGAGCCTAGAGAAAATATATCTGGAGGGTCCTTTTTATAGATGGAGCCTGTAATAAATTGATAGTAACAGCCGTAACCATCAGGTAGTGGGCCACTCAGAGCCACATGGAGTTTGTTATGGAGGATAGTGTCTATTGTCGAGATGTGCCATTCCATTGAGATTTAATAGTCAAAGTCTGGACCTTTTAAGTGGTTTATGGGTGAGTTGATTCATGTAATGTGGGATCAGATTCGTGCAGAGACCTTCCTGGATGACTGTGAAAAGTTTGGCTGTTGGAGGAGTTTGAAAGGGATTCGATTGCTGAAGGAGTTCGGCCACTGGAGGAGTCCAGAGGGAGTTCGACTGCTTGAGGAGTTTGGAGGAAGTTTGACTGTTGGAAGAGTCTGAAAGAAGTTCGATCGTTAGAGGAGTTTGACCACTAAAGAAGTATGGAAGGAGTTTGACCACTGGAGGAGTTTGGCTGCGATCATGAGTTACACCTGATCGAGCATCAAATCAAACTTCGATAGGAGCGAGGTTCACCTCCAATAATAGTCCCCCTACTTTCAAATTCAAAATTCGAAGGAAGAAAGTAAAAAGATGATCGTTGAAGTTCATTCTCGGGCCCTTGCCTCATCGGGATGAGACATTTTGGCATTTGCCATGCTGGCACCAAAACTTTTTAAATCTAAAATGAGTTCGAAAAGATGGCCCTTCATTTCCCCCATCAAAACTTTGCTCCAGGTACGGTGCCATAAAGACTCCGCCTGTGGCCACATTTCTATCATGATGTGTGGGACACGCAGCACACGCTGACCGACCAAAGCTGATCCACGATAATAGCCACCTCAGGTCTTCTCCTTTCATTTGGAAGTCTTTTCTGCCCAAGTCTTATCCTTCCTTCAGCCCCCATCCATCTTTTTCCCAAGGGTCTTAACCTTGTCTTATCTTTCTGAGCTCTGAACATTCTTTCAATTGATCCTTATCACATCCATCATCCTTTCATTCTTTCCAGACAGTTTAGGTCAGTTTCCTAACCCTTCTCTTAGGTTATTCATATTTATCACTTCTGGCTCCCTGCTTCCCTAATTTTTTGATGGTGAACTTTGAAGGGAAATCCTGATTTTTCAGACCAGGTTTGTTCAGATATGATCAGATCAAGAGATATATTTCAAATTTTTTTCTCTTTGATCTAGATCAAATCTAAGATATTTCAGATCTAATTATTATTATTTTAGAAATTAAAATAAAATTAGATAAATTAAATCAAATTTAATTTATCTTGAAGTGGGTAATCCTATTACCCGTTGATGATCCTATATGTAGCGGAAGGTTCTGGACTAGCCATGCAAGTGCTTGGCCTCTACTAGTATCCACTCGAGCTGGATTTGGAGATCCTCTTCTTCTCTATCATGTCTCCAAAAATTAGATCTGAATCTGATCTGGAGGATCTTCAAAACTCTTTTCGAAGATCAGCAGTCGTCCTTTGCAGCAGCGCAGCCTTCTAGCTTTCAATCACCTTTCTTTGATCTGGATCGCACCAACCAAAAATCCAAAACTCCTTTTGGATGTGGAGAGGAAGAGGAGAAGGTGACTTGGCATAGAGGAAGAGGGAAGAGGCAGCCTTGGGGCGTGGGGTTTGAATTTCTCAAACTTAATTTAAGTTGGGCACAGGGTCTTATTTATAGACTAAGTGTGATCCATCTCCTCTTCTTCCCAACCAATCACAATCCTTTGTGAAATCAGATCTAAATCTGATTGGTGGGAATAGAGTCCCCTGGATTCCTCCTTAGAGGGTGCCTAAGACCAGTCAAAGTTGGTTCTTAGGAGAACTCTAATCGGAATCGAAAAAGGAGATAGAGTCCTTGTCCAATAGGGACTCCTAGGCGCCTCCAACTTGGGCATACGCTAAGGGTGGCGTGCACCCTCTTCCTTGCCAGGTTCTAGTAGTGGGACAGGCCCCCACTAGCTCTTCAATAGGTGCATGACATGTGGTCAAAAGTTAAAGTGTCAATGGTCAACTTTTGACCAGTCAAAGTTAGACTTTTGACCAAAGTCAAAGAACAAGAAATGGTAGGTGACTAAAAATGGCAGGTAATGTCTTACAAAATAAGACAACCTTTTCTGACTTGGACAACCTTCAGTCAGACCATATGAAAGCCTCTGATTGAGCACAAACTCTTTTGGCTTAGGCAGGACAACTTATTGTGATAGCAAAAGAAGAACGTTAGGTTCAATCGAGTGCTAGCACGATTTTCTTGAACCTAATTGAATCTCATTCAGATCAATCAAACTAGATCAGTTCAATTGATGATCACCAAATTCAAATCCTTGTTTGTGTGACCCAGTTAGATTCAGTTCTGTATGGTAATGGGATATGTCATGATCTCTATCATCGATATCATCGAAACTCCTTTCGATGGATTAGAACTCTTCTGATTCGAACAGCTAGAATGATCGATCATCTAAATTATTCTAATTGCTCCCAAAATCCACCAGTGACACCTAGCAGTATATGGTGGCAACCCATCAGAGCTGAATGCGAACCTCTTGGTGTAGCTACCTGTGTGATTAAGTTCTTCTATCTTGAGCCTCGATCAGATTAGGGTTAAGGTAAACTCGTCAAACCCTAGTTTCTGTCATATGATGTAATCATTCGATTCAAGTCTGATGTGAAAATCTAAATAGAAACTCTTTCTATTATTTCACTCTGCCATGGCCATGGACTTCTGGACTTGATTCTCATGATCATCATAGGACTGCTCCTCTACCACCAAGGTAGATAGATTCCATCTTGATGCAATCCAGTTCCTACAATGAACATGCTATAGCCAATATACACCTCTGGATTTCATATGGCTAGGAGACCGAGTAATGGTGTAGTCAAACTATAACACCCTCAAGGTGAACTGTCGATACACCTCAGGTCAAAGAATCAGACACACTACTGCAGCATCGAGTTAGTCATTGACGAGAAGGTAGACTCCCTAATGACTACTCGAGGTGGTCACGCTCAGTGCCCTCGTTCTCTAACGAGTACCTATACTCTCGCTCCAGTGTCTTCATACCGTAGACTCAAGAATCATCTACTAAAGAGAAGCGATTGTACACCAACCTTCCGGATCAATCACCATCCTCGTGATGATCCTATGGTCGGGAGCATTTTATGAGTTAACAATGATTATTCATGTCTTAAATTTTCAACTCTTGAAAATATGAATTATCATTACCATTAACTCAAAGGATGTATCAAAGACACTAAATACACATATCTGATAGAAAATAATTCATTTTATTGATATTAGTCAAAATTACAAGTTTGCCCCTAGAAATGTATTACAAGTGTCAGCCAATTCTGACTTCTAGGGCACATATATCTAACAAACTTTGCCCTACATTTTTTCTTATATATATTTTTTTTGGAGATTTTTTTAGGGTTTAATCTCGATTCGAATGTCTTCCGAAACCTTCCAGTTCATTGGTTCATGGGGCTCGTCTGGACCAACCTTCTTTGATCCTATATTCCTGATCGAGGTAGAACCTAAGAACGTGTCCTGCTTGTCTTTCACTCCAGACACCATCCCATCCGTTCTTATCCTAGATGATCTTTCTTTGATCCGAATGTAATGTGGAATCCCTTCAGAATATGACCTTGAACTTCCTAGCTCTGATGATCGAGTCAGCTCTCCTCCGACCGACTGATTTTATTTATACTTAGAAACTTTGCGCACTAGGCTTAGATTCCTGCTGCCCTTATTTGTAGTCATCCTCTTCCAAAATTTAAACATCCCCTTCACATCTATCATACCGAACTTCTTATGATTCATCATAGATTTTCTCTCTTTCTGTCGATTGACTAAGTTCAGTCGATCATTTCACATTTTAGGAACTTCTATACCTTTAAGCATCATCTTTTTACAAAGGATTGATGGTACTTTTCCCCCAAGATCGGCAAAAAGGGGTTATTGAAAGGTGCCCCTTTTTTCATTCATAATTGGAAGGAAAAGTTCTTTTTTGTACATTGTCTAACCCTGCCATTAGGTCTTCCTCCATAGGGTCATATTAGAGAGTCAATTTGTCGAGCTCCTAGCTTAGATGGAGCCAACCTTGATTCCTCTTATAAACTCAAGGTGTACTGATCTCTTCTTCTTTCCAACCTTCTAAAGGAACAGACCTTGTTCAACCTAGGTCTGAGTCCCTACATCCCACTGGTACATCTTTTAATTTTTGAATCCACATGATTTTGCGCACGTGTATTGCTACTAACTGCACTTCCTTTTTTGTTATAGAAATGGACACACAAGCTATCGAGATGCTTACCAAAGGGCTCTACACCAAGAAGAAGAAAGAGAAGGTGCCAAATGATGGCTTAAAGAGGATGAAGGTCGGTGTTTTCAGCTTCAAAGTCTCGGCCTCCACTACCACTGCATCCGAGGTCATCGTCGGCATTGAGATTGCCCTAACTACCAAGGTTGGCACTGCTGGTGTGGGCCCAGTGCTTTCCATGCCCTCAGGTCCCTTCAGTAGGGATCGAGTTTTGGAGCTCCCTATCAAGGTAGGGATAGGGGAAGAAAGAAAAAAGAAAGTCGTTGCCAAGATGTCCTACAAGACTCACCTAGGTGAACCGGACGATGATGACAATGAATGAGGGAAGGATCCCTTCAACAACCTAAAGATCATTTGAAATCTTACTGACAGGTTTGCTATGCTCGAGGTGGTGGACCAGATGGCCGATCTAGACCCACGGTAGCTCATCTGGGGTTCTCTTAGAACCATCCTCAAGGTGATTGCTCCATTGCTCGATTCTTTCTCTTCTCTTCTATGCTTTTTTTTTTTTTAACAGCAATCATTTGTTGCAGTCAGATCATTAGATGCTCACTTACATTAAGAGGGTGCGTCGTCAGGAGGTGGAGGCATGGAAGGTCTAGGAGGACCTTCCAATTGAGATCTGCCATCTTCAAGAGAGGGTCGACAAAGTCGAGCACCTTGTTAAGGAGAAGGCGGTGGACATTGAAAGTCTTTAGGACACACTCCACAAAGAGGAGTTCATCTCGGTTGGACTAAAGGCTGCATTGACCCTAGAAGAGAAAAGAAGGAAGTTGAAAATAGGGTCACTGAACTAGAGATCCAAATGGTGAAGTCGATCTCGAAGTCAATGACCCAGGCTATGGAAGAGTTCAAGACCTCTTTTGAAATGTGGAACTTGAACGTCGAGTTCGGTCAGGAAGTATTTATCAAGAGTTTTGAGCTCTACGAAGGTAGGATAGCCCGGAGGTTCCTCGAGCTCAACCTCAGCTTTCTGGAGGAGGAGGAAGACAATGTGGATGCAGGACTGTCTAATGCCATAGTCGACCCTTCCTTCGACAAGCTCGCTTCTAGCCCATCTGAGCCTACTGCAGAGGCACCCGAACTAGTTTGAAAACTTAAGGTGATCGAGAGCGATCCAGCTCTATCCTCCGTCATCCCTCTCGAGGTTGAAATTCTTGAGTAGTTGTACATTTTTCTTTTTCTCCCCTCCTTATCTTGTACTCAAAAAGTTTTGATTAAATGAAGGAAATTTTTTTCATACCTTTGACTGCTTTTCATATCTTGAATACAGTCTCCCACCAATGCTGACCCACTACCTCAAGAGGTTTTGATAAAGTCTTTGATAAAGAACCTGAGGAAGAAAGTTCATCTTCTGAAGAAGAAGTTGAAGAAGATGAAGGATGACCTTCAAGCATCATGAAACAATGCTTTTGAGGTGACCAAAGAGGTCACTCACCTTCGAGGGTTGCACATGAAGGATGCAGTGAGCTTCAGTATCTAAAAGGGAAGCTTCGAGAAGGAGATCATCAAACTCAAGAAAAATGCCAGCGACAAGTCCTGGGCACTGACAGCGAAGATCAGCTCTCTTGAAGTTTACCTAAAGAATGCTGGGGAAAAAATCCATCTTCTTGAAGGGAGCTCATTGTGGTTTACCGACAAGGCCTGGTACGACTGAGACTGGTCAAAAAAGTTCTCCTAATTTTGAAAGCAGCTGCAAGATACTGAGGACTGGTATAATAGCTACCGAGTGACCTGGACAAAGAAGATATCCAGGCTTGAAGGCAAGCTCAAGGTTGCTAGAGATGAGGCAGCTCATCTTCAAAAGCGACTACACAATAGTCGGGAAGCCAATGCGAGTAGTGAGTTAGAGAAGATTGGCTCCTTGAAGAGGACCATCGATGAGCTTTCAAGGGTGGTTGGGGTGGAGAAGATCGAGATTCAATGGCTGAAGCTTTAGCTCACCTATGAACATCAGGTTGTCGAGGATGCGGAGGCCGAGTCTGAAGTTTTAAGGAGACAGCAGTGAGAGCTTGAGGGTAAGTTTCAGCTCACCAACAGAATGTACGTAGATGGTCTCTACAAGAAGAAGGAGCTTGAGGAGGAGATCCTTAGGCTAAAGTAGGCCTTGGTGATGGCCGGGGCTGGCAGTCCGAAGTTTGAGGAATTTGGTTTGCCTTATAGCTTCGACCTCTTCCCCCTCTCTTTTCTTCCTTTAAGTGTAATTGACCTTGTCGGCCTATGTTTTGCTTGTAATGAATTCATTTTTGTAATGAAATAATACATTTCTCATTATTTTTGTTTCACATGAATCTAAGGCCTATTTGTGGTCTTATCTTCTTTACCTCATTTTTCTCTCTATCATCTTCTTATGAAATGCTTGTTGTGGATGCCAAGCTTCTTGTGGATGCCGAGTTTGTTGTGGACATCGAATTAGAACTTTTTCTACAAACCAAGATAAGGTTCCGCCTTTCGCATTTGACGTAGTCAGGTTGTCATAAAAAATATGTGTAAGGATTCTCTGCTGAGCTTCTTCCTTCTCCATATTTTTGGTCTACGAGATTCCGACTTTTGCTCATATTAGGATGAGGCTTTTCTTCTATTCTTAACATGGCTTATGGGAGTGCATTAGGATCATCGGTAGGGCCTCTCCCCTCATCTCATCTTAGTTCAATGAGGCCTTTGACTTTGCTCACATTAGGATGAGGTTCTCCTCCTATTCCTAATGGACTGTAGGGACACGTTAGGGCCATTGGTAGGACTTCTCCCTTCATCTCATCTTAGTTCAATGAGGCCTTCGATCTTGCTTACATTAGGATGAGGTTCTCCTCCTATTCCTAATAGGCTGTAGGGGCACGTTAGGGCCGTTGGTAGGGCCTCTCTCCTCATCTCATCTTAGTTCAACGAGACCTTCGACCTTGCTCACATTAGGATGAGATTTTTCTCCTATTCCTAATGGGCTATAGGGGCACATTAGGACCGTTGGTAGGGCCTCTCTCCTAATCTCATCTTAGTTCAATGAAGCCTTCGATCTTGCTCACATTAGGATGAGGTTCTTCTCCTGTTCCTAATGGATTGTTTTATGTTGCTTCAAAGAATTATCATTATACAATTTTTGCATCAAGGAGTAATGATGTTAAAATTGTTTTATTGAAGAAAAGTTACTAGTAGTACATTCTTAAGTTTTCTAAGTTCCAAGGCTATGGGAGTGCTGCTCCTTCGAGCTCCTTCAAGCATTAAGTTCTGGGTTGGATGAACTCCTCTACTCTATATGGATTTTCCCAATTCATGATGAGCTTTCCTTGATCTTGAGGCTACGAAATGGATGCTCATCAGAGCACCAAGTCCCCCTTCTTATATGCTTTGCTTTTTACTCTAGAGTTATAGTATCTGGCTACTCTTCGTCTGTATGCTGCCATCCAAACTTGGATTTTTTTTTTTTTTCTTTTAGTAGATCGAGGTTGACTCTAAGGTCTTATGAGTTACGCTGCTCATTGAAGACCACAACCCATGCTGATGAGAGTTTAAGCTCAATTGGGATGACTGCCTCTATTCCAAAAGCTAAGACGAATGGTGTTTTCTCAGTCGGTAGCCTTTGAGTAGTTCGATACATCCAAAGAATGTGGTAGAGTTCATCTACCCAAGTTCTTCTTGCTCTTTCAAGTCTTGCTTTGATGTTCTGCAGTAAAATTCTGTTCATCACCGCTACTTCACCATTTGCCTGCGGATGGGCCGCTAACATGAAATGATGGAAGATATTTAGATCTTCATAGAACTCGGCAAACTTCATCCCAACAAACTGTTGCCCGTTATTTATTATGAGAGTCCGGGGTAGACCAAACCGACAGATAATTAACTTTCAGATGAAGTTCTGTACCTTGGCCTCAATAATTTTTGCTAATGGTTCGGCCTCAATCAATTTGATAAAGTAATTGATCGCAACCAGGAGAAACTTTCATTGTTCAGATGTCATTGGAAATGGGCCTAGTATATCCATTCCCCACTGCATGAATGGCTAGGGTGCGTTTAGTAGATTAAGCTCAGTGGTCGGCTATCTTTGTATATTTGCATTTCTCTGATAGCAGTCATATTTTTTGACATACTTTATAAAGTCGTGGTACAAGGTCGGCCAATAGTACCCTTGCTGAAGTAATCTTTGTGATAGGGATCTAGCTCCTATATGGCTTTCGGAGATTCCCTCGTGCACTTCTCATAACACGAAGTCGGCCTCCAAAGATCGGAGACATCTTAAGAGTGGTAGTGAATACGATCTTTTATACAACTTGCTTTCATACAAAACATACCGAGAGACTTAATTTCTGAGTTTTCGAGCTTTTTTCGAATCATGAGAAAGAGTTCTATCCTTGAGGTAGGCAACTAGTGGATCAATCTAGCTCGGCTCGTGCTTAATTTGCATAATAGGCTGCAACTCCTCCATGCTTGGGCACTTCAAAACTTTAAAGAATACTTCTTTGGGCAGTTCGATCGGGGTTGAAGTAGCCAATCTAGAGAGGAGGTCGGCTCTTGTATTCTTTGCTCTCGAAATCTATTGAATACTAAAATTATTGAAGGTCGGAGTCAAACTTTTTACTTTCTCAAGGTATTTTACCATGTTTTCCTCTCGAGCTTCATAACTACTACTGACCTATCCGACCGCTAGCTGAAAATCATTATAGACTTGGAGTTGGTCTGCTTCTAATTCTTTTGCTATTTTTAAACCAATGATCAAAGCTTCATATTCGATCTGATTATTAGTTGTAAAAAGTTTGAAGTGTAGTGCATATTCGATGATAATTCCACTAGGGTTTATCAAGACCAACTCCATGCCTGCTCCAGCAGTGTTGGATGAATCATCCATGTACAGGACCCAAAAATCTTCGAGAAGGTCCGCACTCTCTTCGAGGGGGGGGCTTGGTTGTAACCACGAGATGCCAGTTTTGCTCTATTCAAACTCGACTTCGTCTAGAATGGTGCATTCTACCATAAAATCTATCAATATCTGGGCTTTGATGAATGACCAAGGTCGGTAGTTGATGTCGAATTCTATAAGCTCGATCTTCATTTTGCAATTCTTCTATAGGTGTCCGTTCAATGGAGGACTACTTTGATTGGTTGGTCCGTGAGGATAGTTATGGTATGCCTCTGAAAGTAAGGTCGGAGTCTCTTGGCATCAATTAGAAGAGAGTAAGTCAATTTTTCTAACTTTGAATACCTAGTTTCTGCATCCCTTAGGACTCGACTTATATAGTAGACCGACCGTTGCACTTTCGTTTCCTCCTTGACCAAGACCGCTACCAAGGCTGCCGGAGAGACTGCTAAGTATAAGGATAATTCTTCTTTGGATTCAGGCTTTGCCAGAAATGGGGTGAGCCAAGGTAGTTTTTAAGCTCCTCGAATGCTTGTTGGTATTCCATCGTTCAGTAGAAGTTCTTTGGCTGCTTGAGAGCTTGGATGAAGGGCATGCATCGCTCGATCGATCTTGAGATGAAGTGATTTAGGGATGCCACTTTTTCAATCAAGCATTAACTTTTTTGATTATTTTTCAAGCAGTCATCTCCTGAATAGCTTGAATTTTTTCTGGATTTGCTTCAATTTTGTGCCTTGATACCATAAATTTTAGAAACTTTTCTGAGGTCACACCAAAGGCGCACTTGGTCGGGTTCAGCTTCATCTTGTACTTCGTGAGTGCACTAAAAGTCTCTTCGAGATTGATGATATGATTCATTGAAGCTTGACTTTTTACGAGCATGTCGTCCACATACACCTCCATGTTGCGGTCGATCTATTCCTCGAAGATTTTGTTGACCAGGCGTTGGTACATCGCTCTTATATTTTTTAGTCTGAAAGGTATAATCCTGTAACAGTAAAGACCATGATCAATAACAAAAATAGTTTTCTCCTCATCCTCTGATGCTATCCGAATTTGGTTGTAGCCGAAAAAGGCATCCATGAAGGTGAGGAGCTTATGGCCTGAGGTTGCATCCACCAGTTGATCAATTCTGGGCAATGGATAGCCATCCTTTGGATAGTGTTTATTTAGCTTTTTGAAGTCTATACACATCCTCCACTTGCCGTTTGCCTTTTTGATGAGCACCATGTTTGAGATCCAGCTCGGATAGTTAACTTTTCAGATGAATCCAGTCTTGAGGAGCTTGTCAACTTCTTCTACAATTGCTTTCTGCCTCTCTAGAGAATGGCTGTGCATCCTCCCTTTCGTTGGTCGACACTTAGGATCAACAGCCAGTCGATGTTCCATAATCTTGGCATCAATTCCTGGCATATCCACTGGAACCTAGGCGAAGACGTCCGCATTCCTCCGGAGGAATGTGATGAGTTGTTCATGAACCTCATCCTCCAAGTTGGAGTCAATCTGCATAGTGTACTCTGCATTTCCATCATTCAAGGACATAGATATGAGGTCTTCCATAGGCTCGTCCCGCTCCTCAATAAGATCATCGTGGACATCCAGACCATCAACAGGATAAAGGTCGGGCCAGATATCTTTCTGTAGGGCAATGGAGTAATAGTGCCTTGCTAATGCTTGGTCTCCCCTGATCTCTCCAATTCTGTAGCTTGTTGGGAACTTCATCTTTAGATAATAAGTTGACACTATAGCTCGAAGTGCGTTCAAACTAGGTTGACTGAGAATAGCATTGTAGGTAGATAGAGTTTTTACAACTAGGAAATCAACCTATGCTTTAGCCAGCTTTGGGCATCACCTTGTAGCCACAATCAAAGTTATTATGCCCTCAACTGGCATGGCATCGCCAGTGAAGCCTACCAATGGAAAGTTCATAGATCCCAAATGGTTATTAGGTAAAGACATTCTTAAGAAAGCATCATAAAATAAAATATCAGTAGAGCTTCTATTATCTATCAAAATGTGGCATACATTATAGTCAGTAATGTTTAAAGAGATTACAACCGCATCATTATGCAGGAACTGAACTCCTTGGGCATCCTCGTCGGTGAAAGCAATGGGCTCTTCAGTTCTTCACCTCTTCCCAGGATTTGCTGATCCATTGGTCTCTTTTTGTCAAAGTCCCCTAGAGATAGTGTTGATAATGTCGAGGGGTGGCTGATCTAGCTCCTGCTCCTCCCTTCTTGGTAGTTCTAGTTGTGGCAGTGCCCTTGGCCGATCTTTCCATCCCTCAGGCCGATGTCATAGGAATCGATCGAGCCTGCCTCACTTGATGAGCTTCTTGATTTCATCTTGGAGCTAGATATATTCTTCAGTATCATGACCATGGTCACGATGATAGAGGCAAAACTTATTTGGGTTGCATCTACCAGGATGGGAGCACATCCTTTCGGATCTTGGAAGCTGCTCCTTAATTACCATCAGTACTTGGGTTTTTGGTGAGAGGGGCATAGTTGTGGAACCTTTGAAGGAAAGAGCCCCATCGAGCCCGTCTATCAGGGCTTCCCTACTTCCGAGCTCGAGAAGGAGTTCAGGCTCGCGTGTGCTCAAAGAGAGTTTGGAAGTACGGTTGAGCTTCACTCGACTTTCCTTCCTCAGCGGGCTTGCCTGACTCGATAATTCACTGCTCTCCAGTGGCTTCATTGTCCTTGGCCTTAAAGGCCTCTTCCACTCGGGCGTATCCTTCAGCCCGAGTAAGCATATCGACAAAATTCCTATGGTACTTCTTCTCCAGAAAGAATAATAGATTGTTCTTCTAAAGGCAACCCTTCAGCACGGCCATCGCAATAGACTGATCCAGATTTTGGACCTCTAGTGCAGCAGCATTGAAACGATTGACATAGGCTTGGATGGATTCTTCCTCTTGCTGCTTGATATTGATGAGGAATTTCGAACCTTGCCTAGGACGTCGGTTGCTAACAAAATAAGTTGCAAACTGATGGCTCATCTAATCAAAAGAGAAGATGGTATTAGGATTGAGGGTTGAGTACCAGTTCCTGGCTACTCCCTTTAGGATTGATGGGAAGGCTCGATAGAGAATGGTTTCTAGCATGCTATGAAGCAGTATCATCGTTCGAAAAGCATCCAAGTGGTTGATCGGATTGGTTGTCCCATCGTAGCTCTCGAATGAGGGAGCTTGAACTTTGGCAGGATCAGTTCTTGCATGATGTGGTGAGAGAAAGGTGGATCAATACAAATGTCATTACCGTAGGAGGGGGAGCACGATGGAGTCCCTCAATCCATCAATTCATTTCTTGTAGCTTCTAGTCCAGATCCTCTCGATTGCGGATCTCCAAGGTCTTTTGATTGAATGGGGGCAAAGTCCCCTTAGAGGTGGAGTCATGATCAGAATAGGAGCTCTCCACCCTCTGCTTCCCCTTTTCGGAGGTCACTGATCGGTCAGCCCAAGCCGGCCACCCCTAGATTGGATCATGAGGAATTGGAGTAACCTACTCTATCTGAATCAACATCGAAGGTTGCTGTTGTTGCATGGCCTGCATTGCTTCTGTAAGGCCACGAATCTATTGGACCAATAGGTTGAACTGCTCCACATCCACCATTGTTGCGGATGGAGCTTGAGTTGTCAGAGATGAGATAGGAGTGGGTAGATCTAGGTGGGATCTGACTACAAAGGTCATCGATCGCTGGATAGAAGCTTTCTTGGGAGGCATCTTTTTCGAAAAGAATGATTTTGGAGAAGCAGAGATCTCTACTGTGCACTTCTTTAAGAACAAGGAAACTTCAGGAATAAAGGACCCTCCTTCTAGTGCCAATCCTATTGGTGCAAAATCTGATCATCACTAAAGGAGCATTGGAGTCAGAGAAGATGAGGTCACCATCGATGACCTACAAGATAAGTCTCGTCCAGAGCATGAGGGGGCGGCTCCGGCAAGACCCTCCGGTGATCAAGTGAGCTCTTTCGGCCAATAGAGTTAGAGTACTCAGTAGAAAAAGCTATAGAGTATTGAGAAGAAGGAAAGAGCCTGGAGAAAATGTAGTTGGAGGATCCATTTTATAGATGAAGCCTATAACAAACTAATGGTGACAGCCATAATTATCCGGTAGTGGGCCGCTCGGAGCCACGTGGAGTTTGTTACAAAGAGTAGTATCTATTATCGTGATGTGCCAGTCTATTGAGATTTAATAGTCGAAGTCTAGATCTCTTAAGAAATTTATGGGTGAGTTGATTCATACCATGTAGAGCCAGATTCATGTGGAGACCTTCCTAGATGACTGCAGGAAGTTTGGCTGCTGGAGGAGTCTGAAAGGGGTTTGACTGCTGAAGAAGTTCGACCATTGGAGGAGTCTGAAAGGAGTCCGACTCCTGAAGGAGTCTGAAAGAAGTTCGACCGTCGGAGGAGTTAGGAGGGAGTTTGGCCGTTGGAGGAGTCTGGAAGGAGTTCGATTGCTGGAGGAGTTTGGAAGGAGTTCGACCGTTGGAGGAGTCTGGAGGGAATTCGACCACTGAAGGAGTCTGAAAGGAGTTTGACTGTCGGAGGAGTTCGGCTGTGATCATGAGTTACACCTGACTGAGCACCAAATCGAACTTTGATGGGAGTGAGGTTCACCCCCAATACTATTAATAAAGAATTAAGAAAAGAAGTTTTCCATCTTAACAAAAACCGAAGAAAGTTGAAGATGAGCTTCGAAAATCAAAAAAGAATTATAGTGAGGCCACTATTGAAATAAATCATCTTCGTCAATCCTCCAAGCAGTTCTTCAAAGAATATATCACCAAGAAAAATCATCTAAGTGAAGAACTTTCAAAAACCAAGAAGCATGCCAATGAGAATTCCTAGACCCTAACAACTAAGATTTGTTTTTTTGAGGTCGAACTTCGTGAAGTAAAAGAGAAGATCGGCAAATTGGAGAGGGGTTCAGCTTGGGCCCAAAGTAAGGCGGAGTATGGATGGGACTGGTCAAAGAAGTTCTTTGACCTTCAGAAACAAGTGCATGATGTTGAGGTCGCATATGATACTTATCGAATTGGCTGGTGTGGGCAAATTGAAGATCTGAAGAAGAAGCTTAATATGGCCAATACTGAGATATCTCAGCTTCGAAAGCTGTTGGCAGACAAAGCCCAGACCGGTCTGAAAGGGGATCTAGAGAAAATCACCTCTCTAAAAAGGATAATGGGGGATATTTTGACGTTCCATGAGAAGACCGAGATTGAACTTCTATAGCTCAAGATTCATACAACTTATAACGAGAATGCAATGAAGGACGTCGAAGCCGAATCTATAGTTCTAAGGAAAAGACTGAGGAAAATAGAAGACAATCTCCAGAGAGCTAATAAATTACTTGATGAGAGTCTAGCGGCGAGGAAAGATTTAGAAGAAAAGGTTAACAATCTGAAGCATGCTCTTGTATTGGTTGGGGCCGCTAGCCCAAAGTTCGATTCCAAGTAGGACTTCGGCTTTCCTATCTTGTTTCTTTCTTTTTTTTTTGTAACTAATCTCGAGATCCTGTGTAATGAAACTTTAATTTTAATGAAATGACATCTTTCATTTACCTTTTTGTGTTCCATTTTGGTTTGATGCCTGCTAATTCTCTTTACTTTTCTTGTTGTGTTTGATGTCGATGTCATCTTGAAATAATGGCTTTAGTTCTACATTTTATGTATCTATCCCCTTGTTTATGAATAAGAGTTTTTTGAACTTGATTCGAAGCATCCATAAGCTAGAAATCTCTATATTCATAGTTTACCTCCTATCTTAAATAACCGAAGGCCTTCACCCTCGCTTGGACGAGGTTAATCTCGTATCTTGAATAACCGAAGGCCTTCACCCTTGCTATGATGAGATTAACCTCCTATCTTAAATAATCAAAGGCCTTCACCCTCACTTGGATGAGGTTAACCTCCTATCTTAAATAACTAGAGGCCTTCACCCTCACTACGGTGAGGTTAACCTCCTATCTTAAATAACTAGAGGACTTCTATTTCATTTAAAAATGAAGTTTAGTTGGATAATTTTCTGCTATCACAAAGTTTTGCACCAAAGATGAATGTTAAAGTAAGAAAATTTTATTGAAATGAGATTATTGATAGTATATTTATAAATTTCTAAATTTCATGGTCATAGAAGCATTGCCCCTCTGAGTTTTTTTAGATAATATGTTCCTGCCCGACCAATTTCTATGACCTCATAAGGACCTTTCTAGTTCGGAGCAAGCTTTCCTTGGTTTTGTGGTTGGAAGATGTTGGCCCTTTGCAGCACCAGATCTCCAACTTTAAAAATTTTACTTCTGACTTTAGAATTATAGTAATGAGCTACCTTCTGTTTATAAGCTGCCATCCAAATTTGAACATTTTCTCACTTTTCTTCTACCAAGTCAAGATTCGCTCTGAGATCCTGCGAGTTATCTTATTTATTAAAGCCTTCAACTCGTGCTGAGGAAAGTTTGATTTTAATAGGTATTATTGCTTTAGTTCCAAAAGCTAGGGCAAAGAAAGTTTCTCTAGTTGGAGCATGATGAAGAGGTGTTTCAAATTTGGTGGCGATCTGATGCTCACAGCACTCGATCTCTCCACCGGAACCTAGATTCCCAAAACTAGGGTTTCACTCAGCCCAAAAATCCTGACACACTAAAAATCCTATCACGCCCTATCTTTGTTGATTTTTTCTACAAAATAAGCTTTTCTAGAATGATAACTTTTAGATCTATAAATTCTATTTAGATCATATCTAAAAATTAGGTATCCTTAGAGGTGAAAATTAGAAGAGAAGAGAGGCATGAGGGAAAAGTAAAGTGCCATAGGACCCTGCTCACCTTCACTTCAAGATTTCTTTTGCTCAAAACTAATACCCAATCATTCTAAAATTTTTATCACATAATTCTAACCCCTTCTATTGTATGCATAAAAATTTTGATAATTTATTGATGTGAATACCATGAGAAAAGCACATGGAAAAAGATAAGGATCGAGTCATTGGAAGGTTTTAACCACTCACTTGATTTCAAAAATAAAGTGAGCCTCTTATCCTTATCCAACACCCCCTCCCATATATTTAACATGTAGAAGGACTCTCCTTTTACTTGCACACATTTTGATTTCTCCAAAAAATATTCGACAAATAAAAGGGAGGGCGTGGGAAGTACATAAGGTTGGATTGGTTCCAACCTCCAACAAACTGAGTTGAATTCAAAACTCAACTTACTTTGAACCGGTCCAACCCTTGGATCAGGTCAAAAGCAGATAAGAGAGGGGGCACAGAAACCTTCTAGGTGAGAGAAAAGTTACGTACAAAAATTTTGGGCATGGAGCAAGAGTGAAAAAGTCAAAAATGGTGGGCACATGGGAGAGTTTGAATTCAAACTTCATTTGACTTGGTCCTAATTGGTTTCGACCAAACTAATTAATCTAGATCCAATCAGACTAGGTTAAATCCAACCAAATTAGGTTTAGCCTAATTCAATAAAATTCTAATTAAATTAAAAATTAATTAGTTTTAAGTCTTGATCAAATCAGGGTCAAAACTTCTATAGCGATTAGGTCATCTCATGACCAGATCGAATCAAACCCAATTGAATCAAATTCAATCAGACTTGATCAAATACTCATCACTCAATCAAATTGAGCTAATCAATAATTGAATTACTAATTAATCTTTCAAAAATATCTGAGTCTAAATTAGGTGGGTTACCGAACAATAGAGTTCCATCAACATAAAACTCCTGAAAAATTTCAATCTAGTGGGACTCTTGAACCCAGTGTCCCAAATGAATGAAACTCACGATCTTAAAGTCTCAGACCAGTGGGACTCCTGATCAGAGAGTCCTAAATGAGTAGGACTCAGAGTTTCAGTCTAGTGAAACTCTTGGTCATAGAGTCCCAGTCCAGTGGGACTCTTGACCATAGTGTCCTAGGTCATCAAGACTCATGATCAACCATTAGATCAGGTAGGAACTCTTTATGTTTGTGATCCCATTGATTCAAATTCTAAGTTGGTAGCATAGAAACTAATTTTCTATACCAATCGATGTGACCATCTACCAATGGTACCCAACATTCGGATAGATCAAAAAGTCGTAACGCAATAATGTTGAACCTATGGAATATGGTTACCGTATAATTCATCCCCTTGATCACGATGCTCAAAAAGATGATCTAAGATTTATTGTCAATCCTAAAATTCATCCACATTATATTTCAAAATTTAGCATCCATCATATAGACTATCCCGACCGAGGATTTGCTAAATTGAAATATAACGATGCACTTGCTTCAACACTTGGAGGGATTAATCCCATCGTGACTCACACACTGACAAGCCAAGTACATGATTGCACCTAGTAGTCTTCCATCACTGAATTAGAAATTCAGATAGTCCGATACCTAAGTACAGTGAGTTTTCTGCAAGTCACCATGGTGGTCTCAAGTCTTAGGGATACTTATACCCATATTCTTCGAGGCTAATCTTGATAAAAGAAAAGCTTCGAAGTTGGTCACATACATTGCAGATGTACCCATACATCTCACTTGCATGCCATGCCAGTGTCTCAATACTCTTTGGTTATGAGGACAACCAACCTATATGGCACACAATGATCTATACTCGATAAATATTATCATCCTAAGTAACAACATATCTTTTAATCGTGAATAATTTAAGAACTAAATGACAAATCCTCCTTTATCAAATCTAGATAGTCCTAAGGACTTCATCACAACACAGGAATTTATTAGAAGACAACAAAATTTATGATAAAAAATGCTAAAATAACTTTTATTATTTGATAATTCATATACAAGTACAACAAGTAGCATAACCGTCAATAAGCTAACGATTAGCTTTGGGACATATTCCCAACAATCTCCCACTTGGACTAAAGCCAAGCGGTGTAGTATCTAATACCTATCTTCAACTTGAAGTTGTTGAACTCCTTCACCATAACAGCTTTAGTGAATGGATCGGCTAGGTTCTCCTTTCTGTCAATCTTCTGAAGGTCGACATCACCTAGATCCATAATTTCTCGAACAAGGTGAAAGCGGCATATAATATGCTTCATCCACTGGTGTGCCTTAGGTTCCTTCGCTTGAGCAATAGCTCTAGAGCTATTGCAATAGAGTAGAACTGGACCATCAAGAGAGGGTGCTACTCCGAGCTCGGTGATGAATTTTCTTAGCCATACTGCTTCTTTGGCAGCATCTGATGCAGCGACATACTCTGCCTCACAAACTGAATTGGCAATAGTGTGCTGCTTGAAACTCTTCCAGTAGAGAACCTGATAGAAACGTGATGTTGTCGTTATGACACCATATTTATCAGTTTAATCCAACTTCTTAAAATAATTAAAAATTCGTAGATAGCAGTGAGTTGGATCGAACCCATAGAAAAGATAGTATTTTTAGATTTAAAATCTTTGATTCTTGAAAAAAAAGAAAAGAAAAGAATTTTGAAATTAAAAATGAAGTCAAAAAGCAAAAATTAAAGGGTATAGAAATTTAAACTTAGTACTAAGATCTACTAGTTAGACTTTAGCATCTACTTGCAATAAAATAAAAAGTAATAATTAAAGTATAAAAATTAAATTATAATAAAAATAAAAAGCATAAAATTAAAGAGCATAAAAATAAATATTACATTAATTAAGATTTTAGAATTTAAATACATAAAATTTAAAAGGAAAAAAATAAAATAGCCTGATCTCTGATCTTGGATCGGCATGGATGGAAAGATGGTGTAGAAGCCCAGTTTTTCCTCTCAGCACTAGTTGCCTCGAAGCAGCCATTAACCTAGAGCCAGCTTTATCCTATACCAAAGCTTCATTTTGATCGGAGATGATCATTTTTGGAGGCCTGGGGTCCTTTTTATAGAGCTAGGAGGGCTAGAGAGTTTTCTTCTGGACAATGTGGGACTAAGGAGCTCTTTCATCATCAAAATATAGAGAAATCTAAATGAAAATTAGATTAAAAAGAGTTTTGGATGAATTTTGCTACTTTGGATAAAATTTGGCCATCAATAGGAATCTAACGATCCAAAAATCATCAAAATCGGATGTGTATCAGTCCAGATCAGGTCGGATTAAATTTTGGCCATCCAATCATGTGTTGATGGAGGAAATCTGATCGTTGGATCGAGTTTTGGATGTTTCAATCAAGTTGGGAGCTTTCTGAACTATTAGATCTTCATCGGTTGGTTTTCTGGCCATCGAATTATGCTAGATCGCTGATAGAATTCGAATCAAACCCAAAAATAACCACCACCATCCGATCTTGACCGCAATCAACCACAGCCATCCGATCACACAATTACTGTTCCCATGGACCGCATGGACCGATCGCATCGCACACCACAATCAATCAGTGCCTTTGTTGTCGAGTGAGAAGATCAGATTGTCTTATGAGCCATGATAAATTTCTGTGGACCCTTTAAGGATTTAGGTCTGCCACGTGTCGTACAATGATTCATCGGTTTCTGCTGAGCTGGAGGTCTACACCTGGATCATGGACTGGCTGATAGCTTTTGTGATTGAGTCGGCTTTGATCGCTTGGCTTAGCTGGTGGCTTGACTTGTGGAGCCAGCTGAACCATTTTCTTTTTTTATTTAATTTTTATTTATTTTATTTCTTTAAAAATTCATATCTTTTCTGTTTTAGCTCCATTTTGTTTGAAATTTATTTTGTTATGATTAGAAAAATAATCTCTTTCCATTGATAATAAAATTTTATTTTTTTAATTTTTATTATTTTTTTATTATTTTTTTAATTAATAAAATTATTAATTTTTATATAAATTGATCATTAATTTTTAAAAATTAATATAAATTAATTGATAAATTAATATTTTTATTGATGAATTTATGGTACTTATCACATCCTCCAACTTAAGCTTTGCTCATCCTCGAGTAAAGAAAGAATTTAATTTTAAATATCTTTTAACTTTAGAGTTTCAAATTTTACCTAAGCAGTTTTAGAAATGGTCATTGATATTCAGTAGAGCTTAAGTGAGATATATCATTGAGATATTAATACTTATCAATAGAAAAATTAGATAAAAAATATTAAATTTTTTTAAACTTTTTCTAAATTATCCCATCTTTATCTCTGATTTATCTAAACTTTCATATAGACAAGTGTATTGCAACTTTCGCCCTTCATTTATTGATTTTTATTTTTATATTGCCCACTTTTTGATGCGAATATCATTGCTTACTTAGACAATAAGATCAGGTTACTTGGTGGAAAACTATTATCTTTTTTTTTAACATTGTATCACTATTGAGTGTCTTAACCGCTTAAGCTTTCTATTTGATCCAAGTAGCGAGTCTTAGGCCAATGACTCCCAAATCAGTTGGCTTTAGGGCACTAGTTATAGAATATCCCTCGGACTTACTAGCTCGAATCAAACCGGCTACGAGTTAAGACTAGCTTTACAATGAGCTTCTTTGTCCTTCCCACCTTTTGATGCGAAACTTAATGCTTGCTTAGGCAAAGAGATTCGGTTACTTAGTGAGAAGAACTTAGAAACTATTTTATTTAATTTTTTTATATGAAAACTATTTTATTTAATTTTTTTATAAGAAAAAATGTATAGTTATCCTACACAAGCCTATAAAAAGTAGACTTTTCTTTGATGCTAGTAGAAAAAATTAGAAATGCTCAAGAAAAAAACTTTTATGTTTTGGACTTAATTCTTTATTGAATTTTTAGTACTTGATTCCTCAATATCTCATAGATTCTCTGATCTATGCATTAATTTTCTTTTAAAAATGCTTAGTTTAATTCAATTCTTAAGCATAATCAGGTGTCTAAATACTAAATACTAGCTTTTTCGAGAACTTAAAATTTTAAAATTTTTATTTTTCTCTCCTCCAACTTAATTAATATTATCCTCAATGGAGAAGAAAAAATAAAGGGTGTAATAAAAAACATGGAAGAATACACCTAACTCAGTATATTTTTGGTCCAGCACATGCCTTTGAAAATTTGAGCTCTCCCTCTAGCTTATTCAAATTGTCCTAAAAAGAAAATCAACTAAAAAGATAAATTAGATGAGAAAAAATTAAATATTCGATTGCCTTCCAACAAGTGCTAAGTTTACCATCTTCAACTAGACACAATGCAACTTACTATCCTGTGTCGAATATTGAATTGATAAATTTCAATGGTTTTGGATTGCCAATCTCAGAAAGTTGATTTATAATCCCATTATTGATATATTTATTATTAATTTTAGGGACATAATTTATGATCCCATTCTCAGACCCATGTTTATTAAGAATTTTTCCTATTTGTTCTTCTAAAATGCTCATGAATTGAGTTTTTGTATTAGGAGTTAAGTTTGATTCAATGGGTGCTAGAATGGTGAATAAAGGTGGTTTTAATTCTGAAGATAAATTAATGTGATCTTGTTTAAACAACTTCATTGATATTTCATTACATGCCTCTTGATTTTTGTAAGAAGAACCAGCTTCTAGGGTTGAAGGAAATATGACATTAGGTTTATAAGTCTCGGATAAATCATCTATTCTCTTTTCTCCTTTTTCTATCTCATTTAAACTGAAACTAGCATCAGTACTAATTTCTGGCTCGAGTTCTTCTATGTGGTTAGTCTCAGTACTAATCAATTTCTCTAAATTTTTATTTTGGCTAGCATCAATACTAGCCTCTTTCACCTGGTCTTGGTATGGGTCCATAAGAATTCTATAGCTTTTAAGTTCAGAAATTACTTTGGCATTCTCTAATTGGAGATTCTTAAATGAGACATTAAATTGATAATTTGGTCCAGATAGTTGGTGGACATTAGGTGGATTGTTTGAAATTGGTAGGCTCGGTAGTTAATCTAGTTTTCTCCTCATGTTAGACTCAACAATTATCCTATTTGAACTTCTGACGATAGATTGTTGTTAAGTCAGAATCAATTGTTGAAGTTGGTTAAATCTATCATCAGCTAGATTGGTCTATTGAGGTGGATATGAGGACTGATTATGATGTGGTGGCTAGAAAGGCTTACTAGGCTGACCTCTATTATAAGTATAGTTTTGGTATTGAGGTCTATTCTGATAATTTTGCACTGATGGAGTTTGGGTCTGAGCCTGAGTTTATTGTGATTTTCAAGAAAAATTAGGATGGTTTCCCCAGCCAGAGTTGTATGAATTTGAAAATGGATCATTAACTGGCTTGGAGTAGTCTTTAGCAGCTTGGACTTGTTCTTGGATAAAAGATAGAGACTATGCAGTCATAGGACATTCACTCACATGATGGGTTGGGCTAGCACAGATTGAACAAATCTTCTGATAATTAGAAGATGATGTGAATTATGCAGGAGATTATTGACCTAGGGTTAGGACTTGATCTAATTTTTGAGCAAGAAAGTCTACTTTATTTATCAAATTTGAATCAGTCTTAGGACTAGATTCTAGATGTTTAAATTCATGGATCCCTGCCCAGGTTTGGTAGAAAGACAATGAAGCATGGTTAGTGGAGTTTTCACTCAGGATTTCAAATAAGGTATAGGCTTCGTCCTCACTCTTGTTCATGAATGCACCTCCACAGGATGCATCTACCATCTGTCTATATTGATCTACTAAACCCTCATAGAAAGCTTGAACTATTTACCATTTAGACAGACCATGGTGTGGGCATTTTCTAAGAAGTTCCTTAAGTCTCTCCCATGACTCGTGAATCTGTTCCTCTAAAAGCTGAGTAAATTTAGTAATAGCTCACCTCATAGTATTGGTTCGGCCTATGGAATAAATTTTTTTAAGAAATTCACTTTGCAAGTCAGCCCAAGTTTTAATTGGTCTTCCTATTGTGACAAACCAGTACTTGGCTTTGTCTTTTAATGATAACAACAATAAAATTAGTCTAAGGGCATCATTAGTTAAATTTTGAATTCTCACCGTAGAGCAAATTTCTAAGAATTCATCTAGATGTTTATAAGGATCTTCATTGATATTTTCATAGAAAGATGGAAGCATCTGGATTGTAGTCGGCTTTATCTCATAGTGGGTAGCATAAATTTTAGGTAATTGAATACAAATCGATGGGTTATAGATGGAAGGAATAAAGTATTCCTTCATCTGCTTAGGTGGTTCTCTAAAATTTTTAGTCATTTGATTATTGAATTTAATATAATTCAGCCTTTTAATTTTATGGTTGGGTTCAACTAGATCAGGTAAAGAGATTTTCTATCGTGCATGCACTAGTGCAACCCTAACGTGTGGTTCAAAAAAATTTTTTAAATTTTTTTTATATTTTTATATTATTATTATATTAATTATTTTATTAATTAAATTAAATTAAATTATCATTTTTAATATTTTTTTAGTTAGTTAAATTTAATTTTTATTTTATTTTATTTTATTTTTAGAGGAGAAAGAAGAAGAAAGAAAGAAGAATTCTAAAGAAGAGGTCCTAAGGAGTCTTAGAACTAAGAAAAGAGAGAAGAATTAAGTTTAATTAGGTTTAATATTGATTAGCAATCAAGTAGGTCAATCAATCCTGACTAAAGATTATTCTAGATCTGGACAGCTCCTAACTGCCAACGTCATCTTCAAGCCCTCCAAGTATAGGTTAGCCAATCAACTGGCCAGGTAAGTGTAAGGTCGGTCGGAGTTCCTTCATTGCTTGCTTTAGACACCAATTGTGCTTGACTAGGTAAGCGAATGGAATCAATTAGAAACCACCTTCCTTTGGACCCAGTCATCTCTGAATCACTCTTTTAGACACCAATCAAATTGACTAATCCTAATCTGATTCAACTCTTAGGGTTCCTTGTCCTATTGAGCTTGAGTTTCTAGAGATGATGTCTAATTGATTTTAGAATTAAAGACTTAGGTCAATGCAGGATGCTGATTGATTGTTTATGGGCCAAGGAAGGATGATCAAATTTCCATCTTATCTTGTTTAATTGGATTATGCCCTTAATTTGGTTTAATATGAATATGCACAAAAAAATTTCAATCCAAGGGTTCTATGCAATTTAAACTAGATGCATGCAACTAATTGAATTCTGAAAGGCTTACCTTGCCTCCAGCAATTACTAAAAAAAATAAAAATAAAAATAATATGATGCATGCTCTAAGTAGTTAGGATTTCTAATCTTGTCATAAGATTTTTAATTAGATTTAAATGAATAATTTTTAAAAATTAATTTAAAAATAAAATAAATAAATAAATAAAATAAAAAGAAAAGAGAACTAGGGTTAGGATTGATCTCACTAAGCAAAACTCCTTGTTCTTTTTGTTCTTTAATCTCTTTTTCTGCAAAATAATAAAAAAAATTAGCAAGCACTATTTATAAGAAAATAAAAATTTTATTTACAATTTATTTATAGAAAAATCGAAGAGATAAAAAATTTAATGTCCATGCCTTCCTCGGCAACGGTGCCAAAAATTTGGTGTGTTTGCCAAAATTATTTTTAATTTATTTAAAATAAATCAAAGAAAGCAAAATCAAAAATAAAAAATAATCTTCGATAATGGTGCCAAAAACTTGATAGAAATGCGATGTTATCATTAAGACACCGTGTTTATCAGTTTAATTCGACTTCTTAAAATAATTAAAAATACGTAGATAGTAGTGAGTCGAATCGAATCCACAGAAAAGATAATATTTTTAGATTTAAAATATTTAATTTTTGAAAAAAAAAAGAAAAGAAAAATATTTTAAAATTAAAAATGAAGTCAGAAAGCAAAAATTAAAGGATGCAAAAATTTAAACTTGGTACTAAGATCTACTAGTTAGATCTTAGCATCTACTTGTAATAAAATAAAAAGCAATAATTAAAGTATAAAGATTAAATTAAAATAAAAATAAAGAGCATAAAAGTAAATATTGCATTAATTAAAATTTTAGAATTTGAATATATAAAATTTAAAAAGAAAAAAATAAAATAGCCTGATCTCTGATCTTGGATCGTCATGGGTGGAAAGATGGTGTAGAAGCCCAGCTTTTTCTTTCGGCACCAGTTGCCTCAAAGCAGCCATTAACCTAGAGCCTAGCTTTACCCTGTACCAAAGCTTCATCTTGATCGAAGATGATCATTTCTGGAGGCCTGGGGTCCTTTTTATAGAGCTAGGAGGTCTAGAGAGTTTTCTTCTGGGCAATATGGAACTAAGGAGCTCTTTCATCATCAAAATATGAAGAAATACAAGTAAAAATTAGATTAAAAGGAGTCCTGAATGAATTCTGCTATTTTGGATGAAATCTGGCCGTCAATAGAAATCTAATGGTCCAAAAATCATCAAAATTGGATGTGTATCAGTCCAAATCAGATTGGATTAAATTTTGGTCGTCCGATCGCACGTCGATGGAGGAAATCTGATCGACGAATCGAGTTTTGGATGTTTAAATCAAGTTGGGAGCTTTCTGGACAGTTGGATCTTCATCGATTGGTTTTTTGGCCATCAGATCATACCAGATCGCTGATAGAATTCAAATCAAACCCAAAAATAACCACCGCCGTCCGATCTTGACTGCAATCAACCGCAGTGAAAAGACCAATCAGTGCCTCTATTGCCGAGTGAAAAGACCAGATTGCCCTGTGAGCTGCGATAAATTTCTGTGGACCCTTTAAGGATCTAGGTCCACCACGTGTCGCGCTGTGATTCGCTGGTTTCTACTGAGCTGGAGGTCCATGCCTGGATCATAGACTGGATGGTGGCTTCTGCGGCTGAGTCGACTTTGACGACTTGGCTTGGCTTGGTTGCTTGGCTTACGGAGCCGGCTGAGCCATTTTCTTTTTTTATTTAATTTTTATTAATTTTATTTTTTTAGAAATTTATATCTTTTTCGTTTTAGCTTCATTTTGTTTAAAACTTATTTTTTTATGATCAAAAAAATGAGCTCTTTCCATTGATAATAAAATTTTATTTTTTTAATTTTTATTATTTTTTAATTATTTTTTTAATTAATAAAAATATTAATTTTTATATAAATTGATCATTAATTCTTAAAAATTAATATAAATTAATTGATAAATTAATACATTTATTGGTGAATTTATGATACTTATCACAGCCCCATCATTAAAGGTGAAAATATATTCCGACACACTCTTGCTATCATCATAATCAGACTGAAAACTAGAGTCTATGAACCCCATCAGTTTCAAGTTCGATTCACCATATACAAACCATTGGTCCTTAGTATTTCTTAGATACTTTAGGATGATTTTAACAACCTTCCAGTGGTTCTCTTCTAGATCAGATTGGTATCTACTCACTATCCCTAGTGAGTATGCCACATCTGATCGTGTACATGTCATGACGTACGTGATAGAATCCACTACCGAAGCATATTATGTTTTACTCATATGCTCTCTTTCTAGAGGTTTTGTTGGACAATCTCTCTTTGAAAGAGAAATTCCATGGCCTATCAGTAGATAGCCTTTCTTGAAATTCTCCATGCTCAACCGTTTCAGCACAGTGTCAATGTATGTAGACTAGGACAATCTAAGCAACCTTTTAGATCTATCTCTATAGATCTTCATCCCTAGGATGTAGGAAGCTTCTCCTAGATCTTTCATGGAGAATTATGATGACAGCTAGATCTTTATTCCTTGCAAAGAAGGGACATCATTTTCGATTAAGAGAATGTCATCCACATACAATACTAGGAATACTATTACTGAACCATTAGTCCACTTGTATAAGTCGGGCTCTTCTTCATTCTTGACGAAGTCATATATTTTGATTATTCTATCAAATTATATGTTCTAGCTCCGAGATGCCTGCTTAAGTCCATAAATAGACTTTTGAAGCTTACACACTTTAGGCTCATTTATGGATGTGAATCCTTCAGGCTGTATCATATACATCTCTTCATCCAGCTCTCCATTTAGGAAAGCCATTTTCATATCCATTTGTCAGATTTCATAATCTAGATGGGCAGTGATAGCAAGCATAATCCGAATGGATTTGAGCATTGCCATAGGAGAGAAAGTCTCGTCATAGTCAACACCATATTGTTGATGATATCTCTTGGCAACCAAATAGACTTTATAGGTCTCCACCTTTCCATCTATGTCCTTTTCCTTTTGAAGACCCATTTTCATCCTATGGATTTTATCCCTTTGGATGGGTCAACCAATGTCCATACATCGTTGATCTTCATGGATTCCATTTTGAATTTCATGGCCTTAAGCCATTTCTCAGAGTCGGATCTCTACATTGCATCCATATAGGTGATTGGATTCTGATTGTTCTCATCAAGTTCGATAGGATCCCCATCCAGATCAGAAAACCATAGTATCTATCTGATTGACGTGGTACTCTACCAGATCGCCTTAAGGATGCTTCTATAATGGGTTCTGGGTCTAATCTAATCAGATCCAGTTTAGGTTCAACAACTTGTATCTGTTGTTCCACCTATCGTACTTCATCAAGTTTGATCTTAGAGGCATTAGTTCCTTCACTAAGAAACTCCTTTTCTAAAAAGACTGCATTAAGGCTGACAAATACTTTTTACTCATCAGCAAGGTAGAAGTAGTATCTTTTGGTTTCTTTTGGATAACCTATAAAACTACACTTATCAGACCTAGGTCTAAGTTTGTCTATCATTAGATGTTTGACATAAGTCGGACACCCCCAAATCCTAAGGTATGAAAGCATTGGCTTACATCCTATCCATATCTCATATGGTGTTTTATTAACAGATTTACTCGGAATCCTATTTAGAATGTAACAAGCTGACTCGAGCGCTTATCTCCATAGGAAGATCGGCAAACCAGCAAATTCCATCATGGATCGAACCATGTCCAATAGGATCCGATTTCTCTTTTCTGACACACCATTATATTGTTGTGTTCCAGAAGGGATCCATTAGAAGAGAATCCCATTCTTCCCAAGATATATCAGAAATTCATTGAAAAGGTACTCATCCCCTCGATCAGATCGAAGAGTTTTAATACTCTTCCTAGTTTGCTTTTCTATCTCATTTCAAAATAGTTTGAATATTTCAAATGACTCCGACTTATGCTTCATTAAATAGACGTACCCATACCTCAATAGATCATCTATAAAGGTTATGAAGTAGAAATATCTACTTCTGACACTTGAGCTCATGGGTCCACATACATCCAAATGTACTAGACTCAGGAGTTCAGTGGCTCGTTCACCTTTTTCGGTAAAAGGTGACTTGGTTATCTTACCAAGAAGATAGGACTCACAGGTTGGAAGTGACTCACAATCACTAACCTCAAGAATTTCTTCTTGAGCTAACCTGTTAATTCTATTCTTGCTAATATGACCTAGCCTACAGTGCTAAAGGTAGACATCAGACACATCACTAATTTTAGGGTGTTTACCAGAGGATTGAACCACGTTAACAGACATAGAAAGTAAATAAATTTCGCTATTTAATTGTTCAATCAAAATTGTAACACCATTCAAAATGACATTACAATTTTTTTTATTGATATTTCAAAACCATTCATGGCCAAAAGGCCTATAAAAATGACATTCAATTAAAAAGTTGGATAATAATGACAGTCATTAAGAATAACTTTATTTGAATTGATTACAAGGTTCATGATTCCTAAAGCTAGAATTAGAACTTGTCTTCCATCTCCAACGTTCAAGAACCTCTTGCCTTGACCAAATCTCCTACTGACCTGCAAGTCCTGCATAGAATTACAAATATGATAAGGACTTTCAGTATCTAATACCCAGGTAGTAGAATCAAATAAGAAAAATTATAAGGTGTTATCATATAATTACCTTGCCCAGCAACCATTTGCTTCTTCCTCGGCCTATTCGGGTCTAGGGAGGTAATGTATAGAGGACAGCTCCTCTTTGAGTGCCCCTGCTTCTTACAGAAGAAGCACTCTGTCTGGCTCTGATCGGGCTTGCACTTCTTGGTCTGACCCTGTGCAGTCATCCTGGTATTTGGCTGCACCTTCTTGTTCTTATTTTTCTTCTTATTCTTCTTTCTTTTTTTAAAGGATCAACGACCAGAAGAAGAGCCTCCCACTACATTCACTGTCTCCTTGTGGAGTTGGAGATCCTTCTCAAAGTTCTACAGCAACCCCAACAATCCATAGTAGTTGACTGCAGGCTTTGTCATTCTGAAATGAGTTAGAAAGGAAAGGAAGGACTTGGGCAAGGACTTAAGGATCACATCCTTACTGAGCTGCTTATGCAGGAGAAAGCCCAGCTTGCTAAGGTGCTTAATCATCTCAATCATGTATAATACATGATCGATGACCGAGGCCCCATCCCTCATTTGAGCATTGAAAATGGTACAACTTATTTTGTGCCTTTCAATGTCGTCCGACATGCCAAAGGAGTCGTTTAACATTTGAAGCATCTCCTGTGGCTGGGCATTTTCAAACCTATTGCTGAATTGGTCGTTCATTGCTGCCAGTATTATATATCAAACGATGGTGCGATCATTGAGCCACTTCTGATAAGTATCTCAGACCGCTCCCATAGCGTTCAAAGCTGGCTCCTCAAGTGTAGGATCCATTATGACATAAAGGATCCGCTCATGCTCTAGAACAATTTTTAACTTATGATACCAGCTATCATAGTTGGGTCCCATTAATTTGTCATTGTCTAATAATGATCGGAGCGATAGGTTAGTGGCCATTTCTGCATAATAACAAAAACCAAACTTAATTAGTATATGAATCAATTATCCTAAAGACTTGAACTTTAGTCTAAAAATTCTCTCACTATTTTATACGAATTGGTAGCCTCTACCTCCAATTCAAGAAATTACTTTAAATTCTTAGTGGATACTAGAATCCACATAGACTACACACGAGTCCAACTTTGGTTGGTCAATCCATGTGCACCTATGGATAGGTTCAAAATCAATTATTTTTTTAAATAATTTCTAGTAATATCAATTTTACTTCAAAAATCTAATCAGTAGGCTTTGGCCTCCACTGAAAAAGTCTGGTTAAGTCCAACCATTAACGTGACCACATTTGGTGTTATCTAACCAATAAATAATTAGGCCCGATTTTGGTCGGCCAACCTAACCACCATCAGAAAGACAACCAAATCATCATTTTATGAATGATAATTTCATTAGTCAATAAGAACCAGGCCTTTGGGCCTCTAGTGATTATCTAATTAATGAACCTATTATCACTCAACTTAATGGGAGGCTATGATTTAGTTATCTATATAACTATTTTTTTTTTAAGGATCTAATAATTTTAGAGGATTTAGTTAACATATTTAAGAAAAACAAGCCAATTTCGATCCTCCCTCTGACTTTACCAAGTTAGAGAAAAAAAGGATCTAATCTAAGCTGGCATTAGGAGCACCTAAATCAGTCAAACTGATTTACCTAATTGACATGGATGAGTTTGAATCATCAAGTGATCTAATCAAAACCTAACTTACCAAAATGCCAGGTAAGTGAGATCAGTGGAAGGGATATGCCATTAACTCATCAAAGGCTAAATCAGTGCGAGTAGCTTCCAATTAAAAACCACTAGTCAAACTACCAAACTTATCTTAGATACCATCCGATTTATTAGTTTTAATTTGACCAACCTAGTAATTTTGGATTCAACCACATAGCCATGAATCAAGTCCATTTGGTCCTCATTAAAAGTATGGACTTAACCAACTACAACTATTGTAATTGAATCTATAGAGTCCTTGACCTAATCTAAATTAATATTTAATTAGATTTTATCAATTACTCTAATTTAGTCCATTCTTTAACTAACCTTAGGTCTAACCCAATTTATAGATCTAATTTAACTAACCCAATAATTCATGTTTTATGATTAATGACTTAGAGTCTTAATTCATAATTCTAGACACTAAATAATTATACTTAATATTTAATTAAGTTTATGGGCTGTGGGTTAGGGTTTGACATTTTGAAAATATTTTTTAAATTTTTGAAAGGTTCTTTACAACTTAGTATTATTCACCAATTGAGTTGACTCACTTTAAAATTGAATCGGCTCAATTCACAAACAATACTAGTTGTAGGGTTTAATCTGAAACTATGTACACTACATAATACTAAACTATGATTCAAACTTTATCTAATTATGCATTCATGATCCCAAATTAGATTAAATCCTTATATAATCAGATCATAAAAATATTAGATCAAATCTAAGATTTTATGATTAACAATATAGATCAGCAACGTACTAGGACAATCTTTTCACTGTAGGGGGTAAACCATACAGCAGGACAACCTACAGTTCATGCGATCTTGATTTTAATTTTTAGATCTAATTAATTAAATTATTAAATTAATATTTAGATTAAATCTAAATTATCAATCTAAAATATGCAAACATATCATGTTTAGCGAACCTCGCTCTGATACCATTTGAAGAAAATCGCGTAGGGTTTAAGCATGCATTTTTGAAACTTTTTCAAATAAAATAGTAGTAGAAGCAAATATTAATCTAAAATTAATACTATGCATGCATTGATCATATCAAATAAATCCTTCTCAGGATCTAAACATGCTAATATATGATAGAAAAATAAAATGCATTTGATCAGCAAATCAAATCTATTGATTGATATAAGTTTAGAACTTGATACCTTTTCATGGATAGCTGATCTCTATGACCTGAATCTATCAAAAGAAGCTATGGTGTTATGCTACAGTCGCACACTTATCCAGCCTCTACGGATGGTCTACATGGAGCTCCTGATCCCGACCAGCTCCATCGGAGTGCTAGCTTCTCGTCGGGGTCTTCAACGACTGATTACAATCAATCCAATCAATCATGTACTTTCTGATTTCTTGGATGCCCTATAAAATTAGAACATAAATATTGGAGGATGATGAAGAGATGTTGTAAATTTGATGGTGATCCGATGCTCACAGCACTCGATCTCTCCACCTGAACCCAGATTTCCAAAACTAGGGTTTCACTTGGCCCAAAAACCCTAACACACTAAAAATCCTATCACGTCCTCTTTGTGTGGAGTTTCTCCATGAAACAAGTTTTTGTAGAAAGATAACTTTTAGATTTATATACCCTATTTTAGATTATATCTAAAAATTGGGTATCCTAAGGGGTGAAAATCAGAAGAAAAGAGAAGCATGAGGGAAAAATGAAGTGCTATAAGACCTTGATCACCTTCACTTCGAGATTTTTTCATCCAAAACTAATGTCCAATCACTCTAAAATTTTTACCATGTAATTCTAACCCCTTCTGTTATATACACAAAAATTCTCATAATTTATTGACATGAATACCATGGAAAAAGCATGTAGAAAATGATAAGGGTCGAGCAATTAGGAGCTTTTAACCACTCACTTGATTTCAAAAATCAAGTGAGCCTCTTATCCTTATCCAACACCCCCTCCCATGTATTTAATATGTAGAAGGACTCTCCTTCTACATGTGCACATTTTGATTTCTCCAAAAAATGCTTGACAAACAAAAGGGAGGGCATGGGAAGCAGATAAGGTTGGATTGATTCCAACCTCCAACAAACTAAGTTGAATTCAAAACTCAACTTACTTTGAACCGGTCCAACCCTTAGACCAGATCAAAAGTGGATAAGAGAGGGGGAACAGAAACCTTCTGGGTGAGAGAAAAGTTATGTACAAAAATTTTGGGTGTGAAACAAGAGTGAAAATGTCAAAAATGGTGGGCGCATGGGAGAGTTTGAATTCAAACTTTATGACTTGGTCCTAATTGGTTTTAACCAAACCAATTAATCTTGACCCAATTAGACTAGATTAAATCCAACCAAATTAGGCTTAGCCTAATCCAATAAAATTTTAATCAAATTAAAAATTAATTAGGTCCAGGTCTTGATCAAATCAGGATCAAAACTCCCATAGTAATTAGGTCATCTCATGACCAGATCGGGTCAAACCCAATTGAATCAAATTCAATCAAACTTGATCGAATCCTCATCGCTCCATCAAATTAAGCTAATCAATAATTGAATTACTAATTAATCCTCCAAAAATATTGGAGTCCAAATCGGATGGGTTATCGGATAATAGAGTCCCATGAATATGAAACTCCTGAAAAGTTTCAATCTAGTGGGACTCTTGAATCCAGTGTTCCAAATGAATGAAACTCACGATCTTAGAGTTCCAGACTAGTGAAACTTCTGATCAGAGAGTTCTAGATGAGTAGGACTTAGAGTTTCAGTCCAGTGAACTTTTGGTCATAAAGTTTCAGTCTAGTGGGACTCTTGACCATAGTGTCCTAGGTCATCAAGACTCATGATCAGCCATCAGATCAGGTAGGAACTCCTTATGTGTATGATTCGATAGGTTCAAATTCTAAGCTGATAGCATAAGAATCAATTTTTTGTACCAATTGATGTGACCATCTAGCAATGGTACCCGACGTCCGGATAGGTCGAAAAGTCGCAATGCAATAATGACGAACTTGTGGAATATGGTTATCGTATAATTCATCCCCTTGATTATGATGCTCAAAAAGATGATCTAGGGTTTACTGTTAATCCTAAAATTCATCCATATTATATTTTAAAATTTAGCATCCATCATATGGACTACCCCGATCGAGGATTTGCTAAATTAAAATACAACGATGCACTTGCTCCAACACTTGGAGGGATCAATCTCATCTTGACTCACACACTAACAAGCCAAGTACTTGATTACACCCAGTAGCCTTTCATCACTGAATTAGAAATTCAGGTAGTCTGGTACCTAAGTATAGTGAGTTGCTTGCAAGTCACCATGGTGGTCTCAGGACTAAGAGACACTTATATCCATATTCTTCGGAGCTAATCTTGACAGAAGAAAAGCTCTAAAGTTGGTCATATTCAGTGCAAATGTATCCATACATCTCACTTGCATGCCATAGTAGTGTCTTAACACTCCTTGGTTACGAGGATAACCAATCTATATGGGACACAACGACCTATACTCGATAAATATTGTCGTCCTAAGTAACAACGTATCTTTTAATTGTAAATAATTTATGGACTAAATGACAAATCCTCCTTTATCAAATCTAGATAGTCCTAAGAACTTCATCACAATATAGGGGTTCATTAGAAAATAATAGAATTTATGATGATAAATGCCAAAATAACTTTTATTATTTGATAATTCATATACAAGTATAATAAGTAGCACAACCGTCAATAGGCTGATGATTGACTTTGAAACATATTCCTAACACAGATGTCATGGAAAAGAGTCTAAGTATGTCCATCCCCCATTATGTAAATGGCTATGGAGCATTCAGAGGTATGAGTTATGAACTCGACTATCTTTAAATGTTAGCATTTTTCTAACATCGATCACATCTCTTCACATAATCAATAGCATCTTGCTGCATAGTCAGCCAATAGTATCCTTGACAAACCAACTTGTAAGACAATGATCTAGCCCTAAGGTGATTCCCACACACACCTTCATGGACTTTTTTCAGTGCATAATCAGCCTCAGAGGATCGAAGGCATCTAAGAGTGGCAAGGAATATGACCTCTTATATAGCTTATTCTCATATAGAATATAACGAGATGCTTGGTTCCTCAACTTTCGAGCTTCTTTTGGATCCCTGGGGAGTATACCATCTTTGAGGTATAAAACTAGTGGGTCGATCCAGCTAGGCTCTGGGTTGACCTACAACATAGTTTGGGATTCTTCTGACCTTGGGTGTTGCAGAACTTCAAAGAAGATCTCTTTTGACAATTCATTTAGAGCCAGAGTAGCTAATTTAGAGAGGAGATCGACCCAAGTATTTTTTGCTCTGGAGATCTGCTGAATGTCAAAGCTACTAAAGGCTGAAGTTAGGTTCCTTATCTTTTTCAAGTACCACTTCATACTTTCTTCCCAAGCTTCATAATTACCATTGACTTGCCCCACCACTAACTAAGAATCACTGTAGACTTTCACATGATTTACTTCTAATACTTTTGCTATTCTTAATCCAGCAATTAGTACTTCATATTTTGCTCTATTATTTATTGCAGAGAACTTGAAGCATAGTGCATACTCAGCAATAACTCCTTTTGGACTTATTAGCCTGCGTTCGCTCCTGAAGCATTAGATGAACCATCTATGTATAGAGCCCATAAGTTTTTAGGGAGATCTGCTCCTTCTTCTTTGAGGTTTGGCTATGAATTAAAAATACCAACTTCTTGATGCTCAAGCTCACTGAATCTAGGATGGTACATTCTACCATAAAGTCGGCCAATATTTGAGCTTTAATGGATGGCCGAGGTTGAAAATTAATGTCAAACTCGATGAGTTTGATTGCCCATTTGCTATTCTCCCAGAGATATTAAGTCAATGAAAAGCTACTTTGATAGGCTGATTAGTGAGAAGCATGATCGTATGCTCCTGAAAATAAGGTCGAAGCTTTCGAGCTGCAATCAACAAGGCATAAGTTAGTTTTTCTAATTTTGTATACCTTATGTCAGCATCCCTCAAAACTCAGCTTATATAGTAGATAGGCCTCTGGATTTTTGACTCCTCTCTGATCAGGACAGCTCCAATTACTGCAAGTGACACTACCAGATACAAGAAAAGTTCTTCACCGAGCTCAGGTTTGGCAAGGAGAGGAGATGAGCCGAGATAGTTTTTCAATTTCTCAAAAGTCTGCTAACACCCAAGAGTCTAGCAAAAGTTCTTTGGCTGCTTGAGCACTTGAAAGAAAGGCATGTAATGCTCAACCAAACTCAAAACAAACCAATTTAGAGTCGTAACCTTCCCCATCAAGCGTTGAACCTCTTTTATTGTTTTTGGTATTGTCATTTCTTAAATAGCTCTAATCTTTTTGAGATTTGCTTCAATACCATATCTTGATATTATAAATCCCAAAAACCTCCTCGAGGTTACTCCGAAGGCACGCTTGGTTGGATTTAGCTTCATCTTGTACTTTTGAAGTGTGTTGAACATTTTCTTAAGGTCGGCGATATGATTTATCATAAATCAGCTTTTGACTAGTATGTCATCCACATAGACCTTCATATTGCGATCGATTTGATCTTTGAAGATCTTGTTCATCAGGCATTGATAAGTGGCACCTGCATTCTTCAGTCCAAAGGGCATAATCCTGTAATAATAAAGACCATGATCAGTAATAAAAGCAATTTTTTCTTCATCCTCTGGTGCCATCTAGATTTGATTATAACTAGAGAAGGCATCCAAGAAAGTGAGGAGCTCATGGCCTAAGGTGGCATCTTTCAGTTGATCAATTTTGAGTAGAGGATAGCTATCTTTTAGGCAAGCCTTATTTATGTCTATGAAATCTATGCACATTCTCCACTTGTTGTTTGTCTTTTTGATGAGAACAACATTTGTAATCCAGTCTGGATAGGACATTTCCTAAATGAAATTAGCTTTAAGAAGCTTGTCAACTTCATTCATGATGGCCTTCTGCCATTCTGGTGCAAAGTGATGCATTTTTTGCTTCATTGGCCAACATTTAAGATCCACGGCTAAATGATGTTCTATTATTTTTGTATCAATCCCTGGCATATCTGCAGGTATCCAAGCAAAGACATCGACATTATTTTGCAAGAAGGTGACGAGCTGCTTCCTGACTCCCTCTTCCAAGTTAGAGTTGATTTGAATAGTATGATCTTCATTTCCATCATTTAAAGATACTGCAACAAGATCGTCGATCGGTTTCCCCTGCTCATCAGTTAGGTCATATCGGACATCAAGTCCATCTACTGGATAAGGATTTGCTTGCTTTTCTCCTTGCAAGATAATAGTATAACAGTGTCATGCCAATGCTTGATCTCTCCTAACATCTCCAATCCCATAACTTGTTAAGAACTTCATCTTCAAGTGATAGGTCGAAACCATGGCCCTAAGTGCATTCAAACTAGGTTGGCCGAGGGATTACATTATAAGTTGAAGGAATCCTTACTACTAGAAAATCAACTTGGGTCTTGGACTGCTTTGGATACCGACCTGCCATAACATAGAAAGTTATTATTCCTTCAACTGGCACTACATCATTGGTGAATCCTACTAATGGAGAACTTATTAGTTCCATACGATCATTAGATATAGACATTTTAGAGAATGCATCGTAAAACAAAATATTTGAAGAGATTTCATTATCAATCAAAATGTGGCGTATATCATAATCAGCAATATTTAGAGTAACTATAACCACGTTATTATGTGGAAATTGGACCCCTTGTGCATCTTGTTCAGTAAAAGTGATAGGCTCCTCAGTCCTCTGCCTCTTTATGGGCTTTGCAAATCTGCTAGCTTCTCCCTATCGATGCCCCTTAGCAATGGTATTAATGATTCCAAGTGGAAGCCGATCTCCCTATGGCTCATCCCTCTGGGGTGGTTCAGGCTATGGCAGAGCTCTTGGCCAATCTTTCCTTCTTTTCGACCAATGTCGGAGGAATCAATCTAGGCGGTCTCTTCTGATTAGCTCCTCAATCTCATCTTGGAGCTGAATTTATTCTTATATATCATGGCCATGGTCATGATGGTAGAGGTAATACTTATTGGGATTACGCTTGGTTGGATGAGTCTTCATTCTCTCCGGCCTCGGTAGCTGCTCTTTTATTTTCATCAATACTTGAGTCATGGAAGTATTCAGAGGAGCATAGTCATGGAACTATTGGGGAGGAAAGTTTCACCATGCCCTCTGATTAGGGCTTCTCTGTCGGCGAGCTTATGGGGAGTTCAAGTTCTTTTGTGCTCAGGTGGGATTCTAGAGCACGATCGAGCTTTGCTCGACTTCTCAATAATCACGAACCTACTAGATTCTCTTGCCTACCGCTCTCTCATAGCCTCTTTATCTTTTAGTTTGAAGGCCTCTTCCACTCGTGTGTAGACTTCAGCCTGGGCCAGCATGTTGACAAAATTTAGGGGGTACTTCTTCTTGAAAGAGAAGAGAAGTTCATTCTTCTAGAAAAAGTCCTTCAATGTGGCCATAGCAATAGATTGGTCCAAGGTTCGAACCTTTAGGGCAATGATATCAAAGCGGCTAACATAAGCTCAAATGGACTCTCCTTCCTTCTACTTAATATTAATGAGGTAGTCCAAATCTCATCTTTGACATCGGTTACTGATAAAATGAGCTATGAACTGGTGGCTCAGTTGATTAAAAGAAAAGATGGTACCCAATTTGAGGCTTGAGTACCGATTCCTTTCTGCTTCCTTCAACGTGGAGGGAAATGCTCGGCATAGAATAGTGTCAGATGCACCATGGAGCAGCATCATAGTTCTAAAAGCTTCAAGGTTATTGACTGGGTCAGTGGTCCTGTCATAACTTTCAAACTGAAAAGTTTGAAGTTTGGCAGGATGGGTTCCTGCATGATGCGGGCAGAGAAAGGAGGATCAACGTAGATATTGTCATGGCAAGTAGGGGCAACGTGGCGGAGTTCATCGATCCACAAGTTTATTTTTTGAAGCTTCTGATCAAGAATTTTATTTTAATCATGGATCTCAAAGCACAGCTAGCTGAAAGGGGGTAATGATTCCCCAGGGGTGGAATCATGATCCGAATAGGGGCTCTCCACTCTTTGCTTCTCCCTTCCTAGGGGTCACTGGCTGACTCACCCAGTGGATCTTTCTGGCACCAGATCTCAACATTCCAATGAGGATCTTTCTAATTGAATTGGTGCTGGGGACTATTGCATGACCTGTACTACTTTAGTAAGGTCCTTAATCTATTGTATCAGTAGGTTGAATTGCTCCAGATCTACCATAGCTGCTGATGGGGGTTACAATGTCGACGATGAAGTCGGAATAGGTTGATCCGACTGAGATCTAGTAATAGAGATGATGGATCATCGGGTTAAGGTTCTCTTGGGCGACATCTTAGTAGATCACAAGAAAGATTAGAGAAGAAAGAATTGCAGAATTGGAGAAGAGTTGAAGAAGATGAACTCGACTGGGTACTCCTTTAAGAATAAGAGCTCAGCGGCCTTTCTTCTAGTGCCAATCCTATTGGTGCAAGAAATGGTACTGATGCTGGAGTTTACTGGAGCTGGAGAAGACAAGATCGCAGATGAGACCTACAAGGAAAAATCAAAATAGGAGATGGGTGGCTCCGACAGGATCCTCTGATGGTCATGTTAGTTCTCCAGCTAATAAGAATGGAACACTTAAGAGAATTAAAAGTAGAGAGGAGAGCTTTTGTAAAAACATATATGGAGGATCCCTTATATAGGCGATGCCTGTAATAGAATAAAAATGGTAGCCATAACAGTATGTTAGTGGGTCGCTCAGGCCATGTGGAGTTTGTTATGGAGAGTTGGCTATCGTTTGTCATGAGGGTTGAGTTTCATTTGTTCGAGTTCAGATGCAGCTTCTATACTTATTAGTAGGCTACATGTTAGGATGAAGAATTGGGAGCTAGGCGGGTCGAACTTGGAGATTGACTTGTGAGTGGTAGATGGTGGATTAGGCACTTGATTGGGATCCATTAGTGCTATCTTTAATAGCTTTGAGAAGTTTGGCCAACTTCAAGGAGTTCGTCCATCTTCAAATTAAGTTGGCTAGAGATTGATGGGAGCTTTTAGGTTAGAGGCCAGAGAGGAGAATGTTGAACTTGTCAGATTCTCTGAAGAAGTTCAGCAAGGGTAGGATATGATGAGGAAAACTTAGCTGGGTGAGGTCCCTACTGCAAAATTAATATGTTGTATGCCATAAAGGAATTCGGCCACACAAGGGTTGTGCTAAAAACAAAATCAGTGAATGCTAAGATTCAATCTTTGACTGGTCTCTGCAGTCATCAGGATCGGAGTCGGTTATCATGCCCTTTGCTGTTCAAGTTCGGCCAGAAAAAATTTGTCATGCCCTAAAGGACTTCAGTAATTGCTGAGAAAGGGAGAATTGTTTCCATTAAGAAGTTCGTCCAGCATACACGGCTTGAAGATAAACCCCCTTTGAGCTAAACTAGTTCAATTGTAGTTCAACTACAACTATAGAAAGACCATATGAAATCATATTAAGTTGGTTCATCCTATTGGACTTTGGCTATGGTTATTTTATGTCCAACAACCAACATATACCTTAGAATTCCAAATGGCTAGGAGATCGAGTTATGGTTCAGTCAAACTACAACACTCTCAAGGTGAATTGCTGATGCACCTTAGGTCAAAGAATCAAATACACAACTGTAGTATCGAGGTAGTCATCGATGAGAAGGTAGACTCCCTTATGACTGCTTAAGGTAGTCACTCTCAGTACTCTTATTCTCAACAAGCATCTATACTCTCACTTTGATGTCTCCACACTATAGATTCATGATTCATTTATCCTAAGGAAGTGTTTATACACCAATCTTTTGAATCGATCACCATCCTCGTAACGATCCTACGATCGAAAGCAGTTTATGAGTTAATTATGATAATACATATCTCAAATTTTCAACTCATGAGAATATGTATTATCATACATGTTAACCCAATAGATGTGTCATTGACATGTAATATACAAATGTGATGAAAAAATAACCCATTTTATTAATAATAAGTCAAAATTATAAAAATGCTCTTAGAATATATTACAAGTGTCGGTCAATTTGGCTTTTAGGGCATACATCTAACAAACTCCCACTTGACTTAAAGCTAATTGGCTATAAATTTAAGTTCCATCTTATCAACGTGGGCTTCAGTCTTTTGTTGGCTCAAAGACTTTATCAATGGGGTAGCCGTATTGTCCATGGTGTTGATTCTCTTCATCTCGATGTATCCCTTCTTGAGATAATCATAGATCAGGTGGAACCATTGCTCGATGTGCTTGAACTTCTAGTAAGATCTTGGCTCCTTAACTAGGGCTAGCACATCGTTGTTGTCATAGTATAAAGGGATGTTATCGGATGGCATCACTCCTAGCTTTGTAATGAACTTCTTGAACTAGAATGCCTCCTTTGCAAATTTTGAGACAGCGATGTACTCTATTTTCATGATGAAGTCTGCTATCATTGTCTGCTTGAAACTCTTTCAATTTATAGCACCACTATTGCACAAAAATAGACTTTCTGATGTCAACTTTTGATCATCAATATTAGATATAAAGTCTGAGTCTATGTACCTTTGGACCTGGAGTTCTCCATTACCAAAGATCAGAAACATATCCTTAATTCTTCTTAAGTACTTAAGGATATATTTCATAGAAGTCTAGTGCTCTTCGTCTGGATTTGACTGATCCTGCTTGTGACACTCATAGCATGGGTGATATCAGGTCCTGTACATAACATGGTATGCATGAAGCTCCCTATTATTGAAGCATAAGGAATCTTACTCATGCATTCAATATCTTTCAATGTATTGGGGTACATCTTTTTGGAGAGATAAATTCTATGTTGGAAGGGCATAAGTCCTCTCTTTGAGTTCTCCATGCTGAACCTCTTCAGCACCTCCTCTATGTACATCTTCTGTGATAGGCCTAGCATCCTCTTCGATCTACCTTTATAGACCTTAGTTTCCAAAATAAAGGATGCTTTTCCTAGGTCTTTCATAGAAAACTCCTTAGACAACCATATCTTGATTGAGATCAACATAAAAATATCAGATCAACATGAAAATATCATTTTCAATTAGGAGGATGTCATCCATATATGTATGAGGAAGATAATAGCATCCCACTAACCTTCTTGAACACATAGGATTCCTCCTCATTCTTGATGAAACTAAATAATTTGATCATATTATTGAAATAATTTCAGCTCCAAGATGCTTGCTTGAGTTCATAGATGGACCTTTGTAGCTTGCAGACCTTGTGATTACTATCACTAGAAGTAAAACCAAGCAGCTATTCTATATAAATATCTTCCTCAAGATATTCATTTAAGAATGCTATTTTCACATCCATTTATCATATTTCATAATCAAAATATGCTGCAATGGTAAGCAATATACGAATGGATTTAAGTATGGCCACTAGCGAGAAGATATCTTGATAGTCAATGTCTTCGCATTGTCTATACCCTTTCGCCACTAACGTAGTCTTGAATGTCTTCATATTTTTATTTGCACCAATCTTTCTCTTGAAGATCTATTTACACCCAATAGATATAATACCTTCAAGTGGATCTACTAAGATCCAGACGTGGTTCAAGCATATTGAGTCAATTTTTGACTTCATTGCCTCTCATCATTTCTTATAGTCGATATCTGATATCGTCTCGTTATGGATTTTGGGATCATCTCCATGAACCCTACTTTTAGTGAGGAATATTTTCTTTATATCCTCAGAAATAATACCTAAGTATCTCTTAGGAGGATGAAAAATCCTACTAGACTTATGAGATGGAGGATGTAGTATATAGATTGGCTCAGACTGACTGGGTTCCTCAGATTTCTTGACTCGTTGCTCTTTGAAGATTTTCTCCTAGAGCCTGATCTATCTTTCCATGCCACTATCTTGAATAAACTATTTTTCAAGAATGATTTTATATTGACTCACCATCACATTATTGTCTTCCAAAAGATAGAAGTAATATCCTAAAGACTCCTTAGGATATATAATGAATTGAGCTCTAAAGGATCTAGATTCTAACTTGTCCTCCTGCTGTTTCTTGATATGAGTCGGACAACCCCAAATCTTGAGATGACTCAAACTTGATTTCTTACCATATCACATCTCATATAGTATGGTAGGAATGATTTTAGAAGAAATCCTATTCAGTACATAAATAGCTGTTATTAAACTATATCCTCAAAGAAAATTAGAATGATTTGTGAAGCTCATCATGGAACGGACCATATCTCATAGTATTCAATTCCTCCATGCTAAAACCTCATTGAGTTGAGGCATTCGAGGCAGAGTCTACTGAGAGATTATGCCATACTCTTTGAGATAGTCCAAAAAATTTTTACTAAGGTATTCACCTTCTCGATCTAATCAAAAAATCTTAATGAATTTTTTAGTTTATTTTTTTACTTCATATATGAATTTCTTGAACTTTTCAAAAGCTTCAGACTTGTGTCGTATTAGGTACACATACCTGTACCAAAAAAATCTTTGGTAAAGGTGATGAAGTAGATAAAACTACCTCGGGCCGGCACATTGAATGGACCCCAGACATCTGTATGTACCAGAGCAAGTAACTCTATGATCTTTTCCCCATGTCCCATAAAGCATAGCTTAGATATTTTGTCCTGAAGGCATGATTCATAAATCAGATATGACTCGAAAGTCAATGGATTTATTAGTTTAGATTTCTCTAATTTGTTAATCCTATCTTTAGCTATATGATCTTGCCTAAGGTGCCATAGGTACTTTTCATTTAAGCGATCTCTACGTCATTTAGTTTCTATGGAATTTACATTTTGCTTGACATAATTAATAGGAACATCTACATGTTACTGATAGAGATCATTTATTAAGAAACCACTTTCAATTTTATTTCTTTCATAAAGAATGATACAGTGGTCTTTATTGAAACTAATTACATAGCCATCCTGTGCTAGACAAAAGATAGAAATTAGATTCCTACTCGTAGCAAGTACATAAAAGTAGTCTTTAAAAACTAAGATGCTTCCTGATGGTAGTTACAAAGTGTATATTCCTATGGTCATAGCAGTAACTCTTACTCCATTTTTAACATGCAGGATCATCTCGCCATCCCGCAGCCTCCTGCTATCCTCAAGACCCGGCAAAGAAGTGCACAAATAAGCACTAGAAATCGTTAGGTTCATCTCAATGATGAGCATACCTTTAGAAGGTCCTCCTTCTCTCCTATTCTTCAGGCTTGCCAGGTAAGCAGGGTAGTTCTGCTTCTAATAGCCATTGGAGTTATAGTGGTAATACTTTCCTTTCTTCGCAGCCTTCTTCTTTGGCTCTCCTTCTTGTCCTTCTTCTTTTCCTTCATCTTTTGCTTCTTCACGAACTTCTTTATTCTTCTAGAAGACTTTCTCTTGGAAGAAGTTTGCTCCATAGTATGAACAGAGCCCTTGAACTCTTCAAGGTTCCTTCAGTAGTTACCAGCATGTTCGTCAACTCTATGTGGAAGTTTACTATAAACTATCCATATGAATCGATCAAGGCCTGCAGGATCAAATCAATCTGCAGATCCTTATCCAAAGACATGCCAAGTTTTTTAAGCTCTTCCAAGTTCTTGATCATCAACAAGCAATGATTATGGACCGACTATCCATTATGCATCTACATCTTAAAATGTTTCTTCGACACTTCATAGCATGCTGCATGACTCTACTCACCATACAACTCTTATAGGTGAGCCAGCATTTAGCTAGTAGTCTTCATATCTTTGTGTTGGCACTATAATTTATTCAATATTGAGGTCAACACATAGTATCTAACCTTATTGTCATCATCCAACCACTTCTCATAAGACGCTCTTTGATTGATAGTCGAACGGGCTGGGAGAGGGAGAAGGTCTTGATCCAAGACATAAATCAGCCTTTCGAAACTCAAAATAATTTTTAAGTTTTAGAGCCAATCCTTGAAATTGGATCTGATCAGACGGTTAGTCTCTAGGATCTTGGCTTGGGGGTTGGATGCAGATATTTTTCTATAGAGAGTTAAAGTCTCTAGTTAGACTTGTAATTGACTTAAGCAATTATTTTAAAGATTTCATTTTTAAAACAAATTTAGGCTCTCACTATTTTTTGGATCCCTACACTCTCTTGAAAGAGATGAAAAAATCTTCATGATCAAAGATTTTAATGGATGGTGTGGTCTCATCGATTGGCTCACCACCTCACTTAATAGTCATTGATGATGAGTCAGCCGGTGAGTGGACAACTCTTGTCTAATATTTTTTTAAACATGTTACACCCAACTCTAATCTCTAATTCATGATGCTCACTATGCCTAGAATATTGATCCATTCCTTAGTTAAGTCAGACTCACCATTTGCATGAAATGGATTCGTCATTCGGACCCTCATCGTATTCAAAATATTGAGCCCAATCCTTAAATCCATAGCATCTCATGCCTAATAGCTATGGTTGCATCTTTTCGATGCAAATGAATCACTATATCCAGCCAACAACAATCAACCCCAAAAATTACCCACACAATTATAATGATGTAAGACAGCTAGATTTAATATTTTCTTAAGAAGATTTTAATTTAGATCTCTTTAATCCTAACTAGTCGTAACGATTATGACTAACCTAGTGGCATGAGTTACTTTGAATTGTTGGCAACTCAATACATAATTGGATCAACCTAATTAGCTATGTAAGTAAGATTGATGGGAGGGATATGCCATTAGCTTACTGTAGATGCATCTAGGTCGAGTAGCTTCCAATTAATAACCACCGATCATATATGTTGGACTTACTTTAGATAGCAGTTTATTGAATCAGAACTGATCGAATTTGCTTACAATCTAAGCTCGAACCATGGAGCCAGATTTGGTCTTGAAGTGATCGATCACATGTGGCTATTAATCGAACTTAACTAAACTTACAACTATTAGGTTGGTCAATTAAGCACTCTTGATCCCACCTAACCAACTCTTGATTTGGTTTGATCAACCACTCTAGCTAGACCTAATCAAGCTACCCATGCCCTAAACTCTTGTTTTATGAAGGTGTCTTAGATCTTAAATTCTCAATTTTCAAATCTAATTAGTTTCATTACTTAATTCTTAATTAAGTATAATATGGTTTAGATAAACAAAGCATGAATAAGATCCTAGGGTTTTGGATCTAAGGTTTAGCAGAAAGTAAGATTTCATTTTTCTGATTGGGGATAAACACGTAGCACCCCTTCATGCCAAAAGAGTACCCCATCGAATGGAAAGTGAGGGCCATTAAATCCTTCTTACTCTTATGACCGGATGGTCAAGAGAAATGTCTTAATTAGAAAATAAATTTCTACTACAACTAGAACTAGATCACAACATATATCTCATATATGAAACTATATCTATTCTACACATGCTTTGAATACATCTCATGTACTAATTTTAAATTACATCTCATGTAATATATCAGATTATATCTCATGTAAAAACAAAAAAATATGATTGATCTCATAAAAAATAAATTTCAAATCTAAAACAATCTAGATCTAGAACTAGAACATAGCTTGGATATTAGTTGAAGGAACTGCAGGATCGGCCTGATCAGATAGGTTTGTGCAGCGGATTTAAAAAAAAAAAAATTGCTGATCTGATTAGATTTGATTATATAGATCTAAAACTAAAAATAAAATTTGGGTATCGAAATACTATCTGTTCGCAAGTGAACTATTCACTCGCTATGATGATCAGAATGCTATCCCAAAATGCGACTTGAGCCGCACACATGCCCGACCTCTGCCAACGTCTACTCAGGTTAGATTTGGAGATTTTCTCTTTTGGATTTGATCTCTAAAAATCAGCAATTGGATCTTCTAAACATGCCTTCGATCTAATCTTCGACAACAGTCCGATTGACACACAATTGGAGTCTCCTTCGACCTCGATTTATGAGGATAGCATCTCAATGCTTGGAAACTGATTGGCCTAACTATTGGGCATGGGGAAGAGAGAGAAGAAGAGGGAGAGGAGGCATAGAAATAAAGGGATAGATCTTCACTATGGGCTAATGTAATGGCCAAATACTTTGGCTTACGTCACTATTTATAGAGTAAACAGGAGACCTAAGAGTCCTAGGGCTTCTAGACTTTGACTGAGTCAAAGTTAAGAAGTAGAAGGATTCTTCACTTAAACCCACACCCCTTCTAATCTTTTCTCTTATTTTTTGTGCCCCCTTCTAATTTTCTCTCTTATTTTTTCACACAAAATAAGAGTTAGGCATGCACCACCTTATTAGATAAGGTGGATTGGTGCTTGGGATTCTCTCTCCTGAGTTTGAACTATTTTAAACTCGTTTTGATCCGTTCAAACTAATTTGAATTTCAACAACTTTTGTTGGAGTTTAAATTCCCTCTCCCTTATCTCTATCTTCAAGGGGTGCATGCCAGGCAGGGGCGTGCACCCTATCTCTCTCAAAAATTATCTAGGGGTGTGCACCCCAAGAGAAACTCCGAGGGGTGCACGCCCCTCTCCCTTCTTTCTTATGCATGACCAAGTCAAAGGTGGTCTTATCCTGATCCTATCTATTTGAGACCAAGACAAGGCTTGATTTGACCAAGATAAATTTCAATCAGTTCAGGATAAATCCATATAGGATTTTTGGATGAGCTAAATCTAATTTGACTGAATCTAGATCAATCAAGAAATTCATAGGAGGAAAAAGTTAGGTCCAATCGTGTGCTTGCATAATTTTCTTGAACCTAATTAGATCTAATCCAAATCAATCAAACTGTGAGAGCCTAATTAATTACATCAAGACCTAAACTCTTTTTTATATGATCCAATAAGTTTAATTCTGTATGGTAATAGGACATGTCACGATCTCTATCATCAATATCATCAAAAAACCTTTCGATAGATCAGAACTCTTTTCAATTCATCCAATTAGAATCGTCGATCATCGAGATAATTCTAATTGATCTCATAATCCAATAGTGATATCTAGCAATATATGGTGGCAAGCAATCATAACTGAAAAGGAACCTCTCGATGCAACCAACCATATGATTGAGTTCTTTTATTATGAGTCCCAACAAGATTAGGTTAAGGTTGACTCGTTAAATCTGATTCCTACCATATGATTAAAGCACTTGATTCGAATCCAATGTGAAATCCTAATAGAAACTCTTTTTTATTATTTTACATTGCCATGGCCATGGGCTTTAGGACTCGATCTCATGATCATCACAGGACTACTTCTCTATCGAGGTTGATAGATCCCATCTTGATGTGATCCAATTATTGAGAATTATATTCCAAAGTCAATCATCAGTCTGTTGATGGTTGAGATATTATAATTAATTTATCAATTAATGAAAAATATTTTGGCATCTTTTTTTATCATAAGTTTACATCTTCTAATAAACTCTATTATTGTGATGAAGTCCTTAGGACTATTAGTTTCGATAAAGAGAGGATTTATCGATTAGTTCTTAAATTTATTCATAATCAAATGATAGATTGTTAATTAGGACGACAGTATCTATCGAGCATAGATCGCTCTATGCCATATAGGTTGGTTATGCTCTTAACCAAGGTGTGTGAAGATACTGGTATGGCATACAGGTGAGATGTATAGATACATCATCATTGAACATGATCAACTTTAGAGCATTCTACTATTGAGAATATCTCTGATGGGATACAGGTATAAGTATCCCTTAGACCTGAGATCACCTCAGTGACTTGTAAGCAACTCACCGTGCTTTGGTACTGAACTAACTGAATTTTTAATTCAACAATGAAATATTTTTAGACACAGTCAAGTACTTACAAAGTTGGAGTGTGATCAAGATGAAATTGACCACTCTAAGAGTTGGAGTAGAATGTATCACTGTATTTCAATATAGCAAAACCTTGGCCAAGATAATCCATCAGATAAATTTGGTATTTTGAAATACAATGTAGACAACTTGATCAGAGTTATCAGTTGAACTCTGAAGTGTCCTACGAGCATTGTGGTCAAGAGGATGAATTATATAAAAACTATATCTACATGGGTTCTAAGGATGGTGTTCTATACCTTCGACCTATCCGACCGTCGGATATTATTGCTAGATGGTCACTTCGATTGGTATAAAAATTTATTTTTGTGCTACTGACTTAGGTTCGGACCTATGAGGTCACACACATTAGATCTTAGGATTTGATCGGATGGTTGATCAATGATTAACAATCGTTCTAGGGTTAAACAATCAATATGATTGGTGTTTAACCTAGTGCAAGTATTGCAAGAGAATCGATTAACAATTAAATTGCTAATTGGCTTAATTTGATTAAGCCAATAGATTGAGATTAAGTCTAATTAAATATAATTATATTAAATTTATTTTGGACTTGATTGGATCAAGTCTACTTAGTTTATTGGATAAGCCAAATGCAAGGAAGAACTAGTCCTAATCTAACTAAGAATTGGATTAACCCAATTTTCTAATTTAACTAAAAAATAAATTAAAATTAAATATAATTTAATTTGATTTAATTAAGTTTTTAAATGACTTAGGGTCTTATTTAATTGGATTAGTTTAATCTTTATTTTATTTGATTAAAAGATCTTATTTGACCAAGTCAAAATAGTTCTAATGTGATTAGGACTCCCTATCTCCATACGCCACCTTGGTCCCAATGCCCCCCATATCTATTTTTTAGATATTTTTTATGAAAAATCTCTTTCTTCCTAATTTTCATGCCCCCTCTCTCCTTGCAAGTCATATTTGAAAGTTTGGTGGAAGACCAAGTCAAAGGAGGAATTGGTTTTGCTTAGGATTCTATGAGATATAATCCTTATTGACCAAAATATCATCCCTTGAGTGCTGCCCTCTCTTTTAATCAATTCTTCTTTTATTATATAAAAATAATCTCTTTTTTTGTGCACCCTCCCTTACTGGTCCATGCCAAAAATTGTTGAGGAGGCGTCTAAGAGTTGGGCGCCCCAACAACTTTCCATGTTTGGACATTCCTAGTCTAAAAATTTGACCTAACTTGGACTCTTCTTTTTCTCTATTTATTAGATAAATTTTATTCTAATTTTTTTATAAAATATAGAGATTTGGAAGAGGTTTAGGGTGTGCAAAAATTAGAGAAAGAGAATCCTTAAGTGTGGGGGTTCTATAGGCACCAAACTAGGTATCTTGGTGAGAGAAAAGAGAAGAAGAAGAGGGTCTTCTTCTAGGGTTGTTTTATTTTCAATCTCTCCTCCTTTCTTTTGAGTTTTTTTGAGAGAATCTTAGATCAGAAAACTCTCATCTTTCTTCTCATATTTTGGAGAGTCCAAATTTTGAAGAAAAGAGCATCGGATCGATCGTCGAAGAAGGATCAACATAGTACTAGCATCCTGTGCTGATTTTCTGTATTGGACTTCAGATCAGAGATCGTAGGCTCATGTGGACAACTCCTAGAGGTCGAATGCGTGTGCGGCTCATGACTTCATTTTTCAAGCTAGATCAGCAAGTTAGAATGTCTAAACTTGCTCAGGTAATAGATCTGATCTATAAACTTCATACCTATATTTGTAGTGTAGATCTAGGTTGATTTGATCAATCTTTTTCTTTCTTATTTGATTTTAATTTTTGATTTAATATCATACCTTAATCATATAATAGATCTAAGATCTAGGTATTTATATGATTATTTAAATAAATTTTAGATTTAATTAAGTCTTTCGCTGCAAGATCTTGAAAAAGTTTCAAGATCTACCTGTGAAACCCTAGATCTGGTTCCTTTAATTGCTATCAGAGCAAGATTTTTATTACATAATTTTTGTGCATGTCTAGATTAATTTTTAGATTAGATCTAATTTATAATCTAATTATTAAATCTAAAAAATAATAAAAAAATAAAATATTTTAGATTGCATGGACTGCCATAAGGTTGTCCTGCTGTAAGGTTTATCCCTTATAGTGAATAGGTTATCTTAGTATGTACTGATCTAAAATATTAATCATAAAATTTTAGATTAGATCTAAGAGATTTATGATCTGATTAAAAGTATTTTAATCTAATTTCAATCATCATAAATATGTTAGATTTTATCTAGGGAGATTTATGATTGATTATTATTGAAACTATTTTAATTACATGAACCTGTTTAGATTCGATCTAAAGTAGTTTTATGTTTATTTTACTTGCATATTAATTATGAATCAAACATGCAATGGTTGATAGAACCATGCTATAAAAATATTTTACAAACATAAAAATCATTTTCGAAAAGCCAAACCCCAACCCTCAGCCAAAAACTTAATTAAAAATTAAGAAGTTGTTTGATTAGGTTCTAGAATTGTAAATTGAAGATCCTATGACACAAATCATAACACATTGGGTTAAATGAGTTAGTGGGGATTAGTCCATTAATTGGGTTAGACCTAGGGTTAGATTAAAGAATTGACTTAATTAGAGAATTGACTAAATCTAATCTATTATTGTCCTAGATTAGGTCAAGAATTCTCTAGATCAATTACAATAGTTGTAGTTGATCAAATCCATGTCTTTAACAAGACCCAAGATGGACTTGATTCTTGGTTACGTGGTCTAGCATGAATTGTTAGGTTGATCTAATTGAAACTAATTAAATCAGTTGGTGTCTAAGGTAAACTAGACCAGTGATTTTTAATTGACAGCCCACTTACCTGGCCATTTCTGATGGTGTCTAAGGCAAGCCTGACAGACCCTTCTACTAATCAAACTTACCTATCCTCTTGGTGAGATTATGTTTTGATCGGATTGCTTGACTATTCGAGCTAACCCATGTCAGCTAGGTAAATCAGTTTGATTGATTTAGGTGCTCCTAGACTAGCCTATTAATGGTCTCCCTTAAGCTGACTTGGTGAAGTTAGTGGAAGAATCATGACAAGCTGGTTAATTTGACCTACTCACTTCTATAAATAAATCCTCTAAAATTATTAGATTTCTAAAATAAAATAGTTATATGATAATTGGATCATGGCCTCCCATTAAAGTGGATGATAATGGATACATTAGCTGGATAATCATTGGAGGCCCAAAGGCCTGGTGCTTATCGATTGATGGAATTATCATTCATTATATGATTTTTTGGATACATCTTTCTAAATGATGGTCAGATGGGCCAACCAAAGTTGGACCTGATCATTCATTGGTAGGATGGGCCAAGTATGGTCATGTTAATGGTTGGACCTAACTGGACCCTTTTCTGAGAAGGCCAAAGCCAACTGATCAGAGCATGTGGCAAAGTTTAATTATTAAAAATTATTTGAAGAAATAATTGGTTATGAACCTACCCTTAGATGTACATGGGTGGACTAACCAAAGTTGGACTTGTGTACAGTCTATGTAGATTTTAGTATCCACTAAGAAATTAGGATAATTCCTCGAATTGGAGGTAGAGGCTACCAATTCGATTAAAATAGTGGAAGAAACTTTTTGATTAAAGTTCAAATCTTTAGGTTTAATGAATCAATTACTAATTAGATTTTAGTTTTTCTTTGTGTAGACATGGCTACTTGTCTATCATTTCGATCATTGTTGGACAATGATAGATTGGTGGAACCCAACTTTGGTAGCTGGTATCGAAAGTTGAAGATTGTTCTGGAGCATGAACGGATCCTATATGTACTGACAAATCCTGTACCTGAGGAGCCAGCTACCAATGCACATGGAACAGTCAGAGATACTTATCAGAAGTGGCTTAGTGACCGAACCATGGTGTGCTGCATTATGCTGGCTGCAATAAGCGATGAGTTCAATCGCAAGTTTGAGATAGCTCAGTCAAACAAAATGATCCAAATGTTAGAGGATTCTTTTGGCACACCCAATGATGTTGAGAGGCATAAGACTAGTTGTGCCATCTTCAATGCCAGAATGCGGGATAGTGCCTCTATCATTGATCATGTATTGTACATGATCGAGCTGATAGAGCACTTGAGCAAGCTCGACTTTTTTTTGCACAAACAACTTGGAAAATATGCAATACTAAACTCACTGCCCAAATCTTATTTTCCATTTCTTACACATTATAGAATGTCAAAGCCTGAAGTGGACTACCATGGGTCACTGGGGTTACTTCAGAACTTTGAGAAGGATCACCAACTCCATAAGGAGTCGGTGAACTTAGTGGGAGGTTTGTCTTCTTGTTCTCAATCCTTTAAAAAAGAAAAGAAGAATAAGAAGAAAAAAGCTAAGAAGGTGCATGTTCATGCTAGGGCACCTATGCAGGCTCAGACCCCAAAGACCAAGCTCGATAAGAGTTAAGTCGAATGCTTTTTTTGCAAGAAGTGGGATCACTGAAAGAGGAACTATCCTCAATACATTGCCTCCTTGGATCCGAACAGGTAGAGAAAGAAGCAAGCTATTGCTGGGCAAGGTATTTATATGATAACTCCTTGCAATTTTTCTATTTGTGATATTACTGATTGGGTATTGGATATCGGTAGCCCTTACTATATTTGCAATTCATTGCAGGGGTTGTAGGTTAGTTAAAGATTCGAGTAAGATGAGAGATTCCTGAACATTGGAGATGGAAGACCAGTTTCAGTTCTAGCTTTAGAAATTTTGAAACTTGTATTTGAATCTCATACCGTTGTTCTTAGTGATTGTCATTTCTATCCTAATTTCTTTTTAAATATTATTTTTGTAGGCCTTTTGGCTATGAACAATTATGAAATTTCAATAAAAAAATGAGTTTGTAATATCATTATGAATGGTGTTACTGCTTTCTATGGATAATTAAATAATGGTGTCTATATGTTATCACAATCTGTTAATGTAGTCTATTCTACTGGCAAGCACCCTAGATTAGATAGTATATCAGATATCTACTTATGGTACTATAGGCTAGGTTATATAAATAAGAACAGGATAAATAGGTTGACTCAGGAGAGAATCCTCGAAGTTAACGATTGTGAATCACTTCCAACCTGTGAGTCCTATCTTCTTGATAAAATGAGCAAGTGACCTTTCACTAAAAAAGGTGAGAGAGCCAATGAGCTCTTAGGTCTAGTACATACAGATATATGTGGACCAATGAGCATAAGTGCCAGAGGTGGATATGTCTACTTCATCACTTTCATAGATGATCTATGCAGATATGGATATGTCTATCTGATGAAACATAAGTCGAATTCTTTTAAAATGTTCAAATGATTTTGAAGTGAAGTAGAAAAATAAACTGAAAAGAGTATTAAAACTCTTCGATCTGACCGAGGAGGAGAATATCTTTCTGGTGAGTTTCTCACATATCTAGGAGAGAATGAAATTCTCTTCCAACAGACTTCTTCTGAAACATCACAGCATAATGGTGTGTCTGAAAGAAGGAATTAGACTCTATTAGACATGGTCCGACCCATGATGGAATTTCCTAGCTTGCCGATATCGTTCTGGGGATATGCACTCGAATTAGCTTGTTATCTATTAAATAGGATTCCAAGTAAGTTTGTAGTTAAAACCCCATATAAGATATGGATAGGACGTAAGCCAGCACTTTTATACCTTAGGATTTGGGGGTGCCCGGCTTATGTCAAATGGTTAGTTACAGACAAACTTAGACCTAGGTCTGATAAGTGTACATTCATAGGATACTCAAAAGAGATCAAAGGATACTATTTCTACCATGCTGATGAACAAAAGATGTTCGTCAGCCTTAGGACAATCTTTTTAGAAAAGAAGTTTCTTGATGAAGGAACTATTATCTCTATGGTTGAACTTGATGAAGTTCAATAGATAGAAAGTCTAACGCAGAATGTTGAACCTAAGTTGGATTTGATCAGATCAGATTCAAAGATTAGTGAACCCGCACCATTAAGGCGATCCGATAGAGTACCCCACTATTCAGATAGATACTATGAATTCTTGGTCTAGGATAGTGATCCCATCGAACTTGATGAGAACGATGAGGATCCGATCACTTATATGAATGCACTGCAGAGATCCAACTCTAAGAAATAGCTAGAAGCCATGAGATCTGAAATGGATTCCATGAAGGTCAATGATGTATGGACATTAGTATGATTCCATGAAGGTCAATGATGTATGGACATTAGTTGACCCACCTAAAGAGGTTAAACCTATTAGGTGTAAATGGATTTTCAAAAGGAAGAGGGGCATAGATGGAAAGGTGGAGATCTATAAAGTCCATCTGGTTGCCAAGGGATATCATCAATATTATGGTATTGACTATAACAAGACATTCTTCCATTTGGTAATGCTCAAGTCCATTCAGATCATGCTTGCCATTACTGTCCATCTGGACTATGAGATCTAGCAGATTGATGTGAAGACAGCTTTTCTAAATGGAGAGCTGACCAAAGAGGTGTATATGATACAACCTCAAGGGTTCACATCCACAGATGAGTCCAAGGTGTGCAAGTTTCAGAGATCCATTTATGGATTGAAGCAGGCATCTCGAAGTTGGAACATGCATTTTGATAAAGTGATCAAAATATATGGCTTCATTAAGAATGAAGAAGAACCCTGCATTTATAAATGGGCAAATGGTCCAGTAGTGGTATTCCTTATTTTGTACGTAGACGATATTCTCTTAATCGAAAATGATATCCCCACACTACAAGGAATAAAAGTCTAGTTGTTATCATAATTCTCCATGAAGGACTTGGGTGAAGTATCCTACATCCTAGGGATGAAGATCTATAGGGATAGATCTAAAAGGATGCTTGGTATATCTCAATCTACGTACATAGAAACTGTGCTAAAGAGGTTCAGCATAGAGAATTCTAAAAAAGGATATCTTTCGATAGGCTAAGAAATTTCTCTCTCTAAGAAAGATTGTCCGACAACTCCTGAAGAGAGAGAGTGTATGAGTAGAATTCTATATGCTTCGGTAGTGGGGTCTATTACGTATGTAATGATATATACAAGACCAGACATGGCATACCTACTAGGAGTGGTAAGTAGATACCAGTCTGATCTTGGAGAATATCACTGGAAGGTGGTTAAAACCATCCTTAAGTATTTGAGAAATACTTAGGATCAATGGTTGGTTTATGGTGAGTCAGATCTGAAGCTTATGGGGTTTACAGACTTTAGCTTTCAATCTGATCATGATGACAGTAAAAGTGTGTCAGGATATATCTTTACTCTAAATGGTGGAGCCATCTGCTGAAAAAGTTCTAAGCAGCATATAGTGGCTGACTCTATTTATGAAGCAGAGTACATGGCAGCATCAGATGCAGCAATGAAAGCTGTGTGGCTGAGGAAGTTCATCACTGAGCTCAAAATAGCATCCTCCATTGATGATCCAGTCCTGCTCTACTATGATAGTACTGACATCTTAGCTCAAGCAAAAGAATCGAAGGTACACCAGTGAATAAAGTATATTCTGCGCTGCTTCCATTTGGTCCATGAGATCATGGATCATGGTGACGTCAATCTTTAGAAGATCGACAGAAAGGAGAACCTAGCCGACCCCTTCACTAAAGCCCTAGCAATCAAGAAGTTCGACAATCATAAGTTGAGAATGGATATTAGATACTATGCCGAGTGGCTTTAGGACAAGTGGGAGTTATTGGAAATTATGTTCTAAATCCAATCATCAGCCTATTGACGGTTGAGATATTATAATTGATTTATTAATTAATAAAAAATATTTTGGTATCTTTTTTCATCATAAGTTTACATCTTCTAATGAACTCCATTGTTGTGATGAAATTCTTAGGACTATTTAGTTTCGATAAAGAGAGGATTTATCGATTAGTCCTTAAATTTGTTCACGACCAAATGATAGGTAGTTAATTAGGACGATAGCATCTATCGAGTATTGGTTGCTATATGCCATATAGGTTGGTTGTCCTCTTAACCAAGGTGTGTGGAAATACTGGTATGGCATATAGGTAAGATGTATGGTATATCATCATTGAACGTGACCAACTACAGAGCATTCTACTGTCGAGAATGTCTTTGATAGGATATAGGTATAAGTATCCCTTAGACCTAAGATCACCTCAGTGACTTGCAAGCAACTCACTGTGTTTTGGTATCAGACTAATTGAATTTCTAATTCAGTAATGAAAGGCTTCTAGGCACAGTCAAGTACTTGCAAAGTCAGAGTGTGATCAAGATGAAATTGACCACTCCAAGAGTTGGAGAAGAATGTATCACTGTATTTCAATATAGCAAAATCTTGGCCATGATAATCTATCAGATGGATTTGGTATTTTGAAATACAATGTGGATAATTTGATCAGAGTTAACAGTTGAACTCTAAGGTGTCCTACGAGCATTATGGTCAAGGGGATGAATTATATGAAAATTATATCCGCATGGGTTCTAAGGATGGTGTTCTACACCTTCGATCTATCCGACCATCAGGTATCATTATTAGATGGTCACTTCGATTGGTATAAAAATTTATTCCTATGCTACCGACTTAGGTTTAGACCTATGAGGTCACACACATTAGAGCTTATGATCCGATCGGATGGTTGATCAATGATTAAGAATCATTCTAGGGTTAAATAATCAATATGATTGGTGTTTAACCTAGTACAAGTATTATAGGAGTATCGATTAGTAATTAGATTACTAATTGGCTTAATTTGATTAAACCAATAGGCTGAGATTAAGTTTAATTAAATATGATTTAATTAGATTTAGTTTGGGCTTGATTAGATCAAGTTCAATTGATTTATCGGATAAGCCAAGTGCAAGGAAGAAGTAGTCCTAGTCTAACTAGAACTCGGATTAACTTAATTTTCTAATTTGATTAAAAAATAAATCAAAATTAAATCTAATTTAATTTAATTTAATTAAGTTCTTAAATGTGTTAGGGTTTTATTCAATTGGGTTGGTTTAATCTTAATTTTATTTAGTTAAAAGATCCTGTTTGACCAAGTCAAAATAGGAGTTGTAGTGTGACTAGGACTCCCTATCTCCTTACGCCACCTTGGTCCCAACCCCCCCTACTTATTTTTTAGGTATTTTTCATGGAAAATCCCTTTCTTTCTGATTTTCACACCTCCTCTCTCCCTCCAAGTCATATTTGGAAGTTAGGTGGAAGACCAAGTCAAAGGAGGAATTGGTTTTGCTTAGGATTCTATGAAGGGAAATCCTGATTTCTCGGTCCAGGTTCGTCCAGATCTGATTAGATCAAGAGATATATTTCAAAAATTTTCTTTTGATCTCAATCAGATCTTGATATATTTCAGATATGATTCTTATTATTTTAATAAATAAAATAAAATAAGATAAATTAAATCAAATTTCAATTTACCTGATTTGGGTAATCCTATTATCCTGTAGATGATCCTGATTGCAGCGGAAGGTTCTGGATCTTAGCCACGCAAGCGCCTGGCCTCTACCGGTATCCACTCGGGTTGGATCTGGAGATCCTCTTCTTCTCTATCACACCTCCAAAAATCAGATCTGGATCTGATCTGGAGGATCTTCAAAACTCTTTTGAAGATCTGCAGTCGTCCTTTTGCAGCAGCGCAGCCTTCTTGCTTTTGATCGCCTTTCCTTGATCTGAATCGCACCAAACTAAGTCCAAAACACCTTTTGGACGTGGAGAGCAAGGGGAGAAGAGACTATGGCATGGAGAAGGAGGGGAGAGGCAGCCTTGGGGCGTATCTAATAGCATTGGAATTAGGGTTGGGCGCAGGGTCTTATTTATAGACCTCTTGTGATCCAACTCCTCTTCCTCTCAACCAATCACAACCCTTTGTGAAATCAGATCTAAATCTGATTGGTTGGAATAGAGACCCCTGGATTCCTCCTTAGAGGGCGCCTAAGACCAGTCAAACTGGATTCTTAGTAGAACTCTGATTGGAATCCAAAAGGGAGGTGGAGTCCTTGTCCAACAAGGACTCCTAGGCGCCTCCTACTTGGGCTCACGCCACCCTTGGCGTGCGCCCTTCTCCTTGCCAGGTTCTGGCAGGGGGACAGGCCCCCACCAGCTCTCCAATAGGTGCATGACATGTGGTCAAAAGTCAAAGGGTGAATGGTCAACGTTTGACCAGTCAAAGGTAGACTTTTGACCAAAGTCAAAGAACAAGAAATGGCAGGTGACCAAAAATGGCAGGTAATGTCTTACAAATAAGACAACCTATTCTGACTTGGACAACCTCCAGTCAGACCATATGAAGGCCTCTGATTGAGCACAAACTCCTTTGGCTCAGTCAGGACAACTTATTTATGATAGTAAAAGAAGAACGTTAGGTTCAATCGAGTGCTAGCACGATTTCCTTGAACCTAATTGAATCTCATTCAGATCAATTGAACTAGATCAGTTCAATTGATGATCACCAGATTCAAACCCTTGTTTGTGTGACCCAGTTAGGTTCAGTTCTGTATGGTAATGGGATATGTCATGATCTCTATCATAGACATCATCGAAACTCCTTTCGATGGATCAGAACTCTTCTGATTCGAACAGCTAGAATGATCGATCATCTAAATCATTCTAATTGCTCCCAAAATCCACCAGTGACACCTAGCAGTATATGGTGGCAACCCATCAGAGCTGAATGCGAACCTCTTGGTGCAGCTACCTGTGTGATTAAGTTCTTCTATCTTGAGCCCCGATCAGATTAGGGTTAAGGTGAACTCGTCAAACCCTAGTCTCTGTCATATGATGTAATCATTCGATTCGAGTCCAATGTGAAAATCTAAATAGAAACTCTTTCTATTATTTCACTCTGCCATGGCCATGGGCTTCTGGACTTGATTCTCATGATCATCATAGGGCTACTCCTCTACCACCGAGGTAGATAGATCCCATCTTGATGCAATCCAGTTCCTACAATGAACATGCTATAGCCAACATACACCTCAGGGTTCCATATGGCTAGGAGACCGAGTAATGGTGTAGTCAAACTATAACACCCTCAAGGTGAACTGCCGATGCATCTCAGGTCAAAGAACCAGACACACTACTGCAGCATCGAGTCAGTCATTGACGAGAAGGTAGACTTCCTAATGACTACTCGAGGTGGTCACGCTCAGTGCCCTCGTTCTCTAACGAGTACCTGTACTCTCGCTCCGGTGTCTCCACACCGTAGACTCAAGACTCATCTACTAAAGAGAAGCGATCGTACACCAACCTTCCGGATCAATCACCATCCTCGTGATGATCCTATGGTCGGGAGCTGTTTATGAGTTAATAATGATTATTCATGTCTTAAATTTTCAACTCTTGAAAATATGAATTATCATTACCATTAACTCAAAGGATGTATCACAGACACTAAATACACATGTGTGATAGAAAATAACCCATTTCATTAATTATAGTCAAAATTATAATTTTGCCCCTAGAAGTGTATTACAAGTGTCAGCCAATTCTGGCTTCTAGGGCACATATATCTAACAATCTCCCACTTGTCCTAAAGCCAATTGGCTACAAGTCTAAGTCCCATCTTCTCAAGGTGGGCTTCGATCTTCTGCTGGCCCAACGGCTTTGTAAGTGGGTCTGCCACATTATCTGCGGAGTTGACTCTCTTGACCTCAACGTAACCTTTCTCAAGGTAATCGCGGATGAGATGATATCGCCGCTCAATGTGCTTGGACTTCTGGTGAGACCTCGGCTCCTTAGCAAGGGCTATGGCGCCATTGTTGTCGCAGTAAAGAGGAATGGCATCTGATGGCATTACTCCAATTTCTGCAGCAAACTTCTTGTACCAGAATGCTTCCTTTGCAGCCTCTGATGCAGCTATATATTCTGCTTCCATGGTGGAATCTGCTATCACAGTTTGCTTGGAACTCTTCCAGCTGACAGCTCCACCATTGCACACAAACAGACTTCCAGATGTCGACTTTCGATCATCTATATCGGACATGAAGTCCGAGTCTGTGTATCCCTGAACTTGGAGTTCTCCATTACCAAAGACCAACATCATATCCTTAGTTCTTCTCAAGTACTTAAGGATACATTTCACAGAAGTCCAGTGTTCTTCACCTGGATTTGACTGATATCTGCTTGTGACACTCACAGCATGGGCTATATCAGGTCGTGTACATAGCATGGCATACATGAGGCTCCCTATTGCAGAAGCATAAGGGATCTTGCTCATGCGTTCTATTTCCTCAGGTGTGCTGGGGCACATCTTCTTGGAAAGATGAATACCATGTCTGAAGGGTATTAATCCCCTCTTAGAGTTTTCCATACTAAACCTCTTTAGTACTTCCTCTATGTACATTCTTCTGTGAAAGTCCTAGCATCCTATTCGGTCTATCCCTATAGACCTTAATTCCTAGAATAAAGGATGCTTCACCTAGGTCTTTCATGGAGAATTCCTTGGACAACCACATCTTGACTGATGTCAACATGGGAATATCATTCCCAATAAGGAGGATGTCATCCACGTACAATACGAGGAAGACAACAGCGCTCCCACTGACCCTTTTGAAAACACATGGTTCCTCTTCATTTTTGATGAAACCAAACTTTTTGATCACATCATTGAAACGAGTGTTCCAGCTCCGAGATGCTTGCTTAAGTCCATATATGGACCTTTGCAGCTTGCAAACCTTGTGATCAGTATCACTGGATGTGAAACCTAGCGGCTGTTCCATATAGATATCTTCCTCAAGATATCCATTTAGGAATGCCGTTTTCACGTCCATTTGCCATATTTCATAATCGAAATAGGCTGCAACAGCAAGCAATGTGCGGATGGATTTTAGCATAGCTACCGGGGAAAAGGTATCCTGATAGTCAATGCCTTCACGTTGACTATAACCTTTTGCCACCAGTCTAGCCTTGAATGTCTCCACATTCCCATCTGCACCAATCTTTCTCTTGAAGATCCATTTACACCCAATAGGTACTATACCTTCTGGTGGATCTACCAAGGTCCAGACTTGGTTTGAGTGCATCGAGTCAATTCTCTGACTTCATTGCCTCAAGCCATTTCTCGGAGTCGATATCTGATATCGCCTCGTTGTAGGTTTTGGGATCATCACCATGAGCACCATTACCTATGAGGAACATTTCCTCTACATCCTCTGAAATAATACCTAAGTATCTTTCAGGGGGACGGGAAACTCTTTCCGATCTACGAGGTGGAGGAGGTAGTGTTCTTATTGGCTCAACCTGATTTGGTTCCACTTGGTCCTTAGCTCGTTCTGCTTGTGAGACTTTCTCATCAAGCTTAATCTGCTTTCCAATGCCACTATCTTGAATAAACTATTTTTCAAGAAATATGGCATGTCGACTCACAATCACATTGTGGTCTTCTGGAATGTAGAAATAGTATCCTAATGACTCTTTAGGATATCCTATGAATCGAGCTCTAAAGGACCTAAACTCTAACTTGTCCGCTTGTTGTCTTTTGACATAAGCCGGACAACCCCAAATTCTGAGATGACTCAGACTTGGTTTCTTACCGTGCCATATCTCATACGGTGTGGTAGGAACGGTTTTAGAGGGAACCCTATTCAGTAAATAGATTGAAGTTAATAATGAATGTCCCCAAAGAAAATCTGGGAGGTCTGTGAAGCTCATCATGGATCGAACCATATCCAATAGAGTCCGATTTCTCCGTTCTGAAACCCCGTTGAGTTGAGGTGTTCCTGGTGGAGTCCATTGAGAGACTATGCCATTTTCCTTAAGATAGTCTAGGAATTCCCGGCTAAGGTATTCACCTCCTCGATCTGATCGAAGAACCTTAATGGGTTTTCCAGTTTGTTTTTCTACTTCATGTCTGAATTCTTTGAACTTTTCAAAGGCTTCAGACTTATGTCTCATAAGATACACATACCCATACCTAGACAGATCATCGGTAAAGGTAATGAAGTAGACAAAATTGCCTCTAGCCGGCACATCGAATGGGCCGCACACATCAGTATGTACTAGGGCAAGGAGATCTGTGGCCCTCTCCCCATGTCCAACAAAAGGGAGTTTAGTCATTTTGCCTTGAAGACAAGATTCACAAGTTGGATATGACTCAAAAGTCAATGGACTCAATAGCCCATTTTTCTCCAATTTGTTAATCCTATCTTCTGCTATATGACCTAATCTCAGGTGCCATAGATATCTGTCGTTTGGACTATCCCTAGGTCGTTTGGCATTCACGTTTTGCTCGATAGTTAAAACAGGTACATCAATATGCAACTGATAAAGACCATTAACAAGGAAACCATTTGCAATTTTATTTCTTTCATAAAGAATGTTACAATGGTCCTTAAAGAAGGTGATCACATAACCTTCTTGTGCTAAGCATGAAACAGAAATCAAATTCCTGCTAGCTGCAGGCACATAATAACAGTCTTTTAAAACTAAGTCTAAACCAGATGGTAATCGCAGAGGGTATGTTCCCACGGCTACTGCAGCAACTCTTGCTCCATTACCGATGCGTAGGATCATGTCTCCATCCCTCAGCCTCCTGCTATCCTCAAGACCCTGCATAGAAGTGCACAGATGAGCACTAGAACCAGAGTCAAGCACCCAACTGGATGCAGAAGAAACCGTAAGGTTAGACTCAATAACGAGCATACCTCCAGAAGGACCTTCCTTCTTGTTCTTCAGGGTGGCCAGGTAAGTAGGGCAGTTCCGCTTCCAATGGCCGTCGCTGTTGCAATGGAAACACTTTCCTTTGCCATCGACCTTCTTCTTCGGTTCTGCCTTCTTCTTCTTTGATCCTTCTACCTTTTGCTTTTTCACAGACTTCTTTTTCTTTCCATAAGACTTTCTTTTGGAAGAAGTCCGTTCCATAGCAAGAACTGAGCCTTTAGAACCTTTCATAGAAAGCTCAGCGGTAACCAGCATATTCATCAACTCGGCCAAGGAATTTTGAAGTTTATGCATGTGGTAATTCATGATGAATTGCCCATATGCATCAGTCAAGGATTGCAGAATAATATCGTTCTGCAAGATCCAAGTCCAACTTCACACCGAGCTTCTCAAGCTCTTCCATGTCCTTGATCATTGTCAGACAGTGATCTTGGACTGACTGCCCATCACGCATCTTAGCCTTAAAAAGTCATTTTCGTGACTTGATATTTGGCTGCGCGACTCTGTTCACCAAACATCTCCTGCAGGTGAGCCAACATTTGGCGAGCAGTCCCGATATCTTCATGTTGGCGCTGGAGCTCATCAGACATCGAGCCCAACATGTAGTATCTGGCCTTATTGTCTTCGTCAATCCATTTTTCCAGAGACGCTCTCTGTTCAGTGGATGGACGAGCTGGTAAGGTGGGAGGGTCCTGGTCCAAAACATGTGTTAACTTCTCTGAACCCAAAACAATTTTGTAGTTCCTGAGCCAATCTTTATAATTGGGTCCAGTCAGTCTATGTGTGTCTAGGATACGTGCCAGTGGGTTGGACGCAGACATTTTCCTGTAGAGAGTCAAAGATTCTAGTTAGATACTGTAATTTTGACTTGACCAATTTGTTTAGGGATTTTATTTTTAAACAAATTAGCTCCCACTATTTTCTCGGATCCCTACACTCCCTCTGTAGAGATGCGAAAATCTCCGCGATTGATGATTTCTAGTGGGTGGTGCGGTCTCACCAACTGACTCATCACCTCACCTAACAGTTATTGGTGATGGGTTAGCCAATGAGTGAACAACTCTTGTTCAATGATTCTCTAATCATGGTGCACCCAAACTTGGTCTCTAATTCATGAATCTCACCGTATCCGGAATATTGATCCACTCCTTAGTTAAGTCAGACCCACCATTTGCATAGACTGGGTTCCTAATTGGGTCTCTCACCGTATCCGGAATATTGAGCCCAACTCATCCTCCAGCCCATAGCATCCAATGCCTAATAGACATGGTTGCGTCTTCCCGGTGCAACTGAGCCACTGTATCCAGCCGAGAACAATCAACCCCGGGAAGGGCCCGCACGTCTACAATGGTGGAAGACCTCGGACTTAATCTTTTCTTAGGGAGAATTGATTCAGGTCTCATTAAACTAGACTTGGCTTAGTCATAACAATTATGACTAACCTAGTGGCATGGGTCAGCTCGGATTATTGACCACCTCAGATCAGAACTGTGTCAACAGATATGGCCAGGTAAGTGAGACCGGTGGAAGGAATATGCCGTTAACTCGCACAAGAACGCATTCAGGTCGAGTAGCTTCCAATTAAAAACCAGTCGGTCGTCTGTGCCAAACTTACCTTAGACACCAAATTGTTGAGTCAGAACCAATTGGGTTAGCCTACAATCCAGACTCTAACCTCTGAGCCTAATTAGGTCTTGCTTGATCGTGACTCGATCTTGACCCAGACTTAATCCTATTAGGCTGGTCAATTTAAGCATTGTTGATCCCATCTAACCAACTCTTGATTCGGTTTGATCAACCGCTTAGACCTAATTGAGCTACCCAAGCCCGAACCCAGTATTATGAATATGTCTTAGATCTGAAATTCTCAATTTTAGACCTAATTAATATTCCATAAACTTAATTCTTAATTAAGTTGGGTTCATAAACAAAATATGCACAATAAATCCTAGGGTTTCAGGATCTAGGGTTTTGCAGAAAGTAAGTTTTGGGTTTCTGATTAAGGACGAACACGCAGCACCCCTACACGTCATAAGAACACCCCATCGAATGGGAAGAGAGGGCCTTTAAACCCTTCTTCGTTCTTATGACCGGACGGCCAAGAGGAACGCCTTAATCAGGAACATGTAAATCTACAAAACAGTTATAGATCTATATCATATATCTCATATACAAATTTAGATCTAATCAAGGCATATTTTGCATACATCTCATGTATCAAATCATGCATGTTTTCAGATCTAAATTATCACATAATAATCTAAAAAATTAGATTTAAATTGATCTAATCAAAATAAATTCTAATCTAGACAATTATGTAGAACTATTCTACAACTAGTCTAGTCATGCATCTATCATATCTCATATGATATTTAAAATTAAATAATTTTTATTTGCTGTTTATCAGATGTTATTATAACACTTATAATATCAGAAAATAGTAAATAAGAAGATCTAAAATATGATTTAATCAGATTAAATCAAAGACATGCAAAACTATTCTATAGAACTATTCTATTCTAGAACTAGTCATGCATATCTTCATGTTCTTAGATCCAAATCATTTAATTTTAATTTTTCTGATTTCAGATCTGATCACATCTCATGTGACATCTGAAATCACTTTATTTTCTAATTAAAATAAAATTAAAATCAGATCTAAACAATCTAGAACCATGGCTCTGATACCAGTTGAAGGGAAATCCTGATTTCCCGGTCCAGGTTCGTCCAGATCTGATTAGATCAAGAGATATATTTCAAAAATTTTCTCTTGATCTCAATCAGATCTTGATATGTTTCAGATCTGATTCTTATTATTTTAATAAATAAAATAAAATAAGATAAATTAAATCAAATTTCAATTTACCTGATTTGGGTAATCCTATTACCCTGTAGATGATCCTGATTGCAGCGGAAGGTTCTGGATCTTAGCCACGCAAGCGCCTGGCCTCTACCGGTATCCACTCGGGTTGGATCTGGAGATCCTCTTCTTCTCTATCACACCTCCAAAAATCAGATCTGGATCTGATCTGGAGGATCTTCAAAACTCTTTTGAAGATCTGCAGTCGTCCTTTTGCAGCAGCGCAGCCTTCTTGCTTTTGATCGCCTTTCCTTGATCTGAATCGCACCAAACCTAAGTCCAAAACACCTTTTGGACGTGGAGAGCAAGGGGAGAAGAGACTATGGCATGGAGAAGGAGGGGAGAGGCAGCCTTGGGGCGTGTCTAATAGCATTGGAATTAGGGTTGGGCGCAGGGTCTTATTTATAGACCTCTTGTGATCCAACTCCTCTTCCTCTCAACCAATCACAACCCTTTGTGAAATCAGATCTAAATCTGATTGGTTGGAATAGAGACCCCTGGATTCCTCCTTAGAGGGCGCCTAAGACCAGTCAAACTGGATTCTTAGTAGAACTCTGATTGGAATCCAAAAGGGAGGTGGAGTCCTTGTCCAACAAGGACTCCTAGGCGCCTCCTACTTGGGCTCACGCCACCCTTGGCGTGCGCCCTTCTCCTTGCCAGGTTCTGGCAGGGGGACAGGCCCCCACCAGCTCTCCAATAGGTGCATGACATGTGGTCAAAAGTCAAAGGGTGAATGGTCAACGTTTGACCAGTCAAAGGTAGACTTTTGACCAAAGTCAAAGAACAAGAAATGGCAGGTGACCAAAAATGGCAGGTAATGTCTTACAAATAAGACAACCTATTCTGACTTGGACAACCTCCAGTCAGACCATATGAAGGCCTCTGATTGAGCACAAACTCCTTTGGCTCAGTCAGGACAACTTATTTATGATAGTAAAAGAAGAACGTTAGGTTCAATCGAGTGCTAGCACGATTTCCTTGAACCTAATTGAATCTCATTCAGATCAATTGAACTAGATCAGTTCAATTGATGATCACCAGATTCAAACCCTTGTTTGTGTGACCCAGTTAGGTTCAGTTCTGTATGGTAATGGGATATGTCATGATCTCTATCATAGACATCATCGAAACTCCTTTCGATGGATCAGAACTCTTCTGATTCGAACAGCTAGAATGATCGATCATCTAAATCATTCTAATTGCTCCCAAAATCCACCAGTGACACCTAGCAGTATATGGTGGCAACCCATCAGAGCTGAATGCGAACCTCTTGGTGCAGCTACCTGTGTGATTAAGTTCTTCTATCTTGAGCCCCGATCAGATTAGGGTTAAGGTGAACTCGTCAAACCCTAGTCTCTGTCATATGATGTAATCATTCGATTCGAGTCCAATGTGAAAATCTAAATAGAAACTCTTTCTATTATTTCACTCTACCATGGCCATGGGCTTCTGGACTTGATTCTCATGATCATCATAGGGCTACTCCTCTACCACCGAGGTAGATAGATCCCATCTTGATGCAATCCAGTTCCTACAATGAACATGCTATAGCCAACATACACCTCAGGGTTCCATATGGCTAGGAGACCGAGTAATGGTGTAGTCAAACTATAACACCCTCAAGGTGAACTGCCGATGCATCTCAGGTCAAAGAACCAGACACACTACTGCAGCATCGAGTCAGTCATTGACGAGAAGGTAGACTTCCTAATGACTACTCGAGGTGGTCACGCTCAGTGCCCTCGTTCTCTAACGAGTACCTGTACTCTCGCTCCGGTGTCTCCACACCGTAGACTCAAGACTCATCTACTAAAGAGAAGCGATCGTACACCAACCTTCCGGATCAATCACCATCCTCGTGATGATCCTATGGTCGGGAGCTGTTTATGAGTTAATAATGATTATTCATGTCTTAAATTTTCAACTCTTGAAAATATGAATTATCATTACCATTAACTCAAAGGATGTATCACAGACACTAAATACACATGTGTGATAGAAAATAACCCATTTCATTAATTATAGTCAAAATTATAATTTTGCCCCTAGAAGTGTAAGTACCAAGACTCTATTTTATATAGGCAGCATAAAGAAAATTCATTAATTTATTATATAAGAATCTAAATATATAAAACTTATTTTGCTAGAAGCTAGATTCATAGGACTTGAAACTTGGTTGTTTGATCCCAGGCCAAGATCAAAATCATTTTGCGAATTCAACTCATAAGGCTAAACTTATTCTACTAAAATTCTGGTTGTGCTGCATTGCATTATTCATAACTTAATTAAGGCATACCTATTATTATAAGATAACGAGGAATTTAATCACCCTTCCTCAACCCAATAAACACTAACTTGCATCCTAGAACCAAACTTTAATTTAAAATTAATTAGACATCAACTCTATGATTCACTGAGTTGGTTCGTATGATTCATTGAGGCTTAGTGAGTGTCAAGTCTACAATCCACTCTTGAAAATGATGTCTAAGGCAAGCAGTTAAGAGGCAAACACCGAAGCTAGCTCATGGTTCTTAACTAGGTCCATGCAAGAGTAAGGGTAGCCTCCCACGACTACACCCTTACTTGGCTGGTTATAGAATTGGGCAGTAGATTCAGTTCGTACTTTGTTCAATAGTTGTGCATTGAATTTTAGGTCTAGGCAACCTTTAGATATTTTGTATTGCATGCATACTCAAGCTAGAATTGAGTACCTGAAAAAAAATTCTAATTTTTCACCATAGGATCGTTTAGATCCAATCAAATATGAAAGGATATTTCAAAAATCCTAACAAAATCTAATCAGATCTGAGACTTCTTGGATCTAATCCTATTGATCTAATATTAAAATTAAAAATAAAATTAAATTAGATTTAATTTAAGTACCTGATTAGGGTAACCTGATTATCTTGTTGAAGATCCTGATGCTCCTGAGGTTTTGAATTGAGCCATGCATGTGTCTGACCTCTACTGGAGTCCACTCGAGCAAATTTGGATGTCTTCTGCTTCTAAATCAAGGCTCCAAAGATCAAATTGGATCTGATCTCAAAGTTCTTCAAAACTCCTTTCGAAGAAGCAGTATATGTCTCTTAAAATAGTGCAGCCTTCTTCTAATCTAGGTGCCAATGCTCAATGGATTCTTATTAGACTTGCACCCAACTACTTGGCATGGAATGGAGAGAGAGGATCAAAAGAAGGTGTGGAAGATAGGAGGACAGCTTACGGCATGGTGAAAGGGAAAAAGCATTAGAATCCTAGGTGCAGACAAGATTTAAATAGATCTTGCTACGCCATGTAGTGCCACTCACCTTGATCAATTAGAAGCCTTTATTAATCATATCTAAATCTAATTGGTGGGGTGATGCCATCTAATCACATCAGATAGAGTCTCTTAAAAATCCACATAGGTGGTGCCATAGATAGATAGGACCAACTTGTTTGGCACCTAAGAGCCTGTCTCTATCAAATATCCCTAGAGTCCCATCTGTATGGGATTCCATCCTTATCCACATGGGGTGTACGCCTAGGGTGGCATGTGCCCTCCTCTTTTCCTCTTTCAGCAGGAGGACAAGAGTCCATATGCTCTCCAATGGGTCCATGCCACATGGCCCTTTGTCCAAGTATCCAGGATCAACTGTTGACCAATGTTCGAAACTAGAAAATGGCAGGTGACTGGAGTTGGTAAGTGGTGTCTTAAAATCATCTAATGATTTAAGACAATCATTTTTTGACCTAGACAAGCTCTAATCAGACTAAGATAAGATTCTTGAGTGAGTCTGAATAGATTTGGCTCAATCGAGATGAACTAAAATGATTACAGAAGGAGAATGTTAGAATCAATCACGTACTAGCATGATTTTCTTAAACCCAATTGGATCTAATCCAAATCAACTAACTAGGTTTGTCCAATTGATGACATCTAGACTGCAAATATATTAAGCAGCGTATATTAGTGAGAAGTACGGCGATGATCCATCTTCTCAGCCTTTCTTGACCATGAGGGATGGCTCAGCACGACCAAGGGGATGAGTAGGAGCCGAGTCATAGGATTCTATCATAGCTTTGATCCTTCACCACTTCAATATCCTTCAGCATCTTTACAAACCTCGATATTTCAAACCTGAAGAGATGCGCATATGGAGGAGGTCGTGTAAAGGCTTCTAAGCCAGCAACCTCAGAGCCTCTTAGATTCCATCCATGATATGGTCATGAAGCTTTTTCAAGACCCATAACTGCACAACCAGTTGAGCTCGTTATCCTAGGTATTACATCGGATAATTATATTACTAAACCCTTTTACTTGTTCAAAGTTTTTATATTTAGAGGCTTCAAATATTTAGGTTTGAGTCCAAAAAAAGATCTAGAGACTAAAAATTCAATCTAATAGTTTAATCGATAGGCCGAGGGTGTCTATAGCTCCGTATCATCGAATGAAATGTATAGGAATAATCTATTTGAGAATCGAAGAAGTATATCAAAAGATATGCATCCATATCAAAATTTATTAATATTATTTTATTTTTTTATTATAGGAAGCTGGGACATCCGACTCTCATCCACCAAATGCTGGGAAGAGCAGAAGGAGGAGGAGACGAATAAGGAGGAGGATTTGACCTGATTTTTTTTTTTATGTATTATATTTTTTTGATACTTGTAAAAAAATTATATAATTTATATTTCTAATATAATATAATTAGTTTTTAATTTTTGATTATCATATTATTTTTGGATTTTAATTATAACAGGTATTAGAAACCATAATTCATTATGATTAATTAAAATAGATTTTAAAAATATTATTATTAATTTTTAAAAAATAAAATTAGCTATTTATGTTGGTATTAGCAATGGTAATGGTTGTCATAAATAACTATTAGCAATGGCATTAGAGATCACATTGCCTCACTAATATTTTTTTAAATAATTCTTTAATTTTAAAAAAATTAAAAAAAATTAGAGGTAGTATTAATGATGACATTTTTGGTTGCTAAAAATTATTAGTGATGGCATTAGCCACAAAGATGCAATCGCTAATTTTTTTAAAAAAATTAAAAATTTAATTTAAAAAATAAAAAATAATTAGTGAAAAAATTATTTCATTGCTAAAGCCATCGCTAATAGTCTTATTAGTAACGACTATGTTTTCCATCGCTAATAATGACAATTAGCAATTAAGATTTTTTTTAGATTGGCTGTTATAATAGAATTAGTAATGGCAAGATTATTAGCGATAGTAGATGGACTATTAACGACAATGATTAGCCGCCACTAATAGTCCATATTCTTATAGTGGAACTATGTTGGCACCATAATTAGATAACCATTATTTAGGGTTGGTGCCAAACTAGAAGATTCATTTTCTTTGCTGAGCCACATCCAGAGTTTTTGAAGATCAGCTCAAGAAGTCCATATAGCAACTATTGATTGGTGCAAGACATGGTCCAAGTTTATCATAAGATGGCATCACTCACAGGATTAGCTTGTTAGAGTTTGATTTATTTTAAAGTATTAATGTTTGAATTATTTTAGACTTTTATTATTTTATCTATAAATACCTATGTATTAGAGCTCTTAAGAGGGCAATTCAACTAATGAGAAAAAAAATTAAAGCTATTGCTTTCTTCTCCAATCTAGAGATCCTTTTTGCCCCCTCTTGATTTTTTCTTCTCTTCTTCTGAGTTTATTTCTCTCTGCGCCTGAACTCATCCCTATGCCAAGATCAAAATCACCACCCCTCCACATGCCATTCACTATCCGAGATGTCGACTCGGAGTAATGCATGAAGGTGCCTTAATTTTGAATTCATGAAGTTCTTCTACGGATTGGGGTCGCAACTACCTACAACAATCTAACTATTCTAAGGTCGAATCGAGCGATCATCTAAGCAGAATCTTCAAAGATATATTGAGGAGATTGTTATTATTGATAAATAAAATTTATTTTTTTAAAATTTTTTAGATCTAAATCTGAATTGCCAAGCCTAATTAAGCAGAAAATTTCTCAATCGCCTTCGATCCTAGATTTTTAAAATTAAAAGGGACAACTATACATGCTAGGAAGATCCACTTACTTTAATCATCGCTTTTCTTCCTTAATGGTTTAGATCTTATTAGATTTGCTTCCATTTATCATTTTGATTGCTAGAAAAAAAAAAAAGCAGAAGAAGTTAGTTTCATCTTCATCCGTATACCAATCTTGCATCAGATTTAGGATCAGAGCACCAAGTTTTACTTAGGTTTTGTGTTCTACATTATTTTCTATTTCATATAGCAGTCCTTACGAAATTCATTTTTATTCATACAAAAATAAAAAAAAATATAATTTTTACTATTTTAGAGACCTTATGAATCTGCCCTTGAAATTTCTCATCGAAATTGTATCATTTTGTTCTCCATAATTATTTGAAAACCCTATTGTTCATGTACAAGACTCTATTTTATATAGGCAGCATAAGAAAATTCATAATTTATTATATAAGAATCTAAATATTATAAAACTTATTTTGCTAGAAGCTAGATTCATAGGACTTGAAACTTGGTTGTTTGATCCCAGGCCAAGATCAAAATCATTTGCGAATTCAACTCATAAGGCTAAACTTATTCTACTAAAATTCTGGTTGTGCTGCATTGCATTATTCATAACTTAATTAAGGGCATACCTATTATTATAAGATAACGAGGGAATTTAATCACCCTTCCTCAACCCATAAACCACTAACTTGCATCCTAGAACCCAAACTTTAATTTAAAATTAATTAGACATCAACTCTATGATTCAACTGAGTTGGTTCGTATGATTCATTGAGGCTTAGTGAGTGTCAAGTCTACAATCCACTCTTGAAAATGATGTCTAAGGCAAGCAGTTAAGAGGCAAACACCGAAGCTAGCTCATGGTTCTCTAACTAGGTCCATGCAAGAGTAAGGGTAGCCTCCCACGACTACACCCCTTACTTGGCTGGTTAATAGAATTGGGCAGTAGATTCAGTTCGTACTTTGTTCAATTAGTTGTGCATTGAATTTTAGGTCTAGGCAACCTTTAGATATTTTGTATTGCATGCATACTCAAGCTAGAATTGAGTACCTGAAGAAAAAATCTAATTTTTCACCATAGGATCGTTTAGATCCAATCAAATATGAAAGGATATTTCAAAAAAATCCTAACAAAATCTAATCAGATCTGAGACTTCTTGGATCTAATCCTATTGATCTAATATTAAAATTAAAAATAAAATTAAATTAGATTTAATTTAAGTACCTGATTAGGGTAACCTGATTATCTTGTTGAAGATCCTGATGCTCCTGAGGTTTTGAATTGAGCCATGCATGTGTCTGACCTCTACTGGAGTCCACTCGAGCAAAATTTGGATGTCTTCTGCTTCTAAATCAAGGCTCCAAAGATCAAATTTGGATCTGATCTCAAAGTTCTTCAAAACTCCTTTTCGAAGAAGCAGTATATGTCTCTTAAAATAGTGCAGCCTTCTTCTTAATCTAGGTGCCAATGCTCAATGGATTCTTATTAGACTTGCACCCAACTACTTGGGCATGGAGATGGGAGAGAGAGGATCAAAAGAAGGTGTGGAAGATAGGAGGACAGCCTTACGGCATGGTGAAAGGGAAAAGCATTAGAATCCTAGGTGCAGACAAGATTTAAATAGATCTTGCTACGCCATGTAGTGCCACATCACCTTGATCAATTAGAAGCCTTTATTTAATCATATCTAAATCTAATTGGTGGGGTGATGCCATCTAATCACATCAGATAGAGTCTCTTAAAAATCCACATAGGTGGTGCCATAGATAGATAGGACCAACTTGTTTGGCACCTAAGAGTCTGTCTCTATCAAATATCCCTAGAGTCCCATCTGTATGGGATTCCATCCTTATCCACATGGGGTGTACGCCTAGGGTGGCATGTGCCCTCTCTCTTTCCTCTTTCAGCAGGAGGACAAGAGTCCCATATGCTCTCCAATGGGTCCATGCCACATGGCCCTTTGTCCAAGTATCCAGGATCAACTGTTGACCAATGTTCGAAACTAGAAAATGGCAGGTGACTGGAGTTGGTAAGTGGTGTCTTAAAATCATCTAATGATTTAAGACAATCATTTTTTGACCTAGACAAGCTCTAATCAGACTAAGATAAGATTCTTGAGTGAGTCTGAATAGATTTGGCTCAATCGAGATGAACTAAAATGATTACAGAAGGAGAATGTTAGAATCAATCACGTACTAGCATGATTTTCTTAAACCCAATTGGATCTAATCCAAATCAACTGAACTAGGTTTGTCCAATTGATGACATCTAGACCCAAACCCTTATTTGTGTGACTAGTTAGGGTTCAGTTCTATATGGTAATGAGATATGTCATGATCTCTGTCATTGACATCATCGAAATACCTTTCGATGGATCAGAACTTTTCTGATTCACATAATTAGAATGATTGATCATCAAGATCATTCTAGTTGCTCCCAAAAATCCATCAGTGATATCTAGTAGTATATGGTGGCAAATTATCAAAATTGAAAGCGAATCTCTTGGTGCAACTACCTGTATGATTGGGTTCTTCTACCTTGAGCTCCGATAGGATTAGGGTTAAGGTGAACTCGTCAAACCTAATATCCATCATATGAATTAATCATTCGATTCGAGTCTGATGTGAAATCCTAGTATAAACTCTTTCTATCATCTTCACACTGTCATAGCCATGGGCTAATGAACTCAATCTCATGATTATCATAAGGCTACTCCTCATCTACCGAGATTGATAGATCCCCTATTGGTGTAATCCAATTCCTACAATGAACATGCTATAGCCAACATACACCTCAGAATTCTGAATGGCTAGAAAATCGAGTTATGATGTAGTCAAACTATAACACCCTCAAGGTGAACTGTCGATGCACCTCAGATCAAAGAACTAGACACACCACTGCAGCATCGAGCCAGTCATTAACGAGAAGGTAGACTTCCTTATGACTACTCGAGGTGGTCACACTCAGTGTCCTCATTTTCTAATGAGTACCTATACTCTCGCTCTGATGTCTCCACACTATAGACTCAAGACTCATCTATCCTAATAAAGCGATCATACACCAACCTTCCGGATCAATCATCATCCTCATGATGATCCTATGATTAGGAGCAATTTATGAGTTAATTATGAAAATTCATGTCTTAAATTTTTAACTCTTAAAGATATGAATTGTCATTACCATTAACTCAAAGGATGTATCACAGACACTTTAAATACACATTATGATGAAAAATAATTCTTTTATTAATTTATAGTCAAAATTATAAAATTATCCTTAAAAGTATATTATAAGTGTTTAGCCAATCTGGCTACTAGGGTACACATCTAACAAACTTCCACTTAACCTAAAGTCAATTAGCTACAAATCTAAGTCTCATCTTCTCAGGATGGGCTTCGATCTTCTGCTGGCTCAATGGCTTTGTCAGCGGATCAGCTGCATTATCTGTAGTGTCAACTCTCTTAACCTCGATGTATCTCTTTTCGAGGTAATTATAGATTATAAGCACACCAACTAGCATCACCTCATTCTGATACCAATTGAAGGAACCATGGTATCGCTCGAATGCCAATCATCCTTGGCATCACAAGCTTCAATACCATGTTGCGGAACCCCCTGATCTTTAGCACGGATCTAAAAAAACCTATGACATTCTCTATAAATAGCAAACCACCGATCCTCCACCTAGATCTGTGATGGGGCACCTCCCTTTTTGGGCTTAAGGGAGATGCCCCCCCCTCTCTAGGGCTTCTTCAAGAACCATAGGGCGGCAACTCTAAAGAGAAGAGAAGAAGAGAGAGTTGAGGGAGAAAAGATATGTATTCCACACCATTCTAAATCCCTAATACAACGTATGTATTTATACATAGCCATTAGACCTGATCAAAAGACTCCCTGACTAATCCAATATATGAAAGCACTCACTGAGCCTATGGACACCCATGTCTCCCATGCTTTCATCCTCTGGATCTAGACCAGACCCATACATGAGTTAGCCCCTTTAAGATCTCTTGAACCATGCCTTAAGACCCCTAGGATAAGTTCCTATCCTAACCCAAACAAAACCTACACGTAACTCTGCCCGCAGATTGAGCCGATTCAGTTTCAGCACTGAGCCGGCTACTGCAACACTCCAGTGCTTCCTTGCCTTGTCTCTACACCACTCTACAGCCACCCAACCCTAACCTACTGGACCTCCATGGATCATCCATCTCCATCAACCCTAAGGCTTCTCAAATCCATGCTCTGGTCAAACTACTGAATACACCTCCGACTACATTTCTGCCTTCCTGACATCGAAGGACGTATAGTCACTTCTTTAGCCTTCTTGCGATCATTATCTCTTAGAAAATCTCTCTTCAATAGCCCCATACTGCCCATCTTCCTAGAGAATTTTGATGCTCTCTACTGAGATTCCTCCCTCGGTTGCTACACGATCGAGCCTCTCTCAGCCCCATATCTTCAAAAAAATGCTACTGCAGCACTCCAGTGCTCTCTGCCTGTCACATAACCATCATACACCCATGCCTTTCCACCAAGACTGATTAGCAAATCATACACCCAATCCTTCCACTCCAAAAAAAATTCTTTTCGTTAATCCTCTCAACCTTCACCTTCAACCTACTGCTCTCGATTGGCCAAACCATAGTAATAACAAAAATGGAGTTGAGACATACCATGCAATCCTTGTGCAGATTTCAGTTTTACCTTATATGACTTCTCATTTCATTCCATGCACCATCAAGCTCTGATACCAAATGTAAGTGCATCAACTAGCATCACCTCGCTCTGATACCAATTGAAGAAACCATGGTATCATTCGAATGCCAATCATCCTTGGCATCACAAGCCTCGATACCATGTTGCAAAAATCTTCGATCTTTAGCACGAACCTGAAGGAACCTATGACGTTCTCTATGGACAGCAAACCACCAATCCTCCACTTGGATCTATGATGGGGTGCCTCCCTCCTTGAGCTTGAGGGAGACATCCCCCCTCTCTAGGACTTCTTCAAGAATCCTAGGGCGGCAACTCCAAAGAGAAGAGAAGAAGTGAGAGAGAGTTGAGTGAGAAAAGATCTATATTCCATACCATTCTGAAATTCTAATACAACCTATGTATTTATACATAGCCATTAGGCCTGACCAAAAAACTCTCCGGCTAATCCAATACATGAAAGCACTCACCGAGCCCATGTACATCCATGTCTTCCATGCTCTCATCCTCTCGATCTAGACCCAATCCATACATGAGTTAGCCCTCTTAAGACCTCTTGAACCAGGCCTTAAGACCCCTAGGATAAGTTCCTATCCTAGCCCAAACAAAATCCATGCGTAACTCTGCCCGCAGACTAAGCCGGCTAATCTGAGACTGGGTCGACTCAATTTCAGACTGAGCTGGCCTAGCTTTTATGCCATGCCTGCAGTCCCGAATACGACTTTCTATCTATTCTATGCTCTGAGACTTAGACGATCTAGCCTGAGACTGAGCCAGCTAACCTACAAAAAGCTCATTTTCTGCAGTCTTCAATTTTTCGACTTTGATTTCTTGCTCCATCTTGTGTCCCAAATTTTTGAAGCACCAACCAAGCCTCTCAAGATCCTCAATACCTGAATCTCAAGCCCATAGAGTGCTACATGCCGTCTCCATCCTAGGACAACTCCTATCCTAGCCCTAGGACTGCACCTATCCTAGTCTCCTCGGAGCCCTCATCCTGATTTCGCCTATGGCCTCCCAAGGCTTGGGAGCACCACACCACCTATATAGATGAGGTGGTATCACCGCTCGATGTGCTTGAATTTCTGATGAGATCTCGACTTCTTAGCTAGGGCTATGGTACCATTGTTATCACAGTACAGAGGGATGGCATTTGATGGCATCACTTTGAGCTCTACGGTAAACTTCTTGTACTAGAATGCCTCCTTCATAGCTTCCAACATAGCAATGTATTCTGCTTTTATGGTGGAGTCTACTATCACTATCTGCTTGAAACTCTTTCAACTGATAGCTCTACCATTGCATATAAATAGACTTCTAGATGTCGACTTTCGATCATCTATGTCGAACATAAAATCCGAGTCTATATACCCCTAGACATGGAGTTCTCGATTACCAAAGACTAGAAACATATCCTTAGTCCTTCTTAAGTACGTAAGACTATATTTCATAGAAGTCTAGTGCTCTTCGTCTGGATTCGACTGATACCTGCTTGTGACACTCACAGCATGGGCAATATCAAGTCGTGTACATAGCATGGCATGCATGAGGCTCCCTATTATCGAAGCATAAGGGATCATACTCATACATTCAATCTTCTCAGGTGTGCCGGGGCACATCTTCTTGGAGAGATGAATGCCATGTCTAAAAGGTACTAAACCTCTTTTGGAGTTTTTCATGCTAAACCTCTTTGGCACCTCATCTATGTACATCTTTTGTGAAAGTCCTAGCATCATATTTGGTCTATCTCTGTAGACCTTAATTTTCAGAATAAAGGATGCCTCTTCTAGATCTTTCATAGAGAACTTCTTAGACAATCATATTTTGATTATAGTTAACATGAGAATATCATTCTCAATTAAAAGGATGCCATCCACGTATAGTATGAGAAAGACAATAGCGCTCCCATTAATCTTTTTAAATACACAGGACTCCTCATTTTTTATGAAACCAAATGATTTGATCACATTATTGAAATGAGCATTCCAACTCCGAGATGCTTGCTTTGGTCCATAAATGGACCTTTGTAGCTTGCACACCTTGTGATCACCATCACCGGATGTGAAATCAAGCGGCTATTTCATATAGATATCTTTCTCAAGATATCCATTTAAGAATATCATTTTCACATCCATCTGCTATATTATCTAATCGAAATAGGCTGAAACAGCAAGCAATGTGCAGATGGATTTGAGCATGGCTACTAGCGAAAAAGTATCCTGATAGTCAATGCCTTCATATTGACTATATCCTTTCACTACGAGCCTTGCTTTGATTATCTCTACATTTCCATCGGCACCTCTCTTTCTCTTGAAGATCTATTTACATCCAATAGGCACTATACCTTTAGGTAGATTTACCAAGGTCTATACTTAGTTCGAGCGCATTGAATCAATTTTTGATCTCATTGCCTCTGATATCACCTCATCATAAGTTTTAAGATCATCACCATGAACCCCATTTTTCATGAGAAATATTTCCTCTACATTCTCTTTAGTAGTACCTAAGTACCTTACAGGACGATGAAAAATCTTATTTGATCTATGAGGTGGTGGAGGTAGTATTTGGACTGATTTTAACTGATTGGGCTCCATAGGTTTCTTAGCTCATTGCTCATAGGAGACTTTCTCCTTGAGCCTAATCTGCCTTCCAATACCACCATCTAAAATAAACTATTTTTCAAGAAGATGGCATGTCGACTCACAATCATATTATGGTCTTCTAAAAGATATAAATAATATCCTAACAATTATTTAGGATACCTATAAACCAAGCTCTAATGCTTTATTTGGTATGAAGGATGGATTGAAGGAAGGATGGATGGATGAGGAAGGATGGATGAGAGAGAGGATGGATGAAAGATCCATCCATCCTTTTATATGTTTGATGAAACATGAAAGGATGGATAAAAGTAATTTCTTCCTCTATTTGGTATAGGAGAAATAAAAGAAAGGATGTATGATATTTATATAATATTTTTACCAAACTATTCTTTAAAAAAATTATTATTATTATTAATTTATAACACTAATTTATACTAAATAAGTAAACAATATATAAAATTATAATCATTGTAATTTATAATTATATAAATACTTAATTTTAATTTAGTTTAATTTAATAAATAATTTTATAATTAAATTATTAATAAGTTAATTATATAAATAATTAGTTAATTTATAATTTAATTTAATAATTAATTTTATTAATAATATAAATAACTAGTTAATTTATAATCTAATTTAATAATTAATTAATATTATATAAATAATTAAATAAAAATAGTAAGTAAAATAAAAAAATTAAAGATAATTCTAGTTATTTAATTATAATTATCAAATTATGTACTTAAATTAAAATAATTAGTAATAAAATTTAATAGTATATTATTAATAGTATATAGAAAAATATATAAAAATAATATGAATGAAAAAGAGAAGAAATTTTATAGTTTTATTAAAAAAATTAATAAATAATTTTGTCTATGCAAAAATCCACCCATCAATGCTCCATCCATCTTTCCTTCATCCTTCCAATTTAGGAGGATGCAAATTGGTGGATCAGGATGGATGAAGAATCTTACTTTTTCATCCATCTTTTTTATAACTTTTTGAACCAAACGATGGATGGAGGCTATCCATCCTTTCAATCTCATCCATCCTTCCTCTCATGACCCCAACCAAATATAGGGTAAAGAACTTAGACTCTAATTTGTCCACCTATTGTTTCTTAACATGGATCAGACAATCCCAAATTTTGAGATGACTCAGACTTGATTTCTTACCATGTCATATCTCATATAGTATGGTAGGAACGATTTTAGAGGAAACCCTATTCAATAGATATATTACTGTGATAAGACTATATCCCTAAAGAAACTTAGGAGGATTCATGAAACTCATCATGGATCGGACTATATCTAATAGGGTCCGATTTTTTTGTTCTAAAATTTTATTGAGTTGAGGCATTCCAGGTGGAGTCCATTGTGAGACTATACCATTATTCTTAAGATAGTCTAAAAATTTTTGACTAAGATATTTGCCTCCTCAATCTAATCGAAGAGTCTTAATGGATTTTTTTATTTATTTTTTTTACTTCATGTCTAAACTCCTTGAATCTTTCAAAGGCTTTAGACTTATATTGCATCAAATATACATACCCATACCAAGATAGATCATCGATAAAGATAATGAAGTAGACATAATTACCTCTGATCGACACATCAAATGGGCCGCACATATCTGTGTACTAGGACAAGTAGGTCTATGGCCCTTTTCCCATGTCCTACAAAAGGGAGCTTGGTCATTTTGCTATGAAGGCATGATTCACAAATCAGATATGACTCGAAAGTCAACAAACTCAATAGCCCAGATTTCTTCAATTTGTTAACCCTGTCTTTAGCTACATGACCTAGCCTATGGTGCCAAAGATACCTATTGTTTAGACTATTCCTATGTCGCTTTGATCTTATGGCATTCACATTTTGCTCGATATTAAAAATAGAAATATCAATATGTACCTAATAGAGTTCATTTATAAGAAAATCACTTATAATTTTATTTCTTTCAAAAAAAATATTATAATGGTCCTTAAGAAAATTAATTACATAGCCTTCCTATGCTAAATATGAAATAAAAATCAAATTCCTGCTTGCTACAAGCACATAAAAATAGTTTCTAAGTACTAAATCTAATCCTAACGGTAGTCAAAGAGGATGAATTTTCACGACCACAGCAGTAATTCTTGCTCCATTTTCGACGCTTAGGATCATCTCGCCATCCCTCAGCCTCCTACTATCCTCAAGATCCTGCATATAAGTGCAGAGGTGAACACTAGAACTAGAGTCAAGCATCCAATTGGATGTAGAAAAAATCGTAAGGTTAGATTCTATAACGAGCATACCTTGAGAAGAACCTGCCTCCTTCTTATTCTTCAGGCTGGCTAGGTAAAGTGGGCAGTTCTACTTTCAGTGGCCATCATTGTTATAATGAAAATATTTTTTCTTGTCAGTGGCCTTCTTCTTTAGCTTTGCCTTTTTTTTCTTCCCACCTTCCACCTTCTGCTTCCTCGCAGTCTTCTTCTTTCCAAAAAAATTTTTCTTGGAAGAAGTCTGCTCCACAGCAACCACTGAGCCCTTTGAACCTTTCATAGAGAGCTCAGTAGTAATCAGCATGTTCATAAGTTCAGCCAAGGTATTTTGCAGTTTATTCATATGATAGTTCATGATGAATTACCCATATGCATCAGTACAAGACTGCAAAATTTTATCAATTTACAGATCCTGATCTAACTTGATATAGAGCTTCTCAAGTTCTTTTAAGTTCTTGATCATCATCAGACAATAATCTTGGACTGACTGTCCATCATGCATCTGAGTCTTAAAAAGTCTCTTAGTGACTTGATATTTGGTTGCGCGACTCTATTCACCAAACAACTCTTGCGGGTTAGCCACCATTTGGCGGCTAGTCTTTATGTCTTCATATTGGTGCTGGAGCTCATCAGACATCGAGCCCAACATGTAATACCTAGCTTTATTATCTTCATTCATCCATTTTTTCAGGGATGCTCTCTATTCAGTGGATGGAGGGGCTGATAAGTGGGAGGATCATGTTCCAACACATGAGTCAACTTTTTGAAACCCAAAATAATTTTAAAGTTTTAGAGCCTATCCTTATAGTTGGGTCCCGTCAATCTATGGGTGTCTAGGATATGGGCTAGTAGGTTGGATGCAGACATTTTTCTGTAGAAAATCAAAATTTTTAGTTAGATTTTATAATTAGATTTAATCAATTTATTTAAAAAATTTAATTTTAAATAAATTAGGCTCCCACTATTTACTCGGATCCCTATACTTTCTTGGCAAAGATGTGAAAATCTTCACAATTATAGATTTCTAGTGGATGGTGCAGTCCCACCAACTGGCTCACCATCTCACCTAATAGTTATTGATGATGGGTTAGCCAATGAGTGGAACAACTCTTGTTCAATGATTTCTCTAATCATGGTGCACCCAAACTTGGATCTCTAATTCATGAATCTCACCGTGTTCGAAATATTGATCCACTCCTTAGTTAAGTCAGACCCACCATTTGCACGAGATTGGATTTCTAATTGAGTCTCTCACCGTATTCCAAGAATATTGAGCCCAACCCATCCTCCAAGCCCATAGCATCCAATGCCTAATAGACATGGTTGCATCTTTCCAGTGCAACTGAACCACTGTATCCAATCGAGAACAATCAACCCCAGGAAGGGCCCGCACATCTACAATGGTGGAAGACCTTAGACTTAATCTTTTCTTAGGAAGATTTGATTTAGGTCTCATTAAACTAGACTTGACATAGTCATAACAATTATGACTAACCTAGTGGCATGGGTTAGCTCGGATTATTGACCACCTCAGATCAGAACTGAGTCAACATAATATGGCCAGGTAAGTGAGATCGGTGGAAGGAATATGCCATTAACTCGATAAGAACATGCATTTCAGGTCGAGTAGCTTCCAATTAAAAATCAGTCGATCGTATGTCTACCAGACTTACCTTAGATACCAAATTGTTGAGTCAGAACCAATTGAATTAGCCTACAATCCAGACTCTAACCACTGAGCCTAATTAGGTCTTAAGCTTGATCGATCATATCTCAATGTAACTCGATCTTGACCCAGACTTAATCCTATTAGGCTGGTCAATTTAAGCACTGTTGATCCCATCTAACCAACTCTTGATTCGGTTTGATCAACCGCTTAGACCTAATTGAGCTACCCAAGCCCGAACCCAATTTTATGAATATGTCTTAGATCTAAAAATTCTCAATTTTAGACCTAATTAATATTTCATAATCTTAATTCTTAATTAAGTTTAGGGTTCATAAACAAAATATGCATAATAAAATTCTAGGATTTCAGGATCTAAAGTTTTGCAGAAATAAGTTCTTGATTTCTGATTAAGGACGAACACGCAAGCACCCCTACACATCATAAAACACCCCATCGAATGGGAGGAGAGGGCCTTTAAATCCTACTTTGTTCTTATGACCGGACGGCCAAGGGGAACAGCCTTAATCAAAAATATATTTTCTACTACAAAACAAGTTAGATCTAATCATATATCTACATATACAATCAATAATCTAACCTATACATACCTTGCATACATCTCATGTATCATAACTTAATTAAACATGCATGCTTTCAGATCTGATATATCATATATAAAATCTAAAAAATAGAATTTAAATTAAACACATCAAAACAAAACTATTTTAGATAGTTTATAGAACTATTCTACAACTAGTCTAAGCATGCATCTTTCATATCTTATATTAATAAATTAAAAATTAAAAAATCTATTTTCTCTTTTTTAGATCTGATTATAATATTTATAATATTAAAAAAAAAAAATAGATCTAAAATTATATTTAATCAAATTAACAATATGATTACACTAGACTACATAGAACTATTCTATTCCTAGTCTAGTCATGCATCTCATACACTATAGATCTAAATCATTTAATTTTTAATTTTTTGATTTTAGATCTAATAATACTTGATGTGATATATAAAATTTTTTAATATCAAATCATAAATAAAAATAAAATTAGATCTAAAATAGATCTGACGAACTGCTAACTTGGTTCTGATACCAGTTGAAGAAAAATCTGATTTTTCATTGCAGGATTGTTCAAATCCAATCAAATCTGAAAGGATATTTTAAAAAAATCTTAATAAATTTAATCAAATCTGAGGCTTCTCGAATCTAATCCTATAGATCTAATATTAAAATTAAATTAGATTTATTTTAAGTACCTGATTAGGATAATCTTATTATCCTGACGATGATCCTGATGCTCTTGAGGTTCTGGATCGAGCCACGCATATGCCTAGTCTTTACTAGAGTCCACTTGGGTAGGATCTAGAGAACTTTTTCTTTTGAATCAAGACTCTAAAGATCAGATCTGGATCTGATCTCGAAGTTCTTTAAAACACCTTATGAAGAAGTAGCAGTCATCTCTTGAAATAGTGCAGCCTTCTTCCTGATCTGGGTGCCAATGCTCTATGGATTATTACTGGACTTGCATCCAACTCCTTGGAAGTGAAGATGGGAGAGAGAGGATCAGAGGGAGGCATGGAAGATAGGAGTATAACCTTACGGCATGGTGAAAGGAAAAAGCATTATAACCCTTGGCACAGATAGGGTTTAAATAGACCCTATTGCGCCATGCAGTGCCACATCACCTCGGCCAATCAGAAGTTTTTATTTAATTAGATCTAAATTTGATTGGTGGGATGATGTCATCTGATCACATCAAATAGAGCCCCTTAAAAATCCACATAGGTGGTGCCATAGATGGATAGGACCAACTTGTTTGGCGCCAAAGTGTCCATCTCTATCAAATATCCCTGGAGTCCCATCTATATAAGACTCGATCCTTATCCACATGGGGTGCACGCCTAGGGTGGTGTGCATCCTCTCTCTTTCCTCTTTTAGTAGGGGGACAAGAGTCCAATGTGCTCTCCAATGGGTACATGCTACATGGCCCTTTGTCCAAGTGTCCAGGGTCAACTATTGACCAATGTCCAAAACTAGAAAATGGCAAGTGATAGGAATTAGCAGGTAGTGTCTTAAAATCATCTAATGAATTAAGATAATCCTTTTTTAATCTAGACAAGCTCTAATCAGACTAAGATAAGATTCTTAAGTGAACCCAAATAGATTTGGCTTAATTAAGACAAATGAAAATGATTACAGAAGGAGAATATTAGGCTCAATCGTATGCTAGCATGATTTTTTTGAACCTAATTAGATCTAATCTAAATCAATTAAACTAGATTAGCCCAATTGATGACATCCAAATCTAAACCCTTGTTTGCATGATCCAGTTAGGTTTAGTTCTATATGATAATGAGATATGTCACGATCTTCATCATCAATATCATCAAAACACCTTTCAATAGATCAGAATTTTTTTGATTCACATAATTAGAATGATTGATCATCAAGATCATTCTAGTTGCTCCTAAAAATTCATCAATGACACCTAGAAGTATATAGTGGCAAGTCGTCAGAATTGAAAGCGAACCTCTTGGTGCAGCTACCTGTGTGATTGGTTCTTCTATCTTGAGCTCCGATAGGATTAGGATTAAGGTAAACTCGTCAAACCCAAAATTCATCATATGAATTAATTATTTGATTTAAGTCCGATGTAAAATCCTAATAGAAACTCTTTCTATCATCTTCACACTACCATGGCCATGGGCTTATGGACTCAATCTCATGATTTTCATAAGGCTACTCCTCATCTATCGAGATAGATCTCCTATTGGTGCAATCCAATTCCTACAATGAACATGCTATAGCCAACATACACCTCAAGATTCTGAATTGCTGGAAAATTGAGTTATGGTATAATCAAACTATAACACCCTCAAGGTGAACTATCGATGTACCTCAGATCAAAGAATCAGACACACCACTGCAGCATCGAGCCAATCATTGACGAGAAGGTAGACTTTCTTATGACTACTCGAGGTGGTCAAGCTCAGTGCCCTCATTCTCTAACGAGTACCTGTACTCTCACTTCGATGTCTCCATACTATAGACTCGTGACTCATCTACTATAAGAAAGTGATTGTACACTAACATTCTGAATTGATCACCATCCTCGTGATGATCTTATGGTTAGGAGCAGTTTATGAGTTAATTACGAAAATTCATATCTTAAATTTTCAACTCCTAAAAATATAAATTATCATTACCATTAACTCAAAGGATGTATTACAGATACTTATACACACTATGATAGAAAATAATTTTTTTATTAATTTATGGTCAAAATTATAAAATTATCCTTAGAAGTGTATTACAAGTGTTTAGCCAATCTGGCTTCTAGGGCACACATCTAACAATACCCACCCATGTTGGATGAACCAAGTCCATGTAGTAATCCTATGTGAAGGTTATCCTAGAAAGGCTAGACAACTTGATCCATCTGGTGCAGAATTATGGCCAAAAGAATAGGAGACTTAGAGGATGCTCGAAGGGATCATACTATAGAATTAAATCTAGAGACCCCACCAATGCCTTTAGCCTAGACTGAGTAGATCCCACCTTAAAGTTTAAGATTAGATCTTTAAGTAGGTCAGCATCTAAAAGGTTGACCCCGACATGAACCTGTCGACCTAGAGGACCAAATCGTAAGGAGTGCAAAGGTTGATGCACCTAATTTTGACAGGCATTTAGATCTAAAGGAATATTTAGATTGGAAAGTAAGCATGGACCACTTCTTCGAGTGGTACAATATGACTGAAGTTAGAAAGATTCAGCATGTTAAGCTGAAACTATTAGGTCAGGCCAAGCTATACGAGCATAATGTTCAGGTCCTGATTGAACACCATAGTCATGAACCTCTAGAGACTTAGATAGAGATGAAAGAGAAAATGCGAGAGAAGTATCTACTCATGTCTTATAAGCAGTGACTGATGGACCAATGGCAATGACTAACCTAAGGTAACCGATCCGTATCAAAATACATAGCCAAATTCGATGAATTCTAGATGAGGTGTGGTGTTAACAAGGATAGACTTATGACTCTTTCTAGATTTAAAGCTGAGCTACATGCGGAATTATAGCATGAGCTTTATTTGTGTGAACTTATGATCCTAGATCATGCATATAAGATAGCCTAGGATGCTGAGTGGTACCATCATCCGATAGTTCAGAAGACTGAGCCTATTCGATCAATACCCTTAGGATCTAGACCATGACCAAGTCAGACCCCTACCTCAAGACCCCAAACCCAATCCCTAATCCATTAGTAAGGAAAGAAGAAAAGGATAAGAGTGTTCTAGGAGAGGGACCAAGACTCATGAGATGCTTTAGATGTCAAGGATTTGGTCATGTAGTAGCTCAGTGCCCTATCCATGCTCTTTTTATCGATGAGCTCGAATCTGAGACTGACAAGCCTGAGACAGTAGAATCTAGAGAGGAGAAAGTATATGAACCAAACTCAAATCTAATCAAAAAATTTAAGAAAGCTAAATAGACCCTAGTACTAGTGAGACTAAACCCTGAAAAGAGATTGAAAATTATCAGGTGTGTCTTAGCCTAACCCAAAGTGAGTGAGGACTGGAGAAGGATGGCTATCTTTCATACCTATATTAAGTATCAAGATAAGACCAGCAAAGTTATACTAGATAGTGAAAGTTGCATCAATGCAATTTCTTCTAATGCCATATCTCGATTAGAATTAATCCTTGTAGACCACCCAACTCTATATAAGGTCTCGCGGGTGGATGTATCATCCATCCCTATTACATAAAGGTGTTTGGTCCCTATTTAGTATAGTTCGTATGAAGATAAGGTATGGTGCGATATGCTACCAATGAAGGTTAGCAACATTATTTTAGAGAGACCATGACTATTTGACCATGATGTGACATTGTTTGGTAAGTCAATATCATGTAGCTTTAAGGATAAGGATAAGAAGATCACCATTAATGCTATCCAACCAAAGACTACACCCAAGAAGGCACCCAAAGAGCCCAAAGAAAGTAGTGGAAAGAAGAACTTACATTTGATTAGTACCCAAGATCTGAAAAAAAAAGATCTAGCATGGAATACCTGTTTGGGCTGTAACCTGCAAACAATCTCTTAAGGAACCCTAAATTGAATATTCATTAGAAATAGGAACCCTTTTAGAAGAATTTAAGGATATCTTTCTTGAAGAGTGACCTAAGCAATTGACACTCATGCGAGACATCCAACATGCAATTGACCTAGTCCTAGATTCACCTTATCGAACTTCGCCCCCTATAGGATGAACCTAATTGAGCATGTCAAGTTGCCAAAGTAAGTTATGGAGCTACTAGACAGAGGATTCATCATGGAGAGTTTGAGCCCATGTGCTGTGCTTGCATTATTGACGCCTAAGAAAGATGGATCATGGAGGATGTGTATAGATAGTAGGGTAATCAATAAAATCACTATCAAATATAAATGTTTCATACCCCGGCTAGATGACATGTTAGATATGATAGTAGGTTCCACCATCTTTTTTAAGATTGATCTTAAGAGTAGATACCATCAAGTTAGAATTAGACCGAAAGACGAATATAAGACCGCCTTCAAAATGAAGGATGGTTTATATAAATGGATTGTTATGCCATTTGGCTTGTCCAATGCACCTAGTACTTTTATAAGGATTATGACTTAGGTATTGTAACCCTTCATTGAATTATTCATGGTCATGTACTTCGACAATATCCTCATCTTCAGTCGAACAAGAGATGACCATCTTCATTAGTTATGACAAGTCTGTTTGACCCTTAGAACCGAGAGTTTAAATGCGAATCTTAAGAAATATGCTTTCATGACTGATAGGATTTATTGGTGCAGAAAACTACAAATGCCAAAAATAGCTGGAATCGAGGAAGATGAGGTCACTATCGAAACCTACAAAATAAATCCAAATTGAAGGTGGGGTGGCTCTGGTAGGATCCTCCAACAGTCAAGTCAGCTCTTCTGGCCAACAGAAATAAAGTGCCTAGGGAGAATCGAAGCATAGTTTTGAGCTTAGAGAGAAAACGTATCTGGAGGATCCTTTACATAGGCAGAGCTCGTAACAAATTGATGGTGACAACTGCAATTTCCTAGTAGTGGGCTGTTCGGGGATACGTAGAGTTTATTATAGAAGGTGGTGTCCGTTATTGCAACATGCCAGTCTATTAGGGATCAATGACTAGAGTTTAGATGGAGCATCTATCAACAGTGAAGGATTTTTTATTACAACAGTTCTAGAGAAGTTTAGACTTCTTCGAGGTCGTTTGCATGTAGATTGGCTCATACCAAACTAGGGGTTGAATTTGCATAGACAACGGGGTTCTCCTAAGTGACCATAGAGAGTTTGATCGAAAGGAACCTCGTGGGCGGCTGGAGGGAGCTTTTCATAGAAACTGGAGGGAGTTCAACCGAAAGGAGCCCTATGGACGACTGGTGGGAGCTCTTCTTGGCGATTGGAGGGAGTTTGATCGGAAGGAGCCCTACTTGATGACTAGAGGGAGCTCTTCTTAGCGACTGGAGGGAATTTGACCAGAAGGAGCCCTGCTTGGAGATTGGAAAGAGTTTGACTTAGAGTTTCAACGTGGCTTGCAAGTTGCCAATTTGAAGATGAGGTCCTTTTGTTAACTTTGTTCTGCATGAATGAGATTGCAAATGTTATGAAATCAAAATTTGTTACTCCTCGTTGGGCATAGAAGTTTGTCTAAGAAGAATCTCTGCCAATCGACAGTTCTTATCATGAGATCTACTCTGTAATGAAGAAATTTGGCCTAAGAGGAGTCTGGTTAGATGGGGATTCCGCCAGCTTCAAGGCCAGCCAGATTAGGTTATGCAAAAATTGAATGTTCAGCCTACTGCTTAGATGATTTCCCTCACTATTCAAATTCATCAAAGAAGCTCGATCAGAGTCAGCCACTAATAATGAAGGAACTCGGTTGCTTTCATGGTCAATCATCAAACTCCTCTGGATGAGGTCTGTAGCATGTTACGGGTTCTGTAGTTTACTCATGCGGCCTAGAAGATCTGCAAGTGGGTTGAAGATTAGCCAGCATGGACTAGATGCCAAGCCGAACTTTGGCAGGAGTGGGTTTAACCCAACAATAGTCTCTCCACTCTCGAATTTAAAATTCAAAGGGAATGAGAAGAAGGTGACTGCCGAAGTTCTTTTTCGATTTCCATGCTTGTTGGATGGAAAGTTCTAGCTTTTTCCATGCCTAAGCCGAGATCTTTTCAACATGAGATGATCCAAAGAGATAATTTTTTGAAACTCCCATCGAAACTCTGCTTGAGGTGCGGTGCAATTAAGGTTCCATCCATTGTCCATTCTCTACCATGATGAGTGGGGCACGCATCAACCAGAGATCGACTGGAAGAGACCTATAATCATAACTATCTTAGGCTCTTTGAACTATTTAAGCTCATCTTCTTCCTTTGGGGCTTCATCTTAATTATGACCCTCTCTCTTCTCCTTAGGTTTTCATCTTCCTCCTACTCAAGAGTTCCGACCTCCTCCACCATCTTCCTCGGTTCCAGGCATCCTCCTCTTCGATTTCCATTGCACTCATCATCCCCCTACTCTTTCCAATCAATTTAGGTTAGTTCCAAAACTCGTCTTTTGATTATTCCTACATCTTTTGTGCCTTCATCCATTTGGTTTCTTCAAGCAAGTTTTGAATCTTATTTTTCTTGATTTTTAGGATTTTTTGAAGTCTTATTCAATCCGTATGTCTGTCGAAGAATCCTGGTTAACCTGTTTCAAGAGTTCGTCCCATCTAGCCCTGATGAATCCATCATATAAGGACACCAAACCTGTAGAAACATCCCGACCTCCATTCATCCCTAACACCATCCCTCATAAACTTTTGCATGAAGACCTCTCTCTAATTAGAATCCAGATCGAAATTCCTTCCAAATACGAGCTTAAACTTTCTAGTCCTAGTGACCGAGCCTGCTCTCCTCCTCCAGGCCATATTTGTTTGAATGTTGAGGCCCTTTAAGCTAGACTTAGATTACCAATTTCTCCTTTTGCAGTTGTCCTTTTTAGATTCTTAAACATCTCCTTCTCTTCCATGGTGCCGAACTCGTTTAGGTTCATTGTAAGATTTCTTTCCTTGTGCATCATGGCCGATGTCCGACCTACCCTTTCTTTGTTCCATAGCTTCTTCACTTTTAAACATTATCCTACCACCAAAGATTTATGGTATGTCTTCCTCCAGTTCGACAAGAAGAGGTTGCTTAAGGGCGCTTCTTCTTCTATTCATAACTAGAAGAAAAAATTTTTCTTTATTTCGTGTCCCACCTTAGAATTAGAACTTTCTTCCTGAGGGGATATTAGGGATTCAGCCCGTCGAGCTCCTAGAATTGATAAAGATGATCGGGACTCAACTGACAGACTAAACAACTATTAGGCCCCTTTGATTTCTGGGCTTCTAGATGATCAAACTTTATTTAACCTCGATCTCAGTCCCCTTAATCCAGCAGGTAGTCCTCCATAACTAGTCGATCTTGCATTGTTTTTCTTTTGACTTTAACCTTTTCCATCACAGAGATGACTCCAGAAGAATGCAACCATTTATCCAAGGAGATCAAGTCTCTCAAGAGGAAGGGTAGTTCTACCAAAAAATCATCAAAGAAGGCTCGTATTGGAGAGTCGACCTCGGCCATGCCGATCTAGGCCATGCCTATCCTAAAACCCATCGTGGCGGTGTCGAGCCCAACCATGCCCGATGAAGCTACTCCTCCTACGGCTCCTGAGTAAGAGGAGGTTATGGAGAAGAAGTAGAGGATGGATAAAAACACCATCGCCAAGAGGGTCAGGAGAAAAGTCGGATGCTCTAGCGACGAGAGCTCCAGCCATGGGCAAGATTTATTGGACAACCGGAAGGTCATCCAATCTCTGATGGAGGACGACATCCTTCTACATATCGTTGATAAGATGGTCTAGACGAAAAATGTAGAGAGGTTCGACGAGTCCTTCACTGCCTATCTCGAGGTAATTAATCTTTTCCAATTTTGATTAAATATAGAATGTACTTTTGTAGTTCTAACATGGTTTTTATTTCACAATTGGGGCATTATCTATTCACCCATTCGAAGGCAGCAAACCTCTACCAGGTTAAGGCTTCTAGAGCCCTTCGGAAGGCCCAAGCGGAGACTAAGAGGGTTCAAGCTGAAGTTGATTGTTTGAAAGTGACTTCGGAGGTTTAATCTACTGAGGTCGAGCACCTTCAAGAGGCACTGCGAAAGGAAGAGGAAGCAGTGATAGGATTGAAGGCTGCTTTGGCCCTCACCAAGGAGAAGCAAAAGAAGATGGAAGAGGAGATTGACATTGAGAGAGAGAGAGCCGACGAGGCCTTCAAATCTTCCAAAGACATGGAGAATATCAAGGTTGCCATCATTCGAGAGGCCTTTTTGGAGGGGTTCGAGATTTGCATGAAGAGGGTCGTGAAAAACTTCTTAGAGGTGGATCTCGACCTTCTGACGAATGAGCCCAATGATGAAGCCAGTCCTTCCAATGCTGGGGCAGATGCTGGTGCTGCTTCTTTTATCACCGAATCTACCCTCAAAGTTTCTAAAATTATTGCTGCAATGTTTGATCACTAGAAGGATTCTAAATGATACACACCACAACATAAGTATAAAGAGAAGAAACATATTTTTATTGCTCAAAATGATTTGTATACATTAGAAGAAAAAAAGAAAAAGGTGAAACTAATAAAAATTCTCAACCTCGGGAGAAATAATAGCAGACGAGGTTAGAGCATTCTCTGCCTCCTCTAGCTCTTGAGCAGGTTCAGGCATTGTAGCAATAGTTTCAAGAACTTCAGGGGCAAGTTCAGTGGTAGGAGAAGCAACACCAGCATTGGAAGGACTGACTTCATCACTAGGCTCGTCCGTTAGAACGTTGAGATCCACCTCCAGAAAATTTTTGGTGACCCTCCTCATGCACATCTTGAACCCCTCCAAAAGGGCCTCCCAGACAAAGGCAACCTCGATATTCTCCATCTTTTTGTAAGATTTGAAGGCCTCGATGGCCCGCTCTCTCTCAATGCTGATCTCCTCTTCCATCTTCTTCTTCTTCTCCTCGACGAGGGCCAAAGCAGCCTTCAATCCTATCACTGCTTCCTCTTCCTTTCATAGCACCTCTCGAAGGCACTCGACCTCGACAGATTAAACCTTCAAAGCCACTTTCAAACAATCAACTTCAGCTCGAATCCTCTCAATCTTCGCTTGGGCCTTCCGTAGGGCTTTGGAAGCCTCAGCCTAGCAAAGGTTTGCTGCCTTCGAATGGATGAATAGATAATGCCCCAACTACAAAATGGAACCATGTCAGAACATCAAAAGTACATTGTATATTTAATCAAAATCAGAAAAGATCAATTCCCTTGAGATAGGCAGCGAAGGACTCCTCAAACCTCTCTACATTCTTTGTCTGGACCATCTTGTCAATGATATGTAGAAGGATGCTGCCCTCCATCAGAGATTGGATGATCTTCCGATTGTCCAAAGAATCTTGCTTTCGATCGGAGCTTTTGCCGCTAGAGCATCCGACTTTTCTCCTAACCCTCTTGGCAATGGTGTTTTTATCCTTCCTCTTCTTCTTCTCCATAACCTCATCCTGCTTAGGAGGCGCAGGAGGAGTGGCTTCATCGAGCATGGATGGGCTAGGTGCCGCCTCAATGGGTTCTGGAATAGGCATGGCCTAGATCGGCATGGTCAAGGTTGGCTCTCCAATGCGAGCCTTCTTTGATGGCTCCTCGATAGAACTGCCCTTCCTCTTGAGAGACTTGATCTTCTTAGACAAACAGTTGCGCTCTTATGGAGTCATCTCTGCAACAAAAAAGGTTAAATTTAGAATAAAAATAATGCAAGATCGACTGATTATGAGGGACTACCTGCTGGATTAAAGGGACTAAGATCGAGGTTCAATAAAGTTTGGTCATCCAGAAGTCTAGAAATCAAAGGGGCCTGATAGTTCTTCAGTCTGTCGGTCGAGTTTCGATCTTCTTTCTCAAGTCTGGAAGCTCGGTGGGCTAAATCTTGATTATTAATCCTAGGAAGTCCTAATTCTAAGAAGGGACATGAAATAAAGAAAATTTTTTTCTTCCAGTTGTGAATGGAAGAAAGATCACTCTTAAGCAACCTCTTCTTACTAAACTGGGGGAAGACATACCACCAGTCTTTGGTGGTAGGATGATGTTTAAAAGTGAAGAAGTTGCAAAATAAAAAAAAGATAGGTCGGACATCGGCTATGATGCACAAGAAAAGAAATCCTATAATGATCCCAAACGAGTTAGACACCATGGAAGCGAAGGAGATGTTCAAGAATCTAAAATGGATGATCGCGAAAGAAGGAATTGGTAACCTAAGTCTGGCTCGAAGGACCTCAACATACAAACAAATGTAGCCCAGAGGAGGGGAGCAAGCTCAGTCACTAGGATCAGAAAGTTCGAGCTCGTATTCGAAAGGAATTCTAACCTGAATTCTGATCAGAGAGAGGTCTTCATGCCAAAGTTTACAAGGGATGGTGTTAGGGATGAATGGAGCTTGGAATGTTTCTACCGGTTCGGTGTCCTTATATGATGGATCCATCAGGATCAAGCGGGATGAACTTTCGAAACAAGTTGACTAGGATTCTTCGACAGACATACAGATTAAACAAGGCTTTGAAAAACCCCAAAAATAAAAAAAATAAGATTCAAAACTTGCTTGAAGAAACCAAATGGATGAAGACATAAAAGATGCAAGAATAATTAAAAGAGGGGTTTTGGAACTAACCTAAATTGATTGGGAAGAGTAGAAGGATGATGAGCTTGATGAAAATCAAAGTGGAGGACACCTAGGATCGAGGAAGATGGTGGAAGAGGCTGGAACTCTTGAGTGGGAGGAAGATGAAAACCTGAGGAGAGAGAGGGTCTCAATTGAGATGAAGCTCAGAAGGAAGATGATGAGCTTAAATAGTCCAAAGAGCCCAAGGCAGTTATGATTATAGGTCTCCTGCAGTCAATCTCTAGTTGTCACATGTCCCACTCATCATGGCAGAGAATGGATAATGGATGGAACCTTAATTGCACCATTCCTCGAGCAGAGTTTTGGTAGAAGTTTCAAAAAATTATCACTTCAGGTCACCTCATGTTGAAAAGATCTCGGCATTGGCATGAAAAAAGTCAGAACTTTCCATCCAACAAGCATGGGAATCAAAAAAAAAAACTTCAGCAGTCGCCTTCTTCTCACTGCCTTCAAACTTCGAACTCAAAAGTGAAGGCATTATTGTTGGCATTAAATCCACTCCTATTGAAGTTTGGCATTGCATCCGATCCCATGGGGGCTAATCTTCAACCCATCGATCAATTTTCTAGGCTGCATAAGTAAACTACAGAAATCATAACACGCTGTAGACCTCACCCAGACGAGTTTGGTGGTTGACCATAAAAGCAATCGAGTTTCTTCATTATTAGCGGCTAACTCCAATCGAGCTTCTTTGATGAATTTGAATAGTGAGGGGAATCATCTAAGCAGTAGGCTAAACATTCAATTTCTGCATAATCTAACCTAGCCAGCCTTGAAGCTAGTGGAATCCCCATCTAACTAGACTCCCCTCAGGCCCAATTTCTTCATTATAGACTGGATCTCATGACAAGAGCTGCAGATTGATAAAGCTTCTTCCTAGACAAACTTCTATGCCCAACGAGGAGTAACAAATCTTAATTTCATAACATTTGGAATCTCATGCATGCAGGACAAAGTTAACAGAAGGACCTGGTCTTCAAATTGGCAACTTGCAAGCCACCTTTAAACTCCTAATCGAACTCTCTCCAGTCTCCAAGCAGGACTCCTTCCAGTTGAATTCCCTCCAGTCGCTAAGAAGAGCTCCCTCCAATCGCCAAGCAGGGCTACTTCCAGTCGAACTCCCTTCAGTCGCCAAGAAGAGCTCCCTCCAGTCATCAAGAAGAGCTCCCTCCAGTCACCCACTGGGCTCCTTCTGATTGAACTCCCTCTAGTTGCTAAGAAAAGCTCCCTCCAGCCACCCATGGGCCTCCTTCCAATCAAACTCTCTGCGGTCACTCAGAAGGACCCCATCGTCTCCGTAAATTCAACCCTAGTTCGGTGCGAGCCAATCTACATGCAGACGACCTTAGAGAAGTCTAGGCTTCTTTAGAACTATTGTAATGTGAAATCCTTCACCGTTGATAGATGCTCCATCCAAACTCTAGTCATTGATCCCCAATGGACTGGTATGTTGCGATAATGGATATCACCTTCCATAACAAACTCCACGTATCCCCGAATGGTCCACTATTAGGTAGTTATAGCTATCACTATCAGTTTGTTATAAGCTCCATCTGTATAAAAGATTCAATAGATATGTTTTCTCTCTAAGCTCAAAACTTTGCTTCGATTCTCTCTAAGCACTCCATTTTTGTTGGCTAGAAGAGCTAACTTGACGTCGGAGGATCCTGTCAGAGCCACTCCACCTTCGATTTGGACTTATTTTGTAGGTCCCGATAGTGACCTCATCTTCCTTGACTCTAGCTAATTCTGGCATTTGTAGTTTTCTACACTAATAGGATTATATTCTTAGGATTTGTTATAATGTTTGAGGGTAACTATAGACCCTAAAAAGATTCGAGTTATAGTAAAGTAGCTAGTACCTAAGAATATTCATGATATTTGAAGTTTTCATAGTTTAGCCATCTTGTACCATCAATTTGTTAAAGGATTCAGTTTAATTATGGCTTCTATCATAGACTATATCCGTGAGGGAGTATTTGAGTGGACAATATCGACTGATAAAGCTTTTCGGGAGATTAAGGACAAGATGACACAAACCCTTATCCCACGACTATCTGATTTTAATAAAATTTTTGAGGTTGAGTGTGATGCATCCGGTGTAGGAATAGGAGTGTTGATTCAAGAGCACTATCCTATTGCATACTTCAGTGAGAAATTAAATTAGGCTAAACAAAATTATTTTATATATGATAAAGAATTTTATGTGATAATATAGACTTTGAGATCTTGGAGGCATTATTTGTTGCCTTTCAAATTCATCTTTTTTTCGAATCATAAAGCCCTTAGGTTTTTAAATTTACAAAAAAATTGAACCATAGACATGCGAAGTAGGTTGAATTTTTTTCAATCCTATACATTTGTACTAAAACATAGGGCTGGATCTATAAATCAAGTTATAGATGCTCTAAGTCATAGAGTCACCCTTTTATCTACCATTAGCGTTAAAGTTATGAAATGTGAGAAGTTAAAGAAAAATTTTTCTAACTGTCCTGACTTTAAAAAGATTTATACTATCCTATAATAAGGACCATCTAGAAACCTTAATGAATATGTTTTTTAGGATGGATTCTTGTTTAGAAATAATAGATTATGTATCCCACAAACATCCTTAAGAGACTTTTTAGTATGGGAATAACATGTGGGAGGACTGACTGGACATTTTAGATGGAATAAGATTATTGAAGTTATGAAAAATCAATTCTACTAGCCTAATTTGAAGAGAGATATCAAGAGAATCATAGCCTAGTATCACACATATGCCATAGTGAAACATCCTAAACAAAACATTGGCCTATACATGCCATTGGCGGTCCTCGACCATCCGTAACAAGATGTTAGCATCGACTTTGTCCTAGGCTTGCCTTGAATCATCCATAAGAATGACTCTATTTGTGTTGTAGTAGATAGATTTTTAAAAATGGTCTACTTTTTACCATATCCTAAAGCTTCAAATGCATTCAGAGTAGCTTGTTGGAAAATGTGTCCTAAAGCCAATCATCTAAGTGGTAGATGATTGAAATTACTATATAAATTATCTAATAATAATAATTATTTGGCTGGTTCATCATAGAAGTTCTATTTTTCTTAAATAAACTTCTAAATTATGATAAAGTCCTTAGAATCATAATTAATTGATAAAGAAGGATTTATCAGATGGTTCTTAAACTATTCACGATCGAATGATAAGTTATTAATAAGGACGATAACTTATCAAGTGTAGGTTGTTGTATACCATATGCATTGATTGTCCTCATAACCAAGTAGTGTGGAGACACTGCTATGGCATCCAGATGAGGTGTAGGAGTACATCTGCACTGAACGTGACCAATGTAGCACTCTACTATTAAGAATAGCTAGCTAAAGCCAATGGATATAAGTGTCCCTCCGACCTGAGATCATCATGGTGATTTACAAGCAACTCACTATAGTTTGGTGCCGAACTACTTGTATTTCTAATATAGGTTTGGAAGATTTTTGGATACAGTGAAGTACTTATGAAGTCGATGTATGAGTCAAGATGGGATTGACCACTCCTGATTAAGTTTAGAAAAAGAATGACTCATTATATTTCAATTTAGCAAAACCTAAACCTGGGTAATCCTCATGAGGAGTCATGGAATTTGCAAAATTTTGAGACACAATAGAGATGACTTGTATGAGTGTTGACAGCATATTCTAAGTTGTTTTGAGCATTATTGGTCAAAGAAATGAATTATACGGTAATCATGGGTCAGGGTTCTAAGAATATTGCTTTCCATACATTCGACCTATCCGGACGTCGGGAACCATTGCTAGATGGTTATTTTGATTGGTATAAAAATTGGTTCCTAGCCGACTTAGGTTCGAACCTATAGGATCACACACATAAGAGATTGTAACCTAATCACATGGTTAACCAATGATTAAGAATTATTCTAAGATCATGTAAGGATTTGTGGTGCTCCCAATCCTTGGGAGGCCATGGGAGGAGTCAGGGGGTTGGCTCCGGAGATTCCAGAGGCTTGATTGGTACTTCGAAGACGTAGGATATAAGATGAAGCAAGGAATTAAAGTTGGAGAATCAAGACTGTAGAAAAAAGATTTTCTATAGGTTAGTCAGCTCAGTCCAAAACTGAGTTGGCTAAGTCACAGAGCATAGGCAAAACAAAGAGTTATGCGTTTAAGACTGTTGGCATGGCACAGGATTGGACCGACTCAATTTTAGACTGAGCCAACCAAGTGAAACTTAGCCAGCGTAGTGCTGAGACTGAGCCGACTCAGTACGCGGGCAGAGTTACGTGAGGGTCTATTTTGGGCTAGGATCTGAGTTGATCCTAGGAGTCTTAAGGCCTTATTTGAGAGATCTTAAGGTGGCTAATTCATGTATGGATTAGGTCTAGATCCAGAGGATGAGAGTGTGGGACACATGGGTGTACATGGGCTCGGTGAGTGCTTTCATGTATTGGGTTAGTCGGAGAGTTTTTTGGTCGAGCCTAATGGCTATGTATAAATACATAGGCTATATTAGGGTTTCATTATGCTGTGGAATACAGACCTTTTCTCCCTCAACTCTCTTCTTCTCTTCTTTCTAGAGTTGCCATCCTAGGGTTCTTGAAGAAGTCCTAGAGAAGGGGGACATCTCCCTCAAGCCCAAGAAGGGAGGCACGCCATCACAGATCCAAGTGGAGGATTAATGGTTTGCTACCCATAGAGAACGTCATAGGTTCCTTCAGGTCCATGCTAAAGATCAAGAGCTTCCACAACATGATATCGAGGTGCTTATGATGTCAAGGATGATTAGCATTCGAGCGATATCATAGGTCTACAATTTGGTATCAGAGCTACGTGATGCTTGGGACATTGTAGATGACAATATGGTATCAGAGTCAAGTTTCAGAGCCTGATGGTGCATAAAAGAGAAGGAGAAGTCATACAAAGTGAAATAAGAAATCTACACAAGAATTCCATGGTATGTCTCAAATCTACCTTGTTATTGCTGTGGTTTGGCCAATCGAGAGTAGCAGGTTGAAGGTGGAGGTTGAGAGGATCAACGGAAAGGGATTTTCCTAGGGTGGAAGGATTTGGTGCATGATTTGCTGATCGATCTTGATGGAAAAGCCAAGATATATGATGGTTATGTGATAGGCCAGGAGTGCTGGAGTGCTGTGGTAGCACTTCCTTGGAGATGCAGGGCTGAGAGAGGCTCGGTGATGTAGCAGCTGAGGAAGATATTTCAGCAAAGAACATCAGGGTTCTCTAGGAAGATGGATAGTATAGGACTATTGAAGAGAGATTTTCTAAGGGATAATGGTTGAAGGAAGGCTGAAGAAGCGACTATACATTCTTTGGTGTCTGGAAGGCGGGGAAGTAGTATGAGATGTATTCAGTGGTTCAACCAGAGCATGGATTTGCGAAGCCTTGGGAGTGATGGAGATGGATGATCCATGAAGGTCCAACAGGTTAGGACTGGGCGACTATAGAGCAGTGCAGAGATGAGTCAGAGAGCACTGGAGTGCTGCAAGAGCACTTCACTAGAGGCATGGGGCTAAGAGAGGCTTGGTGGGGAAGCAGCCGAGGAGTGTATCTCAGTAGAGAGTGTCAGTGGTATCTCAGGAAGATCGAAAGCAGATCTTAGGGAGAGCCAGGAGATCTCAGGGAGTGCCAGGAGGTCTCAAGCAGTCGGGAGTATCATGGATCAGATTTCTTATGTAGGAGCATCAGGGAGAGTCATGGTTCAGGTGGAGGATGGTTCTCCAAGTGCAATTGAAGCGATGGCTGATATAGGGGCAGAAGAGAAGGACCAGGGTGGAATTTTCTAGGGTTCAGTCACTGATTTAAGAAGAGTTGGATGAGCTCTTGAGTTTTGGAGGTGCCCACAGGTTGTGGAGGTATCCAAGATGGCTTCGAAGGGGTCCGCGGACTATGAAGGATTTGAAGGGGCAACGACGGTGTTCGAGGTATAGCGGTAGGCCCAGTAGTGCAGCATTGGATGGTTGGCCTTGAGGGACTCGATGATAAAGTCAGCTTCTATGGCATTAGATGGACTTTGGATATAGGTGGAGCTCTAGAGAGGTGGCTTCACAATTGGAGAGGAATTTAACATAAGTTCAGAGCAGAGGGGTGCGGGAGGATCGATATCCTAGCACCAGCATCGGAGATGCACAGTTTCAGATGGAGTGACATGTGCAAGAGGATAGGCATAGTTCTAAAGAGACCATGTTAGGGTTTGCAGCGAGTGTCAGTATAGGAATGCTGTGGGTTCTCCAGGAAAGTCTAGGAAAAGTGATGCAGCTGCTAAGCAGAAGGGATTCTATAATTTTAGGATGGTGCAGAGGTGCAAGCATAGATCTTCAGTGGTAGAGGCGGTCATCCCAAAGGCCTCAAGGATGCACAATAGCTGAAGAGGATTGACGGAGGTGATGATTGCACAAGGGGCTGTCGAGTGCACAGAGATAGCAGAATCGTGCAGAAGGTCATTGCCAAGAGGTTTGCTAAGGCTTGGGGCACCAAGGTGGAGATTGTGAGGATTTGTGGTACTCTCAAGCCTTGAGAGGCCATGGAAGGAGTCAGGGGGTTGGCTCCAGAGATTTTAGGGGCTTGGTTGGTGCTTCGGAGATCTAGGATACAAGATGAAGCAAAAAACCAAAGCTGGGGAATCAAGACTGTAGAAAGAAGATTTTTTATAGGTTAGCTGGCTCAGTTCAAAACTGGATCAGCTAAGTCTTAAAGCATAGAAAAAATAGAGAGCTGCGTGTTCGGGACTGCTGGTATGGCATAGGACTGGGCCAGCTCAATTTTAGACTGAGCCAATCTAGTGGAACTTGGCCAGCTCAGTGCTGAGACTGAGCCAGCTCAGTGCACGGATAGAGTTACACGAGGGTCTATTTTTGGATAGGGTCTGGGTTGATCCTAGGAGTCTTAAGGCCTAGTTTGAGAGGTCTTAAGGTGTCTAATTCATATATGGGTCAGGTCTAGATCCAGAGGATGAGAGCATGAGAGACATGGGTGTACATGGGCTAGGTGAGTGCTTTCATGTATGGGGTTAGCTAGGGAGTTTTTGATTGGGCTTAATGGCTATGTATAAATACATAGGCTATATTAGGATTTCATTATGCTGTGGAATACAGACCTTTTCTCCCTCAACTCTCTTCTTCTCTTCTCTCTAGAGTTGCCACCCTAGGGTTCTTGAAGAAGCCCTAGAGAAGGGGGCATCTCCCTCAAGCCCAAGGAGGGAGGCACTCCATCACAAATCCAAGTGGAGGATCGATGGTTTGCTGCCCATAGAAAATGTCACAGGTTTCTTCAGGTCCATGCTAAAGATCAGAAGCTTTCGCAACATGATATCAGGGTGCTTGTGATGTCAAAGATGATTGACGTTCAAGCAATATCATGAGTCTACAATTTGGTATCAGAACTAGGTGATTCATGAGACATTGTGGACGGCAATAGATTAAACATTCAATGCGATTGATGTTTGACCTAATGCAAGTGTTATAGAAGGGTCGATTAGCAATTATATCGCTAATTGACTCAATTTGATTGAGTAATCAGGTTGAGATCAAGTCTAATTGAATTAAATTCAATTAAAATTGGTTTAGACTTAATTGAGTTAAGTCCAATTGTTTATTGGATAAGCCAATTGTAAGAAAAAATAATTCCTAGTTGGATTAGGATTTGAGTGCACCAAATTCCTAATTGAGTTAGAATTTAAATCAAAATTAAATATGGTTTAATATAATTTAATTGGGCTCCTAGATGGACTAGGATCATCCTTAATTAGGTTGCATTTAATCTAGTTTGAGTTAGATTCAAAATAATTTTGACCTAGTCAAACAAGAAGAGTCCCAATTGGACTGAAACTCTCACTCTTTCCTTGCGCCACCTTTGAGCCCACGCCCATTATTTGTTTCTAGATTTTTTCTATGATTTCTATGCCTAAGGATTGATTTCCCATGCCTCACATCTGGTTTAATTTGAATCAAATCTGATTTGGTTCATTATGAAAAGTGGTTTGGTTTATTTCTCTTTGAAAGTGTCCCTTTTGACCAAAACACTTCATTCTTCTATTGCTATTTCCTACAATGACTACCTATTATTTTGTCACCATTTTTTTCTCTTCTTGGGTGAATGTTTCCTTCTCTCCATGCACAAAAATTATGGGGAGGCATCCAAGAGTTGGACCCCCCAATCTCTTTCTTGTTTCCTTGTTTGACTAGGTCAATTTGACCTAGTCTTCCTATTATCTTGGATGCCACCTTCTAATAGTTTTTAGGCATCAAAAATTTCTGGTATTCCACATGAAAAGGCAAAAGAAAAGAAGGAATGGCATGGAAGTTTCATTGGGATATGAAAAGTTCATGTCCTAATGAAGACAAAGGTAAGAGAATATTATTTTCTCTTGTAATTTTCTTCCATGTTATTTTCTTCTTATTTTTATATGATTTTTATGTGATAAAAATCTAAGAGAGAGAGAGGAAGAAGGCATGGAGATATATGCTCCAAAATATTTGAGCATGATGATCATCTTTGGACATGGTCTAATCATGTCCCGATGAGAGAAGAAGAAGAGAAGAAGGTCTTCTCTTAGGATTTCCTTGATAACCCTTCTTCTCCATATTTTTGTGAGATTTTTTTTAGGAAAGAAATTAGAGTAGAAAAGATTTAGAAGCATGAAATTTTTCTAGAGGAGAAGGTCTCCTCTTATTTAGGTATGGAGATCCGTTTAGGACATCAACGATTGATGTCCTAAAAAGAGAAGATGTGTCTTCTCTTAGGATCTTTCTTAACTATTTATTTTTTGATTTATTTTGGAAGATCTAAGAGTTGGATTTCTACCTTAATACTTATCATATTCTTTATCTTTTGGAGTATCCAAGAGATTAGAAGAATAAATTTTAGATTAACCATCCAAAGGAATTCATGAGAAACCAGCACTTCGAGTGGATCTTCATTCGACGAACCTCTGATTTTGTTGTAGCCTCGTATGGATCACCTGTAGAGGCTGGATGTATGTGTGACTCCAAAGACAACAACAAAAATTAACCACAAAGTTCTCAAACCATGTAAAAATAAGAGATTTGATCTCTTCTCTCACCTAGATGTGTCTAGGTTTTAGATCTAGAATCATTCTAGATCTAGGGTATTGATTTGATCAATACCAAATCCTTTTATTTTTAGATTTAAGAATGCATTATGATATATTATAGATCCTAGTTGTAGGGTTTAATAATTAGATGACATGCATTTGTAGATTAAATGGTTTAATTTACAACTTCCACTGCATTACGTTCTAAAAAAATTTTAAAATTCGTGCATGAAACCCTGCATATTTTTCAATAGTGATATTAGAGCATCTAGGTTCTTTTATAAAATGATCATATTTGTATTAAAATAAATCTAAAAAATAAAAATAATGATCGCACAAACTATTGGTTATCCTGCTGTAAGGTTTATCTCTTATAGTGGAGAGGTTGTCCTAGTATGTTGCGATCTAGAAAATTGATCATAAAATCTTTAGATTAGACCTAATATTTTTTATGATGTGTTTGAATGATTTAATCTAAATTTTATCATGAATTAGTGTTTAGATTAGATCTAAATAATTACATGATTTTTATGTAGAGTACATAATTTTAGATTAAAACTAAATAGGACCTTAAAAAGTGTTTTGTTCGTCGATCGAACCAGCTCTCTTAGGAATCGAGCTGGCTCGACAAGCATGCCAGCCATCATACAATTTTTGGATGATGCTCCAACTGATTGGGTCAGGAATCGGACTGACTCATATTCATTTTGGATCGGCTCGGATGGGATCCAAGCCTATCCAACTGGAACGATGGCCTTCCAGCCTTCTGCCCGAGCCAGCTATCTCAGAATTGAGCCGGCTCGACTTTTGCTTGGGCCAGCTCTAATGGGATCCGAGCCAGTCTAACTAAGAAGTTGGTTGAATATCATAAGTGGCTGGTTTTATGTGATAAAACGTACATCTAATGATTGTTTATGAAATAAGCCGATCTATTTTTGAAATGAGTCGACCTATTTAATGAAATGGTGCTAGGGTGTAAGGAACCTTTCAAAATTTAAAAAATATTTTTAAAATATCAAACCCCAACCCTTAGCCTTGAACTTAATTGAGAATTAAGTAATTGTTTAGGATCTAGGTTTGTGATTTAAAGATCCTAAGATAATTTCATAAAACATGGTTTAAAGGGTAATGGGTTAGCTTTGATCGAGTCATTAACTGGGTTAGACCTAGGGTTAGATTAAATATGGACTAAGTTAAGAAATTTGTTGATGCAGAAATCTATCTCGAGGTCGGATCATTGGAGTTGCACGATGAAGGTGAATCAGCAGCGATGGGATGGAGGCGGCGAATCGGCAATACCTACAAGAGAAGTCCTCGATCGAAGTTAGCTCCGGCAGAGACCCTCCAACGCTCAAGTCAATTTTTCATTCAATAGAGGGAAGAAGATGAGCATTTGAGAGAGAAGAGTCATGTACATTAGGGTCCCTCTTTTTTTTCCTTTTATAAAAGAGTTCGGAGTTTGTTAGGATGGGTTGTGGGTTGTTAGTCATAGGAGAGTAGTAAGTTATCAAAGATATTTTATCTATTCACTAAAAAATTCTCAGGAATCATGTTAGGAACTATCTCCTCATGGCATGTAGGAAGAAAGTTGATAATCTAGAGGAGTTCATCCTGGGAGAGTTCATTCTAAAGGAGTTCATCCTAGAGGAGTTCGTCTTAGAGGAGTTCATCCCGAAGGAGTTCATCCTTTCGGTAACCTCAAGCTCGACCTGACATAGGATCTCAGCCTTAGCCTTCCAAAGATCTTCAAATAGCCTACATTGTGACTGGTTTCCATCTTTCGATGAACTTCAGTTCGGCCTGAGATAGAACCTCAGCCTCAGCCTTCTGAAGATCTTCAATCAACCTATATTGTGATTGACTTCCATGTCTTGATGAACTCCTATTCGGCCTGAGATAGGACCTCGGTCTTAGCCTTCCAAAGACCTTCAATCAGCCTATGTTCTTATGTCTTCAGCTGGCATAAAAACCCCCTAATAATAGCCCCCTACTTTCGAGAATGGGTCATGGTTCAGACAAAGGGAGTATAGTAAATCAGACTTGTTGAAGACATGTCATTTTTTATCATTCAGACATAGAATCTTCTGGCTTCTTATTAAAATTGTTCGAAGATCTTCAATTCTATCCTCAGCTTTTTGAGCTTGGATTCCTCCCGACCACTATCTTCTAAGGTCAGATTTTTGCACGTGTTAACATTCTAAGCTTGGATTGCTGTAGGCCTCCACTTTCTAAGCTCGAATTTTTACGAATATTGATATTTGGAGTTTGGATTTCTATAGGTCCTTATCTTCTAAGGTTGGATTTCTGTAAATGTTGATATTTGAAATTTAGATTTATTCTGATCTTTATCTTCTAAGGTTGGATTCCTATAAATATTGATATTTGAAGTTTGAATTTTTGCAGGTCTTTATCTTCTAAGGTTGAATTCCTACAAATATTGATATTTGAAGTTTGGATTTCTGTAGGTCTTTGTCTTCTAAGATCGGATTCCTGCAAATATTGATATTTCAAGTTTAGATTTCTGCAGATCTTTGCCTTCTAAGGTCGGATTCTTGCAAATATTGATATTTGAAGTTTGGATTTCTTTAGGTCTTTTCTTCGTGTTTAGAAATTGGAGGTTTTCACCCTCGCCAGGATGAGGTTATCCTTCTATCTTAAATAACCAGAGGATTTCTCTCTATTTCAGGATGAGGTCCTTTTCTTATCCTTAACATAGTCGTAGGGGAATACCTAGGCCATTGAAAGGGTCTGTCCCCACCTTCCATCTTAAATTAACAAGGGTTTTTATTTTGCTCACGTTAGGACGAGGTTCTCCTTCTATTCTTAATAGACTATAAGGGCACATTAGGGCCGTTGGCAGGACCTCTCCCCTCATCTCATCTTAAATTAATAAGGCCTTTGACTTTGCTCACGTTAGGGCGAGGTTCTCCTCCTATCCCTAATGGACTGTAGGCGCACATTAGGATCGTTGGCAGGGCCTCTTTCCTTATCTCGTCTTAAATTAATGAGGCCTTCGACTTTGCTCACGTTAGGATGAGGTTCTCCTCCTATCCCTAATGGGCTGTAGGGGCACATTAGGACCGTTGGTAGGGCCTCTTCTCTCATCTCATCTTAAATTAATGAAACCTTCAATTTTCCTCATGTTAGGGTAAGGTTCTCCTCCTATCCCTAACGGACTGTAGGGGCACATTAGGGCTGTTGGTAGGATCTCTCCTCTCATCTTGTCTTAAATTAACGAGGCATTCAATTTTGCTCACGTTAGGACGAGGTTCTCCTTCTGTCCCTAACGGACTGTAGGAACACATTAGGGCCATTGGTAGGGCCTCTCCCCTCATCTCATCTTAAGTTAATAAGGCCTTTAACTTTGGTCATGTTAGGGTGAGGTTCTCCTCCTGTCCCTAACAGACTGTAGGGGCACATTAGAGCCATTGAAAGGGCCTCTTCCCTCCTCCCGTCTTAGGTTAATGGGATCTTCTTTGATCGATCTTCTTGTTAAGTCTGCTTCCTTGGCCTTAATTTTTTCTTGACTTGAATTTGGGCTTGGTAGTTCGGCCTTAGTCGTGATTCTGACTCTGGCTTGGTTGTGATCTTAGCTTTAGCTTGGTTGTGATTTTAGCTTTAGCTTATCCTTGATCCTATTCTTAGCTTGGTCTTGAATCTAACTTCAGCTCAGCTTAGGCTTTTTACTTTAATTTTTTTTTCATGAGCTCGGCATACTAAGGTTGAATTTCTATTGGCCCCAGTCTTTTGAGCTTGAACCTATGCAGACCTCGGACTTGTATGATCTTTACCTCGGATTTGTCTTGCTTGCACCTCGGATGGGTCTTGAATTTGATCTCAGATTGGTCTGAATTCTAACTCCAGCTTTAACTTTAGTTTTTTGAACTTAGTCTTGATTGACTTTGAGTGCGGTCCTCGATTTTGGTGCCTTATAGCCCTACGAGAAAGAAAAGATAATGGACAAAAGCTTAAAAGTCTCTTACCATGAGTACTTCGTTTGGGAGACTGTAGGCTCTATTTGGCCCCCTCTTGTTACTTGATTTGAGCTTTTATTTTGGGATAATTTGACTTGAATTACCCCAATTCAGGTTGGACTTTGTCTTCTTCTCCTTCTCTTCTTTCTTCTCTCTTTTTTTTTTGTATTTATTTTGGTTTCAATGGATGAAATTCATAGAACCATGTATCGAGGTTGTGGCATTTTGTGGGTGGCTTCGGAGTTGCTCCCAGTCAGCTTCGGCTATTTAATATTCAAAAAAGATTAAATGAATACATGAAACTTCGACCGTATTGAAAGTGTACAAACCTCGACTTTGCCACGGCACACCAACAAAATATGTGCGGGCACATCAAAGAAAGGATCAGCCGGCTGGCTTGTTCCTTCCTTTTTATCCATATCTTCTTCTTCTCCCCTTCTTCTTTTTTCTTTTCTTTTTTTTTTGGTGGGGAGAAGATCAACACCGCTCGAAGTCACGACCAAGGACCTCGGTACTGTCTAGGATCGCGAGCGAGATTGGTGCCACCCGGGATTGTGAGAGAAGACTTCAGTGCCATTATGATGGGTTTGCTCGACTAAAGGGCATGCCCAGACACGTGGGAGAGGGAAGAACATCGGTGTCACCGTGGGTTGTGCTTAGGAGAGGAGACCAGTTGTAGCTAAAGGCATGTATGGAGAAGGCTAGAGCTACCACAAGTTTGTGACAGAGGAGAAGGTCGGAGAGATCATTCGAGTTCCTCCTAGGAGTGAGAAGATCGGAGGAGCCTGGATGCACACGAACTAAGAGGCTCATGGATGCCAACCCCTCCCCATCCTCTTCTTCATTTTTTGAAATAGAACCCCTTAGCCGGGGCTGCCGCAGGATGCATCCAAGAGCACATGGGAGGAGCTCAGCTGGAGATGCATGGGTGGGAGAGTAGCCTACTGGACTAATGGTCGCATGGAGGAGAAGGTCATCCAGGTGCGCAGGGACTGAAGATCTGCTAGAGTTGTCGGAGGTTGCTCGAGTGCATCGACGTAGAAAATCTATCGGACCAAAGGTCGCCCAAGTGCACGGGCGCAGAAGATCGGTCGGACTAGAGGTCGCCCAGGGGAGAAGGTCGGTCGAAGGTCGACGGGTGTGCTACGATTTCGCTTGGTATCATAGGGAAATCGGTCGGAGGAGCTTGAATGCATGGAGGTCAACCGGGGTTGCGAGAGAGAAGGTTAGGCACGAGAGGGAAGGTCGCCGACCTTACTCCTCTTTCCATTTTCCTCTTTTTTTTTGAAAATAGGTAACTGAACTCCTTCTTCTTCTTCTTTCTTCTTCTTTTTTCTTTTTTTAAAGTCGGCAGTGCCTGGGATCATGAGGGAGACTGGCGGAATGCATGCACGAGAAGGACATCAGCTAGTTGGGTCACCTGGGCTGGAAAGAAGCCTGCGGACATCATTCCCTCCCCTCTTTCTTCCTTCTAAAAGTCAAAATCGAGAAGAGCTAAATGTGACTATATATAATGAAAATTGGAGTAACATTAAAAGCATATAGGATTCCAGTGTTAAATGCAACTGAGTGGAAACTACTTGAGGTAATAAGAGATCAAATAAAATTAATAGCATGTAGAGTTTCAATAATAAATCCAACTTGTGAGTAGTGTGTAGTAATTAAACATCAGTCATCAATATGAATATACGACATTTGAAGAAGAGCCATAAAACTTCTAGTTAGTTGATGAGGATGATTCACTATCCAGATGGTGCACGATAGTAGCCAAATTTTTGGGACCTACATATCCCATTTAGTAGAACAACGTATGAAAAATAATAAATAGTTGTAATAGTATCTAAGAAAATGGCACATCCCTTAACTTGAAAAATATAGCTTCGATTTGACCCAAATAGGTAAAATTTATGATCCATGGGAGCAACAAATAGAAATGATATCATATTCTCGAATGAAGATGTAATAAGTATAATAGTAGGATGCCGAAGTGACCGCCAACCTAGAAAAGTCTCTCTTCATTCTCCTCTAATTTTTAATAATACCACTTCATTTTTTTTCTCTCTATCGGGATCTCAGTCTCTCCATTTCATTTTGGATTTTAGAGATTTCTTTTATTCTGTCCAGTATATTATAGTGCAAATGAAGATCTCTCCTTTCTAATATTTGATTCTATCTAGAACTCAAGCAAATGGATGAAAAATCAAGAATATAATATGACTAAAAAGAGATTTGCTAGTTCAGATCATCCTTGTCATAGTCTCCTTCCTTGATTGGACCCTTTTCTCTGATTAAAATTTCTTACTCATTCGAAGCCCTCCAATTTAGGCCTGGGTGGGAGAGTTTGAAGATGGATGCTAAATCCCATCGTTATTATCATTATTGGAGCAGCGCAATGGAGCTTCTCTTGCTGGATGCTCATTTTCTCCCAAAATGGGCTTAAAGGCCCTCCTTCTAGCACCATCTGTGGATGCAGAAATCTATCTCAAGGTCGGATCACTAGAGTTGCATGGTGGTGGTGAATCGATGGTGATGGGATGGAGGTGGTGATTTGGTTGTACTTGTAAAAGAAGTCCTCGATCGGAGTTGGCTCCGATGGGGACCCTCCGTTGCTCAAGTTAATTTTTCGTTCAACAGAGGAAAGAAAATGAGCATTTGAGAAAGAAGAGTTACATACCTTAGGGTCCCTCCCTTTTTTTTCTATAGAAGGATTCGGAGTTTGTTAGAATGGGTTGTGGATTGTTAGTCATGGAAGAGCAGTAAGTTGTCAGAGATATTTTATCTATCCACTAGAAAATTCTCAAGAATCATGTAAGGTATTGTCTCCTCATGGCATGTAGGAAGAAAGTTGATAATCCAAAGAAATTCATCTTGGAAAGTTCATCCTAGAAGAGTTCATCCCCGAGGAGTTCATCTTGGAGGAGTTCATCCTGAAGGAGTTCATTCTTTTGGTAACTTCAAGCTCGGGCTGACTTAAAACCTCGACCTTAGCCTTCCAAAGACTTTCAATCAGTCTACATTATGACTGGCTTCCATCTCTTGATGAACTCCTATTTGGCTTAAGATAGAACCTCGACCTCAGCCTTCTGAAGATCTTCAATCAACCTACATTGCGACTGACTTCCGTCTCTTGATGAACTCCGATTCGGCCTGAGATAGGACCTCAGCCTTAGCCTTCCAAAGATCTTTAATCAACCTATGTTTTCATGTCTTCGATTGGCATAAAAACCCTCCAACAAAACTAATCAAACTTAATTAATAGTTAATTAGGATTAAGTCATTTCTTTAGATCAATTCAATAGTTGTAGTTGATTAAAGTCCATACATCTGATAAATGGATACTGATCGTGGCTCAGTGGTCGAGCCTGAGTCTTTAGGCAGACCAAATCAAAATTGATAAATCAATTGATGTCTAAGATAAGTTTGGTATCCCAGACTGATGGTTTTTAATTGATAGCCCGCTTATCTGGCCATTTCTAATGGTATTTAAGGTAAGCCTTGGCAGACCCTCCCACTAATCTCACTTACTTGGCCAATGTATTTAATCAGGTCTTGATTAAGTTACTCATTGATTCATGCTAATCCATGTCACATAGAAAATCAGTGAGACTAATTTTATTCAGTGAGACTGATCTAGGTGCCCATGTGTTGAATCCTCTAAGTGATTTTGATGATGACCAAATATTAAAGCAAATGATTACTAATATATTTTATTTTAAGTATTCCAATGTTAGAAGAAAGAGAGCTCTTTGATCAAAACAAGAAAGACATTAAGTGGAAATCAATCAAAATTCAAATACCCTAGTACGGAGCGAAAATTCTCTTAAAATCATCTTGGAGCAGTCTTCGAGACGTCTCGAAATTTTTTCAAAAGCTCTTGAGTGGACTGGCACACCCCAAGCGCTATTTTGGCGTGATTTTGAGAGGTCTCGAGAGCTCTCAATCTCAGGCGATAGAAACCTAGTTTCTATGCCTTGAGAGCGAGAGGTCTCATAGAATTTTTGAGAGGTCTCGCAGTCCCTACGAGGCATCTCATTTAGAATCGAGAGGTCTCGATCTCAAGTGAGCCTTTTTTTCAGAAAGATGATTTTTCATGAGACTAAAGGCAAGAGCTCTCCTGCTCAAATCGAGAGGCCCCGTAACTTGGCAAGACGTCTTCAGACAAACTGAGAGGTCTCGAGACTCGGTGATAACTTTTTGATGGGGCATTCTAGATCAAATATTTTTTGACTCCAATGGCTAGTTGCTGCTCTCCAATATTCAGATTTTGCTTTTTCTAAGCTCCAATCATCACTAGAAGAGAGGGAATGCTATAGATATAAAAGGAAGAAGGCTTATTCATGATCAATCAAAGAAAAATGAGAGAAAAAAAAACATGCTCTATTCTTGAACGAAAATCTCCATCTTCAATCAATCTGTTCTCTCAAGCATTGAAGAATCTTCAAGTGTATTAACTTCATGGATTCAAATAGACTTTCAATGAATTACAAGGACAACTCTTCTACTCATTCAAAGAGGCCTTTTGAGTTGAAATATTTTCTTTTCCCTTTCCATGTATTTGATTTCAGTAGGGACTGAAACTTGGGTTTTGGGGTTTTTCTCTCCTTTTGTTTATTCAGATTGATTTATCTAATTCTTGTAAGGATTATGGTTGGTGAACCTAGAAAAAAACCAACTGGATTATTGGATAGTGAGCCTGAGAAAACTATCCGACTGTAATCTTAAGTGATTATAGTGAAATTCTCAAGAATTTGCTTGAAGAGTGGATGTAGGTGCTAGGAGTGCACCGAACTACTATAAAATCCTCTTGTTTATTTGTGTGCTCTAGCTTGTATCTTCTATTTGCTCTCATATTTGATTCACTCAAAATTTAATCTTTAATCACCGCACATATCTATTTAAATTTTTGGAAACCCAATTAACCCCCCCCCCCTCTTGGGTTGTTCATCTGGGCAACAATTGGTATTAGAGCCTTGGTTCTCTGCTAATTATTGATTTCATCAATTAGAAATAAAGATCATGTCAACCCAACTAGAAGGTTCACTTGTCGAAAGGCAATCCACAAATAGGCCCCCTCTTTTCAATGGATTTAACTATACCTATTGGAAAGCTCGCATGCGCATTTTCATTCAAGCCCTTGACTATGACATATGGAGTGTCATTGTCAATGGTCCACACACTCCCACAATCATTGTCAATGGCACATCCACTCCTAAACTGAAGAAGGATTGGGATGAAATAGAGAAGAAACTTATCCAATTAAATGCCAAGATAATGAATGTACTCTATTATGTCTTTGACTAACGAGTTTAACCGAATCTTCAATTGCAATTCCGCAAAAAAAATTTGGGACAGGCTTGAGGTCATGCATGAAGGAACAAATCATATAAAAAAAACTAAAATTAACATGCTAGTTCACCAATATGAGTTATTTAAAATGAACCCCACTGAATCTATCACTAGCATATACACAAGATTCACTGATATCATAAATAGTTTAAAAAGTTTAGGTAAAGTTTACACTAATAATGAATTGATGAGAAAGATTCTTAGGTCTTTGCCTAGGATATGGGAAGCCAAGGTAACAACCATCCAGGAGGCAAAAGATCTGAACATATTATCTTTAGATGAGCTCATTGGATCCTTAATGACACATGAGCTAGCCATGAGTCGGCATAATGAGGCAGACAACAAGAAGAAGAAAATAATAGCACTAAAATCCATGACTACTGAAGAAGAAGATGATCTATCCAATAGTGAAGAAAACAATGAAGACATGTCCCTGGTGATCAAAAAATTCAAGAAATTTATGGAAAGAAAAAGACAAGGATTCAAGAAGAGGAACTTCATTAGAGGAGAAGCCACCAGGGAGAAAGAAAGAGAAAAAGAGAAGGATCTGCCCATTTGCTATGAATGCAAAAGGCCAAAGTATTTTAGTGCTGAATGTCCTCAGTTGAAGAAAGGGACAAAAAGAATAAAAAAAAAGCCATGATAGCAACTTGGAGCGATAGTTATGAGTCAAGCTCAGAGGAAGAAGACCAAAATGAAGCAAACTTATATTTCATGGCACAAGATGATGAGGTATCCTCCACTCTTGATTCAGATTTTATCTTTGATGAACTTTAAAATGCTTTTTATGAGTTAATGAAAGATTTAAAAAAGATTAGCATAAAAAATAAAAGTTTTAAGGAAATGACTGAAACACTTTTAAAGAAAAAGGAAGAGATAATTAGTGGCAACAATAAATTAAAAGAAGAGAACAAAATTCTAAAAGATGAATTAGATAAATTAAGGCCTTTACCTGATAAATTCACTTGTAGTTCAGAAAAACTAGAAATGATATTAAATAATCAAAGAGGAGTCTATGATAAAGTCAGACTAGGATATAAATCTAAAGACAAAACTAAGTTTTTAAAAAATTTCTTCACTACACACACTTCAATTGGCACCTCTCACATCACCTACTTTAGATATAAAAAGGCAGGACACAAAGCATTTGAATGTAATACTTCTAAGTTCAATGAAAAAATTGTTAAAAAGATTTGAATTCCAAAAGGAACTATGTCTACTAACCCTAAAAGACCCAAGAAGACTTGGGTACCTAAAACCGTCACTTGAATATTTGTGCAGGAATGCCTTGTAGCCCAAGGATCAAAAAGAGGGTGGTACTTAGATAGCAGCTGCTCAAGGCATATGTCGGATGATAAGCAATAATTCATCATTCTTGAAAGAAAGGATGGGGGAGTAGTCACCTTTGGCGATAACGGCAAAGGCAAAATTATTGACTATGGTAAAATTCAGATTACTGCTACCATTTTTATAGATAATGTATTGTTAGTTGATAACTTAAAAAATAACTTGCTTAGTATTAGTCAACTTTGTGATAAAGGTTTTAAAGTTTCTTTCGAATTTTCTTTATGCAAAGTATCTAGTTCCTTAAATGATAGTTTAAAATTCATTGGATTTAGGCATGGCAACATCTACATGGTAAATCTTGATAAAATTATCATGAAGAGTGGTCAATGCCTAGTTGCAATGAATGCTAATATAAAGGAAACTAGTTGGCTTTGGCACCATAGGTTAGGTCATGCTAGCATGCATACTCTTTATAAATTGCATAATAAAGTCTTAGTTAAGGGGCTGCCAAAACTAGATTTTAAAATTGATCGTATTTGTGATGCTTGCTAATTTGGAAAATAAACTAGGGGGAGTTTCAAATCCAAAAATGTGATTTCAACTTCTAGGCCCCTTGAATTAACTCATATGCATTTGTTTGGATCTACTAGGACACAAGCCTAGGAGGAAAGAAATATGGTCTAGTAAATGTTGATGATTATTCTCCTTTTACTTGGATTTTATTTTTAGCTCATAAAGATGAAGCATTTTCAATGTTTTCAAAGTTTTACAAGAAAATTACAAATGAAAAGAACTCTACTATGGCATGTATCCGTAGTGATCATGGCACAGAATTTGAAAATAAATACTTTGAAGAATTTTACAATGAACATGGCATTGAACATAATTTTTCTACATCTAGAACCTCTCAACAAAATGGAGTTGTTGAAAGAAAGAATAAAATCTTAGTTGATATGGCCCGTACCATGTGGTGTGAAGAAAATCTATCCAAATATTTTTAGGTTGAAGCCATTAACATAGCATATTACATCCTAAATAGAGTTTCTATTCATCCGATTTTAAAGAAAATCCCCTATGAGCTTTGGAAAGAAAAAAGACCTAACATTAATTATTTTCATATTTTTGGTTGCAAATGTTTTATTTATAATAATGGTAAAGATAATCTAGGTAAATAAGATGCTAAGGTAGATGAGGATAATTTCTTAAATATTCTACATCTAGCAAATCATATAGAGTTTTCAACAAACACTCTTTGGTTGTTGAAGAATCTATCCATATCATTTTTTAAGAAGCTAACAACCAATCTTTGAGAAAGAAAGATGTTTTTGATGATGATACAAGAATTCTTGAAGATGGAATGAAGGACCAAAATTTGAAGAATAATAATGTTCAAAACAAAGACAAATCTACAACAATCTTGGAACAAAGCCCTGATGGTGAGAATGAAGCAACCGATGATCATAGGAATCTATCCAAGGAGTGAAGGTATGCACATAATCATCCAAAAAAATTGATATTAGGTGATCCTTCACAAGGGATAAGAACTAGATCCTCTTTTAAGGATACATTTGATTATCTTGCATTTATTTCTCAAATAGAACCTAAAAATATAGAAAAAGCTGAATAAGATCCTAATTGAATGCTGGCCATGCAAGATGAACTAAACCAATTTGAAAGAAACAATGTATGGACTCTTGTAAACAGACCCATTGACCATCCAATAATTGGCACAAAATGGGTATTTAGGAATAAATTGGATGAACATGATAATGTTATAAGAAATAAAGCTAGACTAGTTGCTAAGGGATATAATCAAGAAGAAAGAATTGACTTTGATGAAACTTATACACCTGTAGCAAGATTAGAGGCAATTAGATTGTTACTTGCTTTTGCTTGTTACATGAATTTTAAACTATTTCAAATGAATGTGAAAAGCTTCTTTTTGAATGGTTATATTGTTGAAGAAGTTTTTGTAGAACAACCTCTTGGTTTTGAAAATCACTCACTTTCCAACCATGTGTATAAATTAAACTAAGCTCTTTATAGACTTAAGCAAGCACCTAGAGCATGGTATGGAAGACTGAGCAAATTTTTACTACATAATAATTTTATTAGAGAAAATATTGACACCACTTTATTTATTTTTTAAAAAAATAATGACCTTCTTATGGTTCAAATATATGTGGATAACATCATATTCGGAGCTACAAATGAAATTCTTTACCAAGAGTTTGCTAAGTTGATACAGAGCGAATTCAAAATGAGTATGATCGGAGAGCTGAACTTCTTCCTTAGACTATAAATCAAACAATCAAAAGAAGGCATCTTCATCAGCCAAACAAAGTACATCAAGGAGATGCTAAAGAAGTTTGGTATGGAAAATGAAAAAGAAATCAGCACTCCCATGAGCCCCTCATGCAAACTTGACAAAAACGAGAATGGTAAGAATGTGAATGAAAAACTCTATAGAGGTACGATAGGATTCCTACTTTATTTAACTACAAGTAGACCTGATATAATGTTTAGTGTATGTGTGCAAGATTTTAATTTAACCATAAAGAATCACACTTACTAGCTGTTAAGAAAACTTTTAGATATTTAATTTATATACATAACTTAGAACTTTGGTACTCAAAATAATCCTCCATCGAATTGATTGGATACGCTGATGCAGACTATGGAGGATGTAGAATTGATAGAAAGAGTACCAATGGTACTTGCCAATTTTTAAGATTGAACTTGATCTCTTGGTATAGCAAAAAGTAAAACTCTGTAGCACTATCAACGGCTGAGATCGAATATATTGCTGTAGAAAGTTACTGTGTTTAAATACTTTCAATCAAGCAGCAACTCGAAGACTTTAGAATTAAGCAAAATAAAATTCCTATTAGATGTGACAACACTAGTGCCATAAATCTGACAAAAAAATTTATTCAATATTTAAGAACTAAACACATTGAAATTAGATATCACTTCATTAGAGATCATATTCAAAATAATAACATTGTGCTTGAATTTGTCACAACTAAAAATCAACTAGCTGATATTTTTACAAAACATCTAAATGAAGATAGATTCTCAAAAATCTAGGATGAACTTGGTATTTGTGATAGTCTTTAATAATTCTTAATCTTAAATTTATTGGATCATTTTTGACCTCCTTTCGTCATTCCTAACATCCCTTTTTTCATCCTAAAAATTTAAGAAAAATTGGCTTGAAATTCCTCCTATATTCTAATTTTTCCCCCTATGCTCGAGAAGTCTCGGATTTTCCATGAGACCTCTCAGCTGGATTTCAAGGCCTCTCATGCTAAATGCGAGAACTCTTAAAGTTTTCGAGATGCCTCATCATTAAGATGAGAGCTTTCGATTCATGCAGGCCCTCTTTTTAAAATCGATCTACAAGAGGTCCCCTGTTCCATTCTTTCATTCCACTCGTCCGAGACCTCTCCTCCATTCTCTCCAAAACTCTCCTTCTTTCCTCAAAAACCCTTCAAATCACCCTCTTTTGTCCATTCCCTCCAAACCTTGGCCCCAAATGGCTCCGAAAAAGAGATCGCTCGCCGCTCAAAGATCCTCCGTCATGCCATCGACTGAAGCTAGGGCTAAATGACAGCATAACATGGCTCAATCATCTCCATCTGGAACTTGGAGTCATGTTCTTTATAGTAATTGGAACTTCCATCAGCTTTTCCTCTCTCATGCTACAACAACTGAAGGATACAGCCAGCAAAAGCAAGGCATCTTTACCCTATGGAATGATCTTCACCTTAATCTTCAAGGACTTTCAAGTTAATCTAGAAAGTGAAGATTTCAAAAAGTTGGCTCACATGGACTACATCAATGAGGAAACATTGAACTGGATGAGATTTACAAAGAAGGATGATAAATGGGTGAGGGTAGATGAACGTGCTGTAATCAATTCTGAAGAACATAGATCTCCACCCCCTCCACCCGCACCATCTACTAGACCCTCCTTCACTATACCAAGGTCTCCACACTCTCCTTAGGTGCCTCCTTATCCTGCTCCAGCTCTTCTCCTAGCTTTTGATCAAGATCTATTAGTTGAAAGGGTAGTAGAAGAAGTGGTTCAAAAAGTATCTAAAAGGTTTATAGATATACTATCCAATGTGAGGCATCAACTTTTAGTAAACATTGAAGAGCAAAGGATATCCACTAAAGGTCAAATAGAAATACTTAGTCAACAAATCAGTGGACTATCTCAAAGGCTAGAAATTTTGGAGGAGCAGGATAAAACATTAGCTCAAATTGAACTACTCCTATCCGACAATATCAGGATTGCATAGAGACTTGAAGAGAATATCACTATTTAGTGCACCATAGCTGAAGTCCTCATTTTCACTCTGCGGTAGATTTTGAGTCAGACTTCTTCTTCTTGTGAACCATCATCTTCTTCTAGACCATTACCATCTTCTAGACCTGCTCCTCACTTGTCCTCAACTAGACCCAAATCTTCATCTGAACCCATCATTGAGTTCCTCTCTGATGAGGACTAGCTCTAGTTTCTCTTTTGTTTTAACTTTTGATTTAGGTATGTTGGTATGAGATTCATTTTTTGTAAACCAACATACACCTCTAACTATGTAGTATTCAATCTTGAAATGAAATCAATCCTTTTAATATTCTTGCCTTCTTTATCTTTTTTATGATCCTTTCATTATTGTGATTTTGATGATGACAAAAAGGAGGAGAAATATTAAGAAAAAATATGCAAATGTATAATCAATTCAAACTAAAATACAAAATGGGGAACTTTTTAGAAAATGAATTATTTGAATTGATCAATGCAAATCTTATTCATTTCATATTATTCATTTCCTAAGAGCATACATTAAGGGAGAGAATGATTATTCAAATCTTATTCTTTTCATGAGAGCATACGTTAAGGGAGAGCTTCAGCACAAAAACTTTGCATTCATTTGTTCATGACATTCATATTTTTTATAATCATTTTATGGATTGCTTAATATTTTCTCACCATCAAAAAGGAGAAGATTATTGAACCCCCTAAGTGATTTTGATGATGACCAAACATTAAAGCAAATGATTACTAATATATTTTATTTTAAGTATTCCAATGTCAGAAGAAAGAGAGCTCTTTAACCAAAATAAGAAAGACAATAAGTGAAAATCAATCAAAATTCAAATCTCCTTGTACAGAGCAAAAATTTTCTCAAAATCATCTTGGAGCAGTCTTTAAGACATCTTGAAATTTTTTCAAGAGCTCTCGAGTGGACTGGCACATTCCAAGCACTGTTCTAGCATGATTTTGAGAGGTCTCAAGAGCTCTCGATCTCAGGCGACAGAAATCTAGTTTCTGTGCCCTGAGAGCAAGAAGTCTTGCAGGATCCCGAGAGGTCTCATGGTTCTCGTGAGATGTCTCATTTAGAATCGAGAGGTCTCGATCTCAGGTGAGCTATTTTTTTTAGAAAGATGATTTTTCATGAGACTGAAGGCAAGAGCTCTTCTGTTCAAATCGAGAGGCTCCATAACTTGGTGAGACATCTCGAGACAAACCGAGAGGTCTCGAGACTTGGTGATAATTTTTGATAGAGCATTCCAGATCATATTTTTTCGACTCCAATGGCTAGTTGCTGCTCTCCAACATTCAGATTTTGCTTTTTCTAAGCTTCAATCATCACCAAAAGAGAGAAAATGCTGTAGATATAAAAGGAAGAAGACTTATTCATGATCAATCAAAGAAAAATGAGAGAAAAGAAAAACATGCTCTATTCTTGAATGAAAATCTCCATCTTCAATCAATCTATTCTCTCAAGCATTGAAGAATCCTCAAGTGCATTAACTCCATGGATTCAAAGAGACTTTCAATGAACTGCAAGGACAACTCTTCTACTCATTCGAAGGGGCCTTTTAAGTTGAAACATTTTCTTTCCCCTTTCCATGTATTTGGTTTCAGCAGGGGCAGAAACTTGGGTTTTAGGATTTTTCTCCCCTTTTGTTTATTCAGATAAGTTTATCTGATTCTTGTAAGGGTTGTAGTTGGTGAACCTAGGAAAAAACCAACTGGATTATTGGATAGTGAGCTCGAAAAAACTATCCATCTATAATCTTGAGGGATTATAGTGAAATTTCCAAGAATTTGCTTGGAGAGTGGATGTAGGTGCTGGGAGTGCACCGAACCACTATAAAATCCTCTTGCTTGTGTGTGTGCTCTAGCTTGTATCTTCTATTTACACTCATATTTAATTCGCTCAGGATTTAATCATTAATCACCGCACATATTTGTTTAAATTTTTGAAAACCTAATTTACCCCCTCTCTTGGGTTATTCATCTAGGCAACACCATGGATCGATGTTGATCCTAGTCCTTATCAAAGACTTGAGAAGTCAGTGGAAGGACTTGACTTAATGAAGTCAGTGGGAGCAAATTGGTCTATGTCCTTTCTTTTCTTAAATCATAAATAAATTTTAAATCTTCTAAAATTATTAGGTCATTAAAATGATAAAGTTATGAAGATAACTGAGTCATAGTCTCCCATTAAGTTGGATGATAATGGATCCATTAACTTAATACTCATTGGAGGCCTAAAGGCTTGGTGCTTATTGACTAATGAAATTATCATTCATAAAATGATAACTTAGAAGTGTCTCTTTAATGGTGGTTAGGTTGGCCAACCAAAGTTAAGCTTAATCATTTGTTGGTTAGATGCACCAAGTATGGTCATGTTAATAGTTGGACCTAACCAAATTCTTGCAGTGGAGGCCAAAGCCTACTGATTAGTTTTCTAGGATAAAATTAAATTACTAGAAGTTGTTTAGAGAAACAATTGATTAATGAACCTACCGATAGATGCACATGGGTTGGTCGATCAAAGTCAGGCTTGTGTATAGTCTATGTGGATTCTAGTACCTACTAGAAAATTAAAGCAATTCTTCAAATTAGAGGTAGAGGCTACCAATTCAAATAAAATAGTGAAAGAACCATAAGACTAAAGTCCAAGTCTCTAGGCTTAAAATAATTCATATACTTAGGTCTATGTTCTTTTTCCTCATAGAATAAGGCTAAACCCTAATGGCTCCAATAATTGTAAGACAATGATAACTTATAGGACCCAACTTCGATAATTGGTATCGAAAGTTAAATTTAATTTAGCAGTACGAATGGATTTGTACTGGAGCTTCTTGGCCAAGTCAAAATATATGGTCCATGGTTAACCCAAATCAGGCAGAGTGCTTCTATTGTATGGAGCAGGGTCACAGAAAGAAGAATTATCTTATTTTTCTTGACCATAATAGATTGAATAAGAGAAAGAAGTAATAGTAGCTTATTAAGGGTGTTATATGATAACATTTTGAAATTTTTCTATTTAAAATTCTACTACTTGGGTATTGGATGCCGGTTGTCCTATGCAATTTGTTGCAAGGACTACAGGTAAGTGGAATATTTAAAAATGGTGAAAAATATCTGAACATTTGGGATGGAAGTCCTATTCCAATCCTTATTTTAGGAATTATCAAGCTAATTTTCAAAAGATGTTATTTTAAGTGATTGTCACCATTGTCCATCGTTTATGATAAATGTGATCTCTGTTGGCCTTTTGGTCAGAGATGGTTATCATTTATCAATAAAGGAGATTGTTATGATATTATTATGAATAATGTTACAACAATACATGGACAATAAGAAAATAACATTTAACATTTATACAACCTATTAAGTGTAATGTATGCATTTAATGAACACCCAAGTTAGATTATGTCATGGATGTCTACATTTGTCATTATAGGCTTAGTCATCTTGACAAGAATAAGATAAACAGGTTAGCTTGAGAGAAAAATTTCAACATCAATGATTGTGAATCATTGATAGCCTATGAGTCTTATCTTGGGAAGATGATAAAGTCATCTTTTACTGAAAAAGGTGAAGGAGCCAATAAAGTTCTAAGTCTCATACATAGTGATGTATGTGGATCTATGAACATAAGAGCTGAAGAAAGATATTAATATTTCATTATAGATGACCTATCTGGGCATGGGTGCATCTGGCTTGAATCATTTAAAATGTTCAAATGATTCAATAATGAAATAGGAGAACAAACTGGAAAAGATATTAGAACTCTTCGATCAGATCAAAGAGGCGAATACTTATCCAGTAAGTTTGTGATATATCTAGGAGAGAATAGGATTCTCTCTTAGTAGATTTATTTTCAAAATATAGTGTATTGGAAAGAAAAAATTAAACTTTGTTAGATATAGTTCAATCCATGATAGGATTTACATGCTACCTATTTCAGGATTGTGCTCTTGTGACTACTAGTTTTATTCTAAATATATACTAAGTAAATCTATTATAAATCTCTATATGGGATATGGATCGGGCATAGACCTAGACTCTCTCACCTTCGGGTTTGCGATTGATCGACCTATGTCATAGGTTTGCACACAGATAAACTTGGATCCTGATCCAATAGGTATTTGACAGTTATTAATTCTACCATACTAAAGAATATAAGATGTTTATTAGCAGTAGGGCATTTCTTTTAGAAAGAAGTTTCTTAGAGAAGGAACTAATGCTTGTCAAGTTGAACTTAAGAAAGTTTGACTGGTAGAAAAGAACCGACATAATCTAATAAACCTACAGAAAAAGATTTGATTAGATCAAATTCGGAGTCAATTAAAGTAACACCTTTAAGAAGATTCGGTAGAGTATCACGTTAGCCAGATAGATACTTTAGTATCTAGGTTTGGGATGGCGATCCTATTGAGCTCGATGAGAATAATAAGGATCTGATCACCTATAAAAATGTAATGTAGTGATCTGACTCTAAAAAGTGGCTTGGAGACACAAAATTTAAATTAAAGTCCATGAAAATCAATAGTGTGTGGTTACTAGATGATTCACCTGAAGGGATAAAATCCATTAGGTATGAATGGATTTTCAAAAGAATTAGAGTAGCACAGACGAGAAGGAAAAGATCCATAAAGCCCGTTTGGCTATTATCTCAATTTTGGAACATACGTTTTGAACGTATGTCTTTGTTATGAATAAAGACAATCCCTACATTTGTAATTGGGCAAAATGTTCTGTAGTGTTATTCCTTATGTTGTCTGCGCATGAAATTCTCTTAATTAGGAATGGCATTCCAGCATTGCAAGGAATAAAGGATTAGCTATCATCTAATTTCTCCATGTTCAAAGAATAGATATGGTATACTCATTAAAGGTAGTGAGTAGATACCAGTCTGATCTAAGTAAGAACTACTAGAAGATTATACAGACAATTCCTAAGTATTTAGAAAATACTAAGATCCAATGATTCAAAAATAAAAATACTAACTTAAAACATATGGATGTTTTAATTTCAGTCAAAACAAGATGACAATAAGAAAATATCAGGTCATACCCTAATTGCAGGAGCAATCTGCTGGAAAGATTTGAAGCAAGATACTATAGCCTATTCAATTAGTGATGTAGAGTACATCATGGCATATGATACTACCATGTAAGCTATATAGTAGCTGAGGTTCATTAGCAGGTTAGAAGTGGCACCCTCCACCGATGATCCAATTCTATCATAGCACTGGAGCCATAGCTCAGGCTAAAGAACCAAAGGACCAGCATATTCTGCATTGCTACCACCTTTGATTTTAGATCAGGGTGACATCGATTTTTGGAAGATCGATGGAAATGGAGAACTTGATTGACCCATTTGCTAGGACCTCGAAACTAAGGAGTTCTATGAACCCAAGTAGAAGATAGGATATTTGATATCATTCTGATTGGCTTTAGTCCAAGTGGGAGTTGTTGAAAAATATGTCCTAAAGTCAATCATCTAAGTGGTAGATGATTGAAATTAGTATATAAATTATCTAATAATAATAGTTATTTGGCTAGTTTATCATAGAAGTTCTATCTTTTTTAAATGAACTCCTAAATTATGATGAAATTTTTAGAACCATAATAATTGATAAAAAAGAATTTATCGGATAGTTCTTAAACTATTCATGACCAAATGATAAGTTATTAATAAGGATAATAACTTATCAAGTGTAGATCGCTATATGTCATATGCATTGGTTGTCTAAGTGTGGAGATACTAGTATGGAATCTAGATGAGGTATAGGAGTATATCTGCATTGAACATGACCAATCTAGCACTCTACTATCAAGAGTAGCTAGCTAAGGCTAATAGGTATAAGTGTCCCTCCAACTTGAGATCACCATGATGATTTGCAAGCAACCCACTGTACTTTGGTGCCAGACTGTCTGTATTTTTAATACAGGTTAGAAAGATTTCTACATATAGTCAACTACTTATGAAGTCGGTGTGCGAGTCAAGATGGGATTAACCACTTTTGATTAACTTCAGGAAGAGAATGACTCATTGTCTTTCAATTTAGCAAATCCTAGGCCTAGGTAATCCTCGTGAGGAGTCACAGGATTTGCAAACTTTTGAGACACAATAGAGATGACTTATATAAGTATTGATAGCATACTCTAAGTAGTCTTGAGCATTATTGGTCAAAGGGATGAATTATACGATAACCATGGACTAGGATTCGATGAATATTGCTTTGCATACATTCAACCTATCCGGACGTCGGAAATCATTGCTAGATGGTTACTTCGATTGGTATAGAAATTAATTTCTATGCTACTGGCTTAGGTTTGAACCTATAGGATCAGACACATAAGTGGTTGTAACCTAATCAGATGGTTAATCGATGATTGAGAATTATTCTAAGGTCAAACATTCAATGCGATTGATGTTTGACCAAATGCAAGTATTACAGAAGGATCGATTAGCAATTAGATTACTAATTGGCTCAATTTGATTGAGCAATCAGGCTGAGATCAAGTTTTATTAAATTAGATTTAATTAGAATTAATTTAGACTTAATTGGTTTAAGTTCAATTGGTTTATTAGATAAGCCAATTGTAAGAAAAAATAATTCCTAATTGGACTAGGATTTGAGTGCATCTAATTTCTAATTGAGTTAAAATTTAAATTAAAATTAAATATGATTTAATTTAATTTAATTGGATTTCTAGTTGGACTAGGATCATCCTTAATTAGGTCACATTTAATCTGATTTGAATTAGGTTCAAAATAGTTTTGACATAGTCAAACAAGAAGAGTCCCAGTTGGACTGGGACTCTCACTCTTTCCTTGCGCCACCTTTGAGCAACTGGGACTCTCACTCTTTCCTTGCGCCACCTTTGAGCCCATGCCCATTATTTATTTCTAGATTTTTTCTATGATTTTTATGCCTATGGATTGATTTTCCATGCCCCATATCTAGTTTAATTTGAATCAAATCTGATTTGGTTCATTATGGAAAGTGGTTTGGTTTATTTCTCTTTGAAAGAGTCCCTCTTGACCAAAACACTTCATTCTTCTTCTACTATTTCCTCCAATGACTACCTATTATTTTGTCATCATTTTTTACTCTTCTTGGGTGAATGTTTCCTTCTTTCCATGCACAAAAATTATGGGGAGGCATCCAAGAGTTGGACGCCCCCCAATCTCTTCCTTGTTTCCTTGTTTGACTAGGTCAATTTGACCTAGTCTTCCTATTTTCTTAGACGCCACCTAATAATTTATAAGCATCAAAAATTTTTGGTATTCCATGTGAAAAGGTAGAAGAAAAGAAGGGTGGGCGTGGAGGTTTGAGATGCCCACTTTTTTGGAGAAAAAGGTTTTATTAGGACATGAAAAGTTCATGTCCTGATGAAGACAAAGGTAAGAGAATATTGTTTTCTCTTGTAATTTTCTTCCATATTATTTCCTTCTTATTTTTATATGATTTTTATGTGATAAAAATTTGAGAGAGAGAGAGTAAGAAGGCATGGTGATTTGTGCTTCAAAATGTTTGGGCATGATGATCATCTTTGGACATGATCTGATCATGTCGTGATGAGAGAAGAAGAAGAGAAGGTCTTCTCTTAGGGTTTCCTTAAGAACCCTTCTTCTCTATATATTTGTGAGATTTTTCTATGAGAAAAATTAGAGAGGAAGAGATCTGAAAGCATGAAAATTTTCTAGAGGAGAAGGTCTCCTCTTATTCAGGTATGAAGATCCGTTTAGGACAATAACGGTTGATGTCCTGAAAAGAGAAGATGTGTCTTCTCTTAGGATCTTTCTTAACTATTTATTTTTTAATTTTTTTTGGAAGATCCAAGAGTTAGATTTCTTTCTTAATCCTTCTCATATTCTTCATCTCTTAGAGTATCCAAGAGATTAGAAGAATAAATTTTAGATTAACCATCTAGAGAGATCCACGAGAAGCTAGCACTTCAAGCAGATCTTCATTCGATGAATCTTCGATTTTGTTACAGCCTCATGTAGATCACCTGTAGAGGCCAGACAAATGTGCAACTTCAAAGATAATAATGAAAATCAATTACAAAATTCTTAACCCATACAAAGGTAAGAGATTTGATCTCTTCTCTCACCTAGATGCGATCTAGGTTTTAGATCTAGAATCATTCTAGATCTAGGGTATTGATTTGATCAACATCAAAGCCTTTTATTTTTAGATTTAAGAATGCATTATGACATGTTATAGGTCCTAGATGTAGGGTTTAGTAATTAGATTATATGTATTTGTAGATTAAATGGTTTAATTTATAACTTTTGCTATGTTACATTTCAAAAATGTTTTGAAGTTCATTCATGAAATGCTGCATATTTCCAAACATAGCTCGCTTATACTTTGATGAGGTTGTGAGATTCCATGATCCACTTAAGTTCATTGTTTCAGACCATGACATTAGATTCTTGAGTTATTTCTAAAATACTTTATAGCATTTGCAAGGAATGAAACTTAATTTCTCATTTGTATAACACCAACAAACTGATGGCTAGATTGAAGTAGTTAATAGGAGTTTAGGCAATCTTCTCAGGAGTCTAGTAGGAGAACATGTTAGTAATTGGGATTTAATCTTAACCTGAGCCGAGTTTGCTTACAATGATTTTATCAATAGGTTTATTGGTAAGACGTCATTTGAAGTTGTATATGGTTATCATCTCCATAAACTAGTGGACTTAATTCCATTACCATAGCATGCTAGGTCATCAAAAGATGCAGAATCATTTGCACAACATTTTAAGGATCTTCATGAACATATTAAAAACAAAATTAATATCAGCAATCAAATACATAAGCAGCTTGCAGATTCACATCGTAGATCTTATAACTTTACTAAGGAAGACTATGTTATGATTCGACTAAGGCCAGAGCTATTTCTACTAAGAACCATCAAGAAATTTCATGCACGTAAAGCTAGACCTTTTAAAATCTTGAAAAAGCTAGGATCGAATGCCTACATTGTAGATTTATCATCTAATTATAGCATAAGCTCAACATTCAATGTATCAGATCTAATAAAATATAAAAAGCCAATAACGATACCTAGTGATCCATTTGAGTTTGGTCCTTTTCTTGAGAGTGAACCCTATCCTGAGTGCATGTCCATGGCCCACTATTCCAAGAAAACATAATCGCATCAATAAGATTTTAGATAAGCAGGTTGTGTCAACTAAAAAGCATGGATATCAGCAATATCTAGTCCGATAGCAAGGCCGATCTAAACTTGAGAATATATGTGTCACCTGAGAGGAGTTGCAATGGATCGATGTAGATCAGCTTGAACAATTTTAAAGCTATAGTAGACCGTACTCATCAGAGTTGAGTTTTTTCCACCGTAGAGGAATTGATGTGGAAACCAGTTTGCAAGCCACTATCTAGCTTTTCTAAGCTAGACATAATTTCATTAATAGGAACTCTCATACTTTAACTATTTCTTATTTTTAGTATGTTAGTAGCTACTATTTTGGATTGCCATATGTGCGACTTGGATGCCACTCTACACTGTATCACTATCTGAGTTTGAGTCTTGAAGGATTCCTAATGCCACCCAAAGGACAGTCCCAATTTTCTAGCCTATGCCATGAAGATGCCCAAAAGAAGGAAGAACTATGTTGGTGCCATAGTTAGATAACCCTTATCCAGAGTTGGTAACAAATCCAAGAGATTTATTTTCTTTACTGAGGCACGTCTAGAGTCTTAGAAGATTAGCCCAAGAAGTCCACATGGCAACTATTGATTGGTGTGAGACGTGATCTAAGTTTATCACAAGATGGCACCACTCACAGGATTAGCTTGTTAGAGTTTGATTTATTTTGAACTATTAGTGTTTTAATTATTTTAGACTCTTATTATTTTATCTATAAATATTTATTATTAGAGCTCTTAAGTGAAGAGAAATTTTGATTTTTTGGATCAGATTTGTTCAGATTTGATCGGATCAAGAGATATATTTCAAAAAAAAAATTTTTTGATCCAAATCAGATCTAAAATATTTCAGATCTAATTTTTATTATTTTAATAATCAAAATAAAATATAGATAAATTAAATTAGATTTAATTTATCTTGATGTAGGATAATCCTATTACCCGTTGATGATCCTATAAGCAGCGGAAGGTTCTGGATCTAGCCACGCAAGTGCCTGGCCTCTACCGATATCCACTTGGGCTGGATCTAGAGATCCTCTTCTTCTCTATTATATCTCCAAAAATTAAATCTGAATCTAATTTGGAGGATTTTCAAAATAGCTTTCGAAGATCAGCAGTTGTCCTTTGCAGCAGCGCAGCCTTCTAGCTTTCTGTCGCCTTTCTCTCATCTGGATTGCACCAACTGAGAACCCAAACTTCTTTGGGTGTGGAGAGGAGAGGGAGAAGATGGACTTGGCATGGAGGAGGAAGAGAGAGGCAGCCTTGGGGTGTGGGAATTATGTTCTTTCTTTGAGTTGGGCGCAGGATCTTATTTATAGACTATGCGTGATCCAACTCCTCTTCTTCCCAACCAATCACAACCCTTTGTGAAATCAGATCTAAATCTGATTGGTGGAAATAGAGTCCCTTGGATTCATCCTTAGATGGTGCCTAAGACCAGTCAAAGTTGGTTCTTAGGAGAACTCTAATTGGAATCCAAAAAGGAGATGGAGTCCCTGTCCAACAAGGGACTCCTAGGCGCCTCCAACTTGGGCTGCACGCCACCCTTGGCGTGCGCCCTCCTCCTTGCCAGGTTCTGGTAGGGGACAGGCCCCCACCAGCTCTCCAATAGGTGCATGACATGTGGACAAGAAGTCAAAGTGTCAATGGTCAACATTTGACCAGTCAAAGGTTAACTTTTGACCAAAGTCAAAGGACAAGAAATGGCAGGTGACCAAAAATGGCAGGTATTGTCTTACAAAATAAGACAACCCTTTTCTGACTTGGACAACCTCCAGTCAGACCATAGTGAAGGCCTCTGATTGAGCACAAACTCCTTTGGCTCAGTCAGGACAACTTATTTATGATAGTAAAAGAAGAACGTTAGGTTCAATCGAGTGCTAGCACGATTTTCCTTGAACCTAATTGAATCTCATTCAGATCAATTGAACTGGATTAGTTCAATTGATGATCACCAGATTCAAACCCTTATTTGTGTGACCCAGTTAGGTTCAGTTCTGTATGGTAATGGGATATGTCATGATCTCTATCATCGACATCATCGAAACTCCTTTCGATGGATCAGAACTCTTCTGATTCGAACAGCTAGAATGATCGATCATCTAAATCATTCTAATTGCTCCCAAAATCCACCAGTGACACCTAGCAGTATATGGTGGCAACCCATCAGAGCTGAATGCGAACCTCTTGGTGCAGCTACCTGTGTGATTAAGTTCTTCTATCTTGAGCCCCGATCAGATTAGGGTTAAGGTGAACTCGTCAAACCCTAGTTTCTGTCATATGATGTAATCATTCGATTCAAGTCCAATGTGAAAATCTAAATAGAAACTCTTTCTATTATTTCACTCTGCCATGGCCATGGGCTTCTGGACTTGATTCTCATGATCATCATAGGGCTGCTCCTCTACCACCGAGGTAGATAGATTCCATCTTGATGCAATCCAGTTCCTACAATGAACATGCTATAGCCAACATACACCTCAGGATTTCCGATATGGCTAGGAGACCGAGTAATGGTGTAGTCAAACTATAACACCCTCAAGGTGAACTGCCGATGCACCTCAGGTCAAAGAACCAGACACACTACTGCAGCATCGAGTCAGTCATTGACGAGAAGGTAGACTTCCTAATGACTACTCGAGGTGGTCACGCTCAGTGCCCTCGTTCTCTAACGAGTACCTGTACTCTCGCTCCGGTGTCTCCACACCGTAGACTCAAGACTCATCTACTAAAGAGAAGCGATTGTACACCAACCTTTCGGATCAATCACCATCCTCGTGATGATCCTATGGTCGGGAGCATTTTATGAGTTAATAATGATTATTCATGTCTTAAATTTTCAACTCTTGAAAATATGAATTATCATTACCATTAACTCAAAGGATGTATCACAGACACTAAATACACATATGTGATAGAAAATAACCCATTTTATTGATTTTAGTCAAAATTATAATTTTGCCCCTAGAAGTGTATTACAAGTGTCAGCCAATTCTGGCTTCTAGGGCACATATATCTAACAATCTCCCACTTGTCCTAAAGCCAATTGGCTACAAGTCTAAGTCCCATCTTCTCAAGGTGGGCTTCGATCTTCTGCTGGCCCAACGGCTTTGTAAGTGGGTCTGCCACATTATCTACGGAGTTGACTCTCTTGACCTCGACGTAACCCTTCTCGAGGTAATCGCGGATGAGGTGGTATCGCCGCTCAATGTGCTTGGATTTTCTGGTGAGACCTCGGCTCCTTAGCAAGGGCTATGGCGCCATTGTTGTCGCAGTAAGAGGAATGGCATCTGATGGCATTACTCCAATTTCTGCAGCAAACTTCTTGTACCAGAATGCTTCCTTTCGCAGCCTCTGATGCAGCGATATATTCTGCTTCCATGGTGGAATCTGCTATCATGTTTGCTTGGAACTCTTCCAGCTGACAGCACCACCATTGCACACAAACAGACTCCCAGATGTCGACTTTCGATCATCTATATCGGACATGAAATCCGAGTCTGTGTATCCCTGGACTTGGAGTTCTCCATTACCAAAGACCAACATCATATCCTTAGTTCTTCTTAAGTACTTAAGGATACATTTCACAGAAGTCCAGTGTTCTTCACCTGGATTTGACTGATATCTGCTTGTGACACTCACAGCATGGGCTATATCAGGTCGTGTACATAGCATGGCATACATGAGGCTCCCTATTGCAGAAGCATAAGGGATCTTGCTCATGCATTCTATTTCCTCAGGTGTGCTAGGGCACATCTTCTTGGAAAGATGAATACCATGTCTGAAGGGTATTAATCCCCTCTTAGAGTTTTCCATACTAAACCTCTTTAGTACTTTCTCTATGTACATCTTCTGTGAAAGTCCTAGCATCCTATTCGGTCTATCCCTATAGACCTTAATTCCTAGAATAAAGGATGCTTCACCTAGGTCTTTCATGGAGAATTCCTTGGACAACCATATCTTGACTGATGTCAACATGGGAATATCATTCCCAATAAGGAGGATGTCATCCACGTACAATACGAGGAAGACAACAGCGCTCCCACTGACCCTTTTGAAAACACATGGTTCCTCTTCATTTTTGATGAAACCAAACTTTTTGATCACATCATTGAAATGAGTGTTCCAGCTCCGAGATGCTTGCTTAAGTCCATATATGGACCTTTGCAGCTTGCAAACCTTGTGATCAGTATCACTGGATGTGAAACCTAGCGGCTGTTCCATATAGATATCTTCCTCAAGATATCCATTTAAGAATGCCGTTTTCACGTCCATTTGCCATATTTCATAATCGAAATAGGCTGCAACAGCAAGCAATGTGCGGATGGATTTTAGCATAGCCACTGGGGAAAAGGTATCCTGATAGTCAATGCCTTCGTTGACTATAACCTTTTGCCACTAGTCTAGCCTTGAATGTCTCCACATTCCCATCTGCACCAATCTTTCTCTTGAAGATCCATTTACACCCAATAGGTACTATACCTTCTGGTGGATCTACCAAGGTCCAGACTTGGTTTGAGTGCATCGAGTCAATTTCTGACTGCATTGCCTCTAGCCATTTCTCGGAGTCGATATCTGATATCGCCTCGTTGTAGGTTTTGGGATCATCACCATGAGCACCATTACCTACGAGGAACATTTTCTCTACTTTCCTCTGAAATAATACCTAAGTATCTTTCAGGGGGATGGAAAACTCTTTTCGATCTACGAGGTGGAGGAGGTAGTGTTCTTATTGGCTCAACCTGATTTGGTTCCAATTGGTCCTTAGCTCGTTGTACTTGTGAGACTTTCTCATCAAGCTTAATCTGCTTTCCAATGCCGCTATCTTGAATAAACTATTTTTCAAGAAAGATGGCATGTCGACTCACAATCACATTGTGGTCTTCTGGAATGTAGAAATAGTATCCTAATGACTCTTTAGGATATCCTATGAATCGAGCTCTGAAGGACCTAAACTCTAACTTGTCCGCTTGTTGTCTTTTGACATGAGCCGGACAACCCCAAATTCTGAGATGACTCAGACTTGGTTTCTTACCGTGCCATATCTCATACGGTGTGGTAGGAACGGTTTTAGAGGGAAACCCTATTCAGTAGATAAATTGAAGTTAACAATGAGTGTCCCCAAAGAAAATCAGGGAGGTCTGTGAAGCTCATCATGGATCGAACCATATCCAATAGAGTCCGATTTCTCCATTCTGAAACCCGTTGAGTTGAGGTGTTCCTGGTGGAGTCCATTGAGAGACTATGCCATTTTTCTTGAGATAGTCTAGGAATTCTCGGCTAAGGTATTCACCTCCTCGATCTGATCGAAGAACCTTAATGGGTTTTCCAGTTTGTTTTTCTACTTCATGTCTGAATTCTTTGAACTTTTCAAAAGCTTCAGACTTGTGTCTCATAAGATACACATACCCATACCTAGACAGATCATCGGTAAAGGTAATGAAGTAGACAAAATTGCCTCTAGCCGGCACATCAAATGGGCCGCACACATCAGTATGTACTAGGGCAAGGAGATCTGTGGCCCTTTCCCCATGTCCAACAAAAGGGAGTTTAGTCATTTTGCCTTGAAGACAAGATTCACAAGTTGGATATGACTCGAAAGTCAATGGACTCAATAGCCCATTTTTCTCCAATTTGTTGATCCTATCTTCTGCTATATGACCTAATCTCAGGTGCCATAGATACCTATCATTTGGACTATCCCTAGGTCGTTTGGCATTCACGTTTTGCTCGATAGTTAGAACAGGTACATCAATATGTAGCTGATAAAGACCATTAATAAGGAAAACCATTTGCAATTTTATTTCTTTCATAAAGAATGTTACAATGGTCCTTAAAGAAGGTAATCACATAGCCTTCTTAGTGCTAAGCATGAAACAGAAATCAAATTCCTGCTAGCTGCAGGCACATAATAACAGTCTTTCAAAACTAAGTCTAAACCAGATGGTAATCGAAGAGGGTATGTTCCCACGGCTACTGCAGCAACTCTTGCTCCATTTTCGATGCGTAGGATCATGTCTCCATCCCTCAGCCTCCTGCTATCCTCAAGATCCTGCATGGAAGTGCACAGATGAGCACTAGAACCAGAGTCAAGCACCCAACTGGATGCAGAAGAAATCGTAAGGTTAGACTCAATAACGAGCATACCTCCAGAAGGACCTTCCTTCTTGTTCTTCAGGGTGGCCAGGTAAGTAGGGCAGTTCCGCTTTCCAGTGGCCGTCGCTGTTGCAATGGAAATACTTTTCTTTGACATCGGCCTTCTTCTTCGGCTCTGCCTTCTTCTTCTTTCCTCCTTCCATCTTCTGCTTTTTCACAGACTTCTTTTTCTTTCCAGAAGACTTTCTTTTGGAAGAAGTCCATTCCATAGCAAGAACTGAGCCTTTAGAACCTTTCATAGAAAGCTCAGCGGTAACCAGCATGTTCATTAATTCGGCCAAAGAATTTTGAAGTTTATGCATGTGGTAATTCATGATGAATTGCCCATATGCATCAGTCAAGGATTGCAGAATAATATCATTCTGCAGATCCAAGTCTAACTTCACACCGAGCTTCTCAAGCTCTTCCAAGTCCTTGATCATCATCAGACAGTGATCTTGGACTGACTGCCCATCACGCATCTTAGCCTTAAAAAGTCATTTCGTGACTTGATATTTGGCTGCGCGACTCTGTTCACCAAACATCTCCTGCAGGTGAGCCAACATTTGGCGAGCAGTCCCGATATCTTCATGTTGGCGCTGGAGCTCATCAGACATCGAGCCCAACATGTAATATCTGGCCTTATTATCTTCGTCTATCCATTTTTTCAGAGATGCTCTCTGTTCAAGTGGATGGACGGGCTGGTAAGGTGGGAGGGTCCTGATCCAATACATGGGTTAACTTCTCAAAACCCAAAATAATTTTGTAGTTCCTGAGCCAATCTTTATAATTGGGTCCGTCAGTCTATGTGTGTCCAGGATACGTGCCAATGGGTTGGACGCAGACATTTTTCTATAGAGAGTCAAAGATTCTAGTTAGATACTGTAATTTATGACTTGACCAATTTATTTAGGAAATTTTATTTTTAAATAAATTAGCTCCCACTATTTTCTCGGATCCCTACACTCCCTCTGTAGAGATGCAAAAATCTCCATGATTAATGATTTCTAGTGGGTGGTGCGGTCTCACCAACTGACTCATCACCTCACCTAACAGTTATTGGTGATGGGTTAGCCAATGAGTGAACAACTCTTGTTCAATGATTCTCTAATCATGGTGCACCCAAACTTGGTCTCTAATTCATGAATCTCACCGTATTCGGAATATTGATCCACTCCTTAGTTAAGTCAGACCCACCATTTGCATAGACTGGATTCCTAATTGAGTCTCTCACCGTATCCAAAATATTGAACCCAACTCATCCTCCAACCCATAGCATCCAATGCCTAATAGACATGGTTGCATCTTCTCGGTGCAACTGAGCCACTGTATCTAGCCAAGAACAATCAACCTCGGAAAGGGCCCGCACATCTATAATGGTGGAAGACCTCAAACTTAATCCTTTCTTAGGGAGAATTGATTCAGGTGTCATTATACTAGACTTGTCATAGTCATAACAATTATGACTAACCTAGTGGCATGGGTTAGCTCAGATTATTGACCACCTCAAATTAGAATTGAATCGACAGATATGGTAAGGTAAGTGAGATCGGTGGAAGGGATATGCCATTAACTCGTACATGGGTTAGCTCAGATTCTTTTCTTTTTTTTTCTCTCTCTATTTCTCTCTCTCCCCGTCTCTCTCTCTCTCTCTTTTTCACGACAACAGTAGGTTTTTTTATAGATAAAGAGTTTGATTCCCCCCAAAATTCATCAAAAACTAGGTTTAAGACTCCTAAAACAACTCAAATTAAGATCTGGGTAATTCTGCCCGTTAGATCTTGATCAAATGGTCCAAAAATCACTCAAAAACTCGATAAAATAATCCAGATCAAGTCAGATTTAATGCCAGCCATTGGATCAACTATTAGATTAAATCTGGGCCATCCGATCACATAGAAGGAAGCCTTCGAATCTTTAGTTTACCATCGAGATGAATATCAGCCATTGGATCTCGATCGGGAGCTATGGATGCCATCCATGAGCGCCTTCTTTTCGGCCGTCCGATCGAGTTTCAGTAAAAATCGCCCGTTGGATCAGCCAGAATTCCCAAATTGCCCTCCATGAACCATGCGCGAGCCCGGTGTTGCATGGACCGCTACATTCTTTAGCCAATCAGAGCGCGCCTCTTGCTGTCATTGGTTCAAATCAGGCCGAACCGCTGAACCGATTTGAACCGAACCGATTTTTTTTTTTTTTAATTCAATTCTGGGCTTGTTTGAAGTCCGTTTTACCTAAAATTTATTTCATCTGAACCAGAAAAATAAGATCTTCACATTGGTTGCCTTCTTACCTACACAAGGTTAATAAAAATATCAATTTCTAAAGAAATAGTTTAATTTATTTTATAATTTAATATTTTTATTAGTATATTTTTACCACTTATCACACCCCCCAACTTAGTCATTGCTAGTCCCTTAGCAATGTTTTATTTAATACCATGTTTCAATAAGATTATCCATCATAAAGATAAAATCTAGGACTAAAGGTCAAAAAGTTTAGAAAATACTGCTAACTAAGCATTGAGCTTCAGAAGCAAATTTTTCAGTCAATACAATTAAAAACTTTCTTAGAGTACATCAAAGATCTATAGCACTTGTGTTCGTGATGACTAACTTTAGCATTTCAGTATTAAATTAAAAGAACAAAAGTATCCTCTCTTATCACCTATTTTGGTCAATTTTCTATACATTCTCAATTTTATACTCATGAATTAAGGTAGCTTTCACACTGCCTTTTCTTTTTTTTCTTTTTTTTTTTTTTTTACTGTGCTGAGCATCCTGGCCTTTCCTTCACCATTTTACATGAATTTTCACACTTGACCTAGGTGCAGAGACCCAGTTACTAGGCTTTGGGCAATCCACATATACTCTGTCTTTTGCACTTTATTTATAGGCAGGTAGCTCTTTCCTTAAATTCAAGTTTCTTTGATTAGAATGTATATTAATTATCAATTTTTAGTGATAATTGAATCTCCAGTTGGCCTTATAATCAATACCTACTTTGCCTTGTTAGTGTGCATGTGCAATAAAAAGTGCTAATAGTCTTTTAATGACCTAAGTAGGCTGCTAAAAGTTGACCAACTAATCTACTTCTTTAACTCATTACATTCATTAGCAAATAATTCTATCTTTTATCACTTATCCAGTTTATCTTGCTCAAGATTTTCTTCTTGACACATGATTTTTTTTTTTTTTTAACTTATTCTACATTGTCTTAAAGGAGAAAGAAAAATAAAGGATGTAATAAAGGATAGGAAGGAATACACCTGATTTGGTTCAGTCTGGTTCTTTGGAGCTTTGAAATTTTGCTTGAGTTCTCATTGATTTTTCTGCAAAATTGAAAATACACACCAGAGCAGTAAAAGAGCAACAACAAATTACTAAAAAAAATAAAAGAAAAGAAAAATGATCAAAACTAAAAAGAAAAGAAACAACCTATCTAGTAGTTCTGATTTATAGTCTTCAGCTTGACTTTCTTTGAGTTCTAAAGTGGATCAATCCGGTGCCACTTCAATTGGAATACTTTCATGTTTGGTCGAGTCCTCTTTCAATTTGGACATTGCTCGCTTTTATAGTCTCAAACCTATTTTCTACAGAATTCTCATATAATGGATTGTCAATAATATCAATTAGAAAATAAGTTTGATTATCATCAGTATGTTTAGTATCTTTGAAAATATTAAAAGTAACTTGTTCATCTTGGACTCTAAGAATTAATTTTTCTTGTTGAACATCTATTAAAGCTCCTTCCAGTAGCTAAAAAGGGTCTCCCTAAAATAAGGGGTACATCATAATCTTCTTTCATATCAAGAACAATAAAATCAACAGGGAAAATAAACTTGTTTACCTTTACCAAGACATCCTCCACTATACCTCTTGGATATTTGATGGATCTATCGGCTAATTGAAGAGTAATAGTGGTAGGCTTTGGTTCTCCTAGACCCAGCTTCCTGAAAATAGAAAAAGGCATGAGATTAATGCTTGCTCCTAAATCACATAAAACTTTATCAAAACTACAATCACCAATAATGCAGGGGATAGTAAAACTCCCTGGATCTTTTAGCTTCTGTGGTAATTTATTTTGAAGTATTGCTGAGCATTCTTCATTCAAATTTATTCTCTCATGCTCCTTCAGCTTTTTCTTATTTGTTAGGATTTCTTTGAGAAACTTGGCATACCTGGGCATTTGAGTAATAGCATCTACAAAAGGAAATATTAATATGTAAATTCTTTAAAATTTTGAAAAAGTTAGAAAATTTCTTATCTGGATGCTGTATTTGTCTCTCTGGGAATGGTAGTGGTGGCACGTAGGGCTTCACATTTGGATCGATTAATCGTATACCTGGATGACCATCCAATCTACTGGTTGTATTGGGTGACTGCCCGAATTTTAGTTGATGGTTCCTTATTTGTAGTTTTGGCTTCTTCAAGTCTCATTCTTCTGATGTGGCTCTTCCAGCTTTGTACGCCCTTTCTTAGGATGATAGCATTGAACTTGCTCCCTTGGATGTTTTCTCCGTATTGCTTGGCAAGGATCCTTGAGGTTCTCGGAGATTATCATAGCCATTTGTGCCTATTTGCATCTCCAAGTTTTTGAAATTGCTGCTGTTTGGTCCTACCTAAGTTTGGCTTCCAAATTTTTAAGTTGCTTCTGGTTTTTGCATTTAAATTTGACCATCAGCTCTTCCATGTTGGACTTCTTTTTAGGTACTTGAAATCCTGGGGGTGGCTGTTGTGCTTCATTTTGATTACTTCACGAGAAATTTGGGTGCTGCCTCCACCCTTGATTGTATGTGTTAGAGTAGGGATTGTTTTGTTGCGGCATAAAAAAATTTTTAATATAATTAGCTGTATCAGTTGTTTTAGCAAAAGGATTACCTATCTGGCAATTGCTCGTATCGTGTCCTCCTCCACACAGGTCATAAGTAATGCTCTGAACATGCATAGTAGTTTCCTTTAAGTTGTTGACTTCGGCTCCAAGGCTACAATTTCAGCTAGTAAGGTTTGGCACGCAATCTCTCCCTGCACAGATGCTAGTTCTTTTGGCATCATGCACTCTTATCTGCCATTGATAGCTATTTGATTCCATCTCATCAATTAGATCGAAGGCTTCTTCCTCCATTTTTCGATTAATGGTTCCTCCTACTGCTGCATCAATCATAGATCGATTAGTAGGAGATAAACCATTATAGAAAGTTTGTACCTGAAGCCATACAGCTAGTTGATGATTGTGGACATCTCCTCAGCAGTTCCTTGAAATGCTCCCAAGCTCATATAAGTGTCCCCATGTCCATGCTGCATAAAGGAAGTGATATCGTTGCACATCTTAGTAGTCTTGGACGGTGGAAAGTACTTAGCTAAGAATTTTTGGGCTAGGACATCCCAAGTTGTGATAGAACCTACAGGAAGAGAATGAAGCCAATTTTTAGCTTTGTTCCATAAAGAGAAGAAAATAATCTTAATCTAATAGCATCATCCGATACCCCATTAATTTTAAAGTATTGCAAAGTTCAAGAATTAGAAATATGGGCATTCAAGATCATCATGCATGTGTCCACTAATTGCACAGTTGATTGAATCATCTTGGATCATCGCCAGTTTTATTTCAAAGTTGTTTGCTCGTACAGGCGGTTCCTAATGCTCGAAGCTGAATCGACTACAGATGGTGGTGATGTAATCATTTAAATGGATCATGTACTGGTCGAATGCTTCATGCTGTCTTCGTGTCTCCGGTTGCCATATCCAATCCTAGATTAATGTCGTTAGGAATCTTCGGCTGCCATGTTTCTTTCTTGTTGTAGTCTTCTAATGGTTCTTTCAATTCTAGATCTAATATAGTAAGTTACTTGTCCGTATGGTCATGCACTAAATTTTTTTTTAAAATAAATATAAATTAAAAAATAAATTCTAAGTAAAGCTAGGATCAAAATTTTAATATTGTTTTAATACACAATCCCCGGCAACGACGCCAAAAACTTGATGCGTGCTAATTTATAAGCTATGGCAAGTGCACCAGTCGATCAAGTAATAAAGTGAATGAGTAGAGTATCATCCCTAGAGGATTGCAAAATAAGTACTGAAAAGCTCTTTCCTATGCTTTATTTGAAGATCCATTTATGAGAATAAGAAAATTAAAGAAATAAAAAAAAAATAATTAAAAGTTTTTAATTATAGAGAGGTGTAAATTTATTAGGATTTTAAACTCAAGAGCAATGGATTACTAAGGCCATGGTTCACCAACTCAGTCAATACAATATTCAGGTTTTCAGATTAATTTTATTTCATGTGACGGTGGAGTCTCGTAATTTAATCACTATCCTTTGGTCCAGGCATAGCAAAACTATTAATATTTATTAATTACCCTTTGGTCGAGGTGTAATTTAAATAAATATTAATGCATTAGGTTTTGTGAAACCCTCTAATTAAAAATACGCAGCATCCCAAAACACAACTAAAATTTTTCCGCATGCATATAAATTCTAATTTGATCATAATATAAAGTTATAATCAAGAAGCAATAACATAGATGTACTTGGTCTGTAACATCTATGTTCATCAGATCAATTAGAAGATGGCCAGTAATCTAAAAGCATTAAGATCAGATTTATGTACTTCTCATGAATAAAATTTAAAAATAAATCATACTAAATATTGCATCAAAAGAGTGGCTACACCTTAGCCTTAGTAAAATAAAATTTATTTCATGATAACAAGTTCAAAAATAATAATTAAAATAAAAAAAATATAAAGAAATTAGACTGTTTGATTGCTGAAATTGATTATCTGCTGCTCTTGATGTGGAGAACTTGGCGAAGATGAAGAGGCTCTTTAATCGATGTCTTGATCGCCGAAAGAAATCAAAAATCCTTTTTGATTTTTTTACAAATTACTCTTCTCTTTCTACCTCTTTTCTCTCTTTTTGTTTTCTTTTTTTTTCTCTCTCTATTTCTCTCTCTCCCCGTCTCTCTCTCTCTCTTTTTTTTTCACGACAACAGTAGGTTTTTTTATAGATAAAGAGTTTGATTCCCCCCAAAATTCATCAAAAATTAGGTTTAAGACTCCTAAAACAACTCAAATTAAGATCTGGGTAATTCTGCCCATTAGATCTTGATCAAACGGTCCAAAAATCACTCAAAAACTCGATAAAATAATCCAGATCAAGTCAAATTTAATGCCACCCATTGGATCAACTATTAGATTAAATCTAGGCCATTCGATCGCATAGAAGAAAGCCTTCGAATCTTTAGTTTACCATCAGAATGAATATCAGCCGTTGGATCTCAATCGGGAGCTATGGATGCCGTCCATCAATGCCTTCTTTTCGACCGTCCGATCAAGTTTCAGTGAAAATCGCCCATTGGATCAGCCAAAATTCTCAAATTGCCCTCCATGAACCATGCGCGAGCCCGGTGTTGCGTGGACCGCCATGTTCTTCAGCCAATTAGAGCGCGCCTCTTACTGTGAAATTCTCGAATTGCCCTTCAGATGGTCCACCGTGCGTCGCAAAAAATGCTGACGTCATCCTGACGTCAGCATTGCGTCGGTGGGTTGGTTTGCTGTTTCGATCGAATTGGGTCGAACCGCTGAACTAGTTTTCTGAACCAGTTTGAACCGAACCATTTTTTTTATAAAAAAAAAAATTTAATTCTGGGCTCATTTAAAGTTCGTTTTGCCTGAAATTTATTTCATCTGAATTAGAAAAATAAGATCTTCACATTGGTGGCCTTCTTTTCTACACAAGATTTATAAAAATATCAATTTTTAAAGAAATAGTTTATTTTATTTTATAATTTAATACTTTTATTAGTATATTTTTACCACTTATCATAGACTACCTAAATTTCTAATTCAGTAATAAAAGATTTCTGGGCACAGTCAAGTACTTGAGGAGTCGGTATATAAATTAAGATGGGATTGACCACTCTAATTCAAGAGCTATATTCAATTATATTTTAATTTTGCAAAGTCTTGGCCAGGGTAGTCCTAGTGAGGAGTCACAGGACTTATTGTATTGAGATGCAATTTGGATGTACTTTTCAAGATTTGTAGTTTAACTCTGAGTCATCCTATACATAGAGATCAAAGGAATGGATTATATAGTAACTATATTTGCATAGGTTATGAATATTGCAATTACGACTATTCGACCTATCCGAACATTGGGTATCATTGCTAGATGGTCACTTCGATTAGCATAAGAATTGGTTCCTATGCTACCGATTTAGGTTCAAATTTGCGGGGTCACACACATTAGAGGTTCCTATCTGATCTAATGGTTGATGAAGAGTTTTACTAGACTAAAACTCTATGGTCAATAGTTTCACTGGACTGAAATTCTTCGATCAAGAGTCTAGCTTGTTTGGGACTCAGTGATCAAGAGTCCCACTAGATTGGGACTCTATGGTCAAGAGTCCTACTGGACTGAGACTGTTCGATCGAGAGTCTTACTGCATTGAGACTCTTAGTCCTGCTTGTCTAGAACTCCATGATCGAGAGTCCTATTGGTCTAGGACTCTGCGATCATGAGTTTTACTTGTTTGAGACACTAGGGTCAAGAGTTCTACTGGTTTGGAACTCTTCGATCAAGAGTTTCATTTTAATAGGACTCTGCTGATCGGATACCCACTAGATTTGGACTCTATATTTATGAGAGGTTTAATTAGTGATTTGATTACTATCTAACTCAATTTGATTGAGTAATAATTTTTGGATCAAATTCAATTGAATTGGATTCAGTTGGGTTTGACTCGATTAGGTCATCAGATGACCTAAACGCCGAGGAGATTTGTTCCCTAATTTGATCGAAGGTTGGGCTTGATCAATTCCTAATTTAATTAAGATTTAATTAAACCTAATTAATTCTAAATAGGATGGGTTTAATCTGATCTAATTGGGCCTAGCCAAATTTGTTTGGACCTGGTCTAATTGGATAAGACTAGTTTGACTAGTCTTCTCTCTACACCACGTCACCCTTCCTTGCACGATCTTATTTTCTACAAGAAAAGTTTCTCATGAAGAAATTTATGCACAAAGGAGCACACACCCAGTATTTTCACACCCCATATAGATAAGGATCAGGTTGTTTCAATTTAAATTTAAATGAAGTTTGAATTTAAATGAACAACAACTTAATCCTCATTCTTTCATGTGATGTTGACTCAATTTGGCGCTCTAAGATCATGGGATTTTTTGGGATGTGCAACATTAGAAAATAAGTTCCCTCTCCATGCGTGAAAACCCTTTTCTACATGAGAAAGTTCAAAAAAAAAAAATCTAAGAGAGGATGAAAACCAGAGAAAAGGAAAGGTGTAGGGTTTGGGTGAGAGTGCTATCCTAGGGTTCTATCCTAGAGTTTGGGGTATGATTTCATGAGTTTTGAGAGTCAGAACTACACAAAACTTTTAGGAGAGCCTCCTCTACATCTCCGCTACCTCTGTTACTAATCTAGAGCATCTAAAAAATTGATAAAGGAATATTGAAAACATTCAATCAGATTCAGCCATTAAAAGTATCCATCATCAAGCTAGCACTTGGGAGGAGTTGATCGGGACCAGGGCCTCATGTGGACCATCCATAGAGGCTAGATGACTTATGTGGCTGCGTCATGATGAGAGAACCTTTCTGATAGTGATCAAATTATGGTGATCGACTACTCACGCAAGGTATTATGTTCTGAACACGTAGAGTAGTAAAACTATTTTACTATTGGTAGTTATTTTATTTTCAGATTTTAATGCATATATATTACATTAGATCCAAGATTTGTAGGATTTATTGATTAGGTCAATAGCTCTTATAAAATTAACTATATTAATTTTAATTTTGCTATATTTAATTTTTAAAAAAATTTCGAAAGTAGAGCTAGAAATCATGCATGTTTTCCATCAAACCTAACTTCTCTAAAGTCAAATCAAGCGATCGTCTAAGCAAAATATTCATAAATCTATTAAGGAGATCATTATTATTGGTAAGTAAAATTTATTTTCTTGAAATTTTTTAGATCTGAATCTAAATTATGAAGCCTAATCAAGAAGAAGATTTCTCAATCACCTTCGATCCTAGATTCTTAAAATTAAAAGGGACAACTATACATGCTAGGAAGATCCACTTACTTTAATCATCACTTTTCTTTCTTGAAAGTTTAGATCTTGTTAGATTTATTTCCATTTATCATTTTGATTATCAAAAAATGAAGAAAAAGATGGTTGCATCTTCATCTACATACCTATCTCGCATCAGATATATTTTAATATACTGCTCTGATTCTCAAATGGATTATTCCAACATATTTCATTCGATGATACAAAGCTATAGATACCTCCAACCCATCCATTCAAATGGTTAGATTGAATTTTAACCACCTTGTATCCATCCCTTCCATCTCAAGTCTAAACCAGCATGGAGGAGTATATTTTGATATACTCCTCTGATTCTCAAACAAATTGTTTCAACATGTTTCATTTGATGATATGGATGTATCTACACCCCTATCCCATCCATCGAATAGGAAGATTGACTTTTGACCCCCAGATCCCCTTCCTCCGACTCGAGCCTAACTATGTGAAGCTTCTAAATATAAAAATTTAAAGCAAGTAAAGAATTTTATTAATATAGCTTGACTTACCTGCTATGATGGTTATGACAACGAGTTCAGCTAAATGAGTGACAAGTAACTCAAATTTTGACCTTTACATGTGAACGCCCTCAAGATAGGGAGCGCAATATTTTAGAGGTTTGAATCTTTTTTATTTCTTGACTTGATTCTTCCTTTTAAGTGTGCATCTCAAATCTAAATATTGTAGGTTTCCTCATGATAAGTATGTAAAAGAGTTTGGAATTATGGTTAGAAATTAGCTTGCTATAGTTGATCATGTTAACATGAAAGTATGCTTACCTACAATAATTTGAAATCACATCTTTCAAATATTCAGCTAAAGTATCATGACTCTGGGAGGCCCGAGCCTAGCCTGCACCTGTTGGAAATTTTTTTAAAACAATAAAATGAAAACTTAAAAATAGTACTTAAATCAGAGATCAACAAAGTAGACAATGGAAAGAGGAAAAGAATAAGGCTCAGATCTACCATTGGAAAATAAGGCATTGCAAGTTCCTCTGCACCTTTAACCATAAGATAGCTGCAAGCAGTTGTCTATGATGTAAAGACCATCCAAGCTTGCCCTACAACTACAACAACAAGAATAAAAATGCGTCACCTCCATCGATCTCTCTCTAGACCCTTTAGGTGCATCTCACACAGGCAATCATAATAGCTTCCCTGAGTCCCAGGCCACCTCCCCGAGCCCCCCACCCCTACTCGAGACCAAACCAAAAATTCTTTTCAAGCTTTAGGATGTGCTTAGTTAGGCTCGATGATTTTAAGAAAAACTAGGCCTAGGCTACAAACCAAGAGTAGAACTTTTTTTAAAAAAATAAAATAACAACTTAAAAATAATACTTAAATCAAAGACCAACAAAGTAAACAAGGAAAAGAGGAAAAGAAGAAGGATTAGATCTACCAGGAGCCCACGGTTGGGAGCTCGGGGAGGCAGCCAGGGGCTCAAGGAGGTGGAAGGCAACTGGGAGCTCGACGAGATGGGAGGTGTCAGAAGCTTGGGGAGGCGAGAGGCGGCTGGGGGCTCGAGGAGGTGGGAGGCAGTCGAGGGCTCACGATTGGGGGCTCAAGGAGAAGGAAGGCGGTCAGGGGCTCGGAGGAGGTGACCGAGGGGTTGTGAAGGTGGGAAGTGGTTAGGGGCACACGAAGGCAACAGGCAGCCCAGGGCTCGAGCAGGGGGAGATGGTCGAAGGCTTGAGAAGGCAGTCAGGGGCTCAGAGAGGTGGGAGCTGGCCGAAGGCTCGGGAAGGCAATCGGGTGCTTGGGGACATTGGATCCGACAATGCAGCTAGAGAAAATGGGGACTGGAGGACCAAAGGTGAGGGAAAGAGTGGGGCGATGGGGGGACTGGAGTTAAGGGAAGAGATGGGGGGAATAAGGTGTATAGGGGTGGTGAAAAATGAGGATGCGTGGGGGGGGGAAATGAGGGGTGGAAAATGAGGGGGGGGGGGGGTGTGGAAAATGAGGGTGCATGGAAGGAAATTTTTTTTTTTTGATTCAAAGGTTGGACTGGGTCATGAGTGACCTTAATCTAATCCAATTTTTTGATAGGATCCTAATACTGGACCCGAATCCAATCCAACAAAAGATCGGGTCGGATCGAATTGGGTCCATAGTCAAAAATTTTGCCCCATTAGATCATTTGGGTCCGACCAAATTGGATCGGGTCTATGTATAATCCTACTCTATTTGCTCTTTGGTTTACATGTTGGATCCAATATTGAATTCAGATCAGATCAGATCAAATCGAATCCAAATTTAGTAAATCCAGATCTGATCTAAAAAATTGAACAAGTCTAATTTTAGAACCCGACCTATCATGCAGGTTCTTTAAAATAGGTTGGATTATATTTAAACAGATCAGTCTAGATCAGATCACCAGTCAAGCCGACCCATTTGTAGCCTTATTCAAAACATATGGACCAAAATAGAGTGAAATGGAGGAAAAAGATTCATGTAGAACTTGCTCGAGATTATACTTTAGTTGAGTTGAGTTTAATATTTTTAACTTCCAATACAAATGCATCTATTTGATAATAAGTAACATATCCTAGTTCATATCTTGAATGGTTCATCCTCATGAGATTCAAGCTTGAATAATTGTGTAATATTGGATATGTTTGCCTCCCAATCTCTTAAATTAGTCCTATAATAGTAGAATCTTTAGTTTAGAATGTGGCTATTTATGAAATTGTTTGCATTTCTAAGACTCTCTACATATGCAAAAAAGAAATTCTATGATTAATTAATAACTAAACATTTAGCTTTTACTCTAAAATTATTTATGTGATTATCAGTATATTTTTGTTCTTATAAACAATTCTAATAATTTCATTAGTTCTAGCTTTAAATTTGAACATGATTATTTCCTAACATTAAGGCCTAAGTCTTAGGAATGCCATCCTTGTTTACTATTTTCACTATGTAAATCTTTTTCAAAGCAACATTACTGGGACATAATCATAAGGCCACTTCCCAACAAAGTTGTCGAGGAAACCTATTATAAATATTGAGTTGTTGGCCACCAATTTGCCAGTTGCTTGTGAAGAATCTCATCGATCAAGTTGCTTGATCCAGTTAAAACAAAATTAAATCCTGGGCCTCTCAAGATCCATATGCCTTGATTTGATTGAAACCTTCACTTGCCGTCCACCTTTTGATCCATAAGTCTGCTAGTCAAATTTTCTTTTTTCTTTTTCCTTTTTCTTTTTGGGTTGAATCTTCTCTATTTTCTTCTTTTGTGATTATAATCAAAAGAGCTTCAATGATTGTAATCTTTAGTGTTGGGGTTAACCCCGCTCTTGCTGAAGTTTGGCCTGGCATCCGATCCCATGGTGGCTAATCTTCAACCCATCGGCCAATCTTCTAAGCTACATAAGTAAACTACAGAACCCGTAACATGCTGCAGACCTCGTCCAAACGAGTTTGGTGGTTGACCATGAAAGCAATTGATTTCTTTCATTATTAGTAGCTGACTCCAGTCAAGCTTCTTTAATGAATTTGAATAGTGAGGGGAATCGTCTAAGCAGCAAGCTGAACATTCAAATCCTGTATAATCTAACATGGCCGGCTTTGAAGCTGGTGGAATCCCCATCTAACCAAACTTCCCTTAGGGCAAATTTCTTCATTACAGATTGGATCTCACGACAAGAGCTATAGATTGGCAGAGCTTCTCCCTAGACAAACTTCTATGCCCAATGAGGAGTAACAGATCTTGATTTCATAACATTTGAAATCTTGTGCGTGCAGGACAAAGTTAATAAAAGGATCTCGTCTTCAAATTGGCAACTTGCAAGCCATCTTGAAACTTCCAGTCGAACTCTCTCTAGTCTCCAAGTACGGCTTCTTTCGATCGAATTTCCTTTAGTCATTAAGAAGAGCTCCCTCCAGCCGCCAAGTAGGGCTCCTTCTGATTGAACTCCCTCCAGTCGCCAAGAAGAGCTCCCTTCAGTCACCCATAGGGCTCCTTCCATTCGAACTCCCTCCAGTTGCTAAGAAGAGCTCCCTCCAGTCACCCACAGGGCTCCTTTGGGTCAAACTCTCTATGGTCACTTAGAAGGATCCCGTTGTCTATGCAAATTCAACTCTCAGTTTGGCACGAGCCAATCTACATGTAGACAACCTCGGAGAAGTCTAAACTTTTCTAAAATTATTATAATGCAAAATTCTTCACTATTGATTGATGATCCAAATGAACTCTAGTTATTGATCCCCAATAGACTGGCATATCGTGACATCGGATACCACCTTTCATAACAAACTCCACATGTCTCCTAATGATCCACTACTAGACAGTTGTGGATATCACCATCAGTTTATTACGAGCTCCACCTATATAAAGAGCCCTCCAAATATGTTTTCTCTCTAAACTCAAATTCTACTTCAATTCTCCCTGAGCACTCCATTTTTGTTGGCTAGAAAAGTTGACTTGACCATCGGAGAATCCTGCCGAAGCTATCCTACCTTCGGTTTGGACTTGTTTTGCAGATCCTGGCGGTGACCTTGTCTTCCTCGACTCTAGCTAATTTCGACATTTGCAATTTTTTGTACCAATAGAATTGATGCTAGAGGAAAGATCTTCAGATCCATTATCCTTAAAGGAGTGCTCGATGGGATTTCTTCCCAGCTTCTACTTCTTCCTCTCCTTCGATCATCTCTGCCAAATGCTGCCCAAAATGGTATCGACAAGGAGATCTACAGCCTCTGCAGCCAGATCTCACCTAGATCTACTTGCTCCAAACCCATCTCCGACATCCCAGGTGTTAGATGTATTTCTTAGAAGCCAGATTGGCTAAATACTTATAATATACTTCTAAGGATAATTTTATAATTTTAACTATAAATTAATAAAATAATTATTTTCTATCACGGTGTATATTTAAAATGTCTGTGATATATCCTTTGAGTTAATAGTAATGATAATTCATATTTTTAAGAGTTGAAAATTTAAGACATGAATTCTTATAATTAACTCATAAACTGCTTTCGACCCTAGGATTATTATGAGGATGGTAATCGATCCAGAAGGTTCATGTACGATCATTTTTTTAGAATAAATATTTCTTGAGTCTACGGTGTGGAGACACTGGAGTGAGAATATTGGTACTTGTTAGAGAATGACGGCACTGAGCATAACCACCTCGAGTAGTCATAAGAAAGTCTACCTTCTTATCGATGACTGGCTTGATGCTACAACGGTGTGTCTAGTTCTTTGATCTGAGGTTATTGTTAGTTCATCTTGAGAGTATTATAGTTTGACTATACTATAACTCGATCTTCTAGTTATTTAAAATCCTGAGGTGTATGTTGGCTATAGCATATTCATTGTAGGAATTGGATTACACCAATAGGAGATCTATCTACCTCAGTAGATGAGGAGTAGTCCTATGATAATCATGAGATTGAGTCCTTAAGCCCATGGCCATGGCAGAGTGAAGATGATAGAAAGAGTTTCTATTAGGATTTTACATTAGACTCGAATCAAATGATTAATTCATATGATAGATGTTAGGTTTGATGAGTTCACCTTAATCCTAATCCTGTCGGAGCTCAAGATAGAAGAACCCAATCACTAGGTAGTTGCACTAAGAGGTTTGCTTTCGATTCTGATGAATTGCCATCATATACTATTAGGTGTCACTGGTGGATTTTGGGAGTAATTAGAATAATTTTGATAATCAATCATTCTAATTATATGAATCAGAAGAGTTTTGATCCATCAAAAGATGTTTCAATGATATCGATGATAGAGATCACGACATGTCTCATTATCATACGAAACTAAATTTAACTAGATCACACAAAGAAGGGTTTAGATCTGGATGTCATCAATTGAGCTAACCTAGTTTGATTGATTTTGATTAGACCCAATTAGATTCAAGATAATCATGCTAGCACACGATTGAGCCTGGCTTTCTCCTTTTGTAATCTTTCTAATTCATTGCAACTGAGTCAAATTTGATTTAACTCATTCTCCTATCTTGAATGAGTTTATTTTCATTTGACTAAAATAACTTCAGATTAGATAAATTATAGAAATTAAATTCATTCCTAGTGCAATTGGACTAGGGTCAAAAGTTGATCCAATTAAGAGAATTGAGGGTCACCAGATCAGATGCTTCTAGAAAATTTTTAAAAATTTTTTTGATCTAATTTTTGGATATGTGATAGGACTCTAGTCATGATATAGGTGTGCCAAATTTTATGATTTATGGTAGTGGTTTGACTAGATTTTGATGGAGTTTGATTTGGATCAAACTCTTGAGGGAAGAGTCCTAGGCACAATGGACTCATCCTTATCTACTCATGCCACCACCTTCCAAATTAAATTTTGGCAACAAAACTAGATGAGATCTGGGTTTTCACATGGAGAATAAGTCCTAGAGTCTCTTTGATCAAATAATAAGTGATTTGGTCAAAGAAGGACTCTAAATGGCATTGGGTTTAAGAAACCTTTCCCATGCCAAAGAGAGCATCACATTATTTTATTTTCCATGAAGAGGTGCTGTCACCCATATCATATCCCATGCCCCCTCTATCCTCTCTCTCCCTCTCTTCTACATGCCTAAAAAGTTAGGCACAAATCTGAGTTGAAGATCCAAGATTTTTGGCATAAAATTCAGGATCTATGGGATGGTGATTTTTAGCACAAGATTTAGGATCTACGCGATGGTGTTCATGAGACGGATGGATTGCCTTCAGAAATAGTTTTGAAGGATCTACATATTAGATCTAGATCTAATCTTTGGAGAAGAATTAGTGAGGATAAGACATTCAAATTCTACTCGAGTGGATACCGATAGAAGCCAAGCACGTGCGTGGCTCATTCCAGAACCTTAAGAACCAATAGGATCATTATAGGATAATCAGATTACCCAACAAGATACTTAAAATTAAATCTAATTTAATTTGATTTTTAATTTTTAATATCAGATCATCATGGTCAGATCTGAGAACTCTTAGATCTGATCGAATTGTAGAAATTTTTGTAGAAAAATCTATCTTAGATCTTGACGATCTTATGATGAAAAATCAAATTTTTCTTTCACCAGGCTCCTCCACCAACAACAATGGTAGAAGAGGAGCAGTTCGACCTACTGATCTAGTAGATCAAAGATCTCATTGAAGTAGTGCAAAACATGCAGTAGTAGCAACCTCCAGCATCAGTTCAGCCAGGGAGAACCTCACTAGAGCATCAAAATCCGATGCTTGGATGGCCCACCTGGGCTAGTCATCCTGTGACTTTTGGAAAGGGAAAATAGAGAGCTGAGAGCCATTATTCTGATCATGATTCCACACCCAGAGAATCTCTGCCTCCATTCTACCAGAAGACTCTTGAGATCCATGATCGAGATGATCTTCTAGATCAAAAATTCTAGGAGATGAATCAGTGGATTAAGAAACTCCACCAAGCTCCCCCCACCCATGGCGATGATATCTGCACTAACCCTCCTTTCTTTCAATGAATCATATAAGAGCCCATCCTGCCAAACTTCAAGCTCCCTCAATTTGAGAGCTATGATAGGACCACTGATTTGGTTGATCATCTGGAGGCCTTCTGAATAATGATGCTACTCCATGGTGCATCCGATGCAATCTTGTGCCGAGCTTTACCATCCACTTTGAAGGAAGAAGCGAGAAATTGATACTCAGCACTTAAATCGGTATGATCTTCTCCTTCGATCAAATGAGATATCAGTTTAGAGCTCATTTCATGAGCAGTCGACATCCAAGGCGAGGCTCAGACTTCCTCATCAACATCAAGCAGAAAAAAGAAGAGTCCATCTGAGCTTACATCAACTGCTTCAATGTTGTAGCCCTGAAGGTCCAAAACATGGACCAATCTATTGCTATGGCCATGCTGAAAGGTAGCCTTCAGAAGAATGATCTTTTATTTTCCTTGGAAAAAATATCTCAGGCATTTTGCTGACTTGTTGGCTTGGGTGGAAGGCAATGCCCGAGCTGAAGAGGCCTTCAAATTGAAGAACGATGAGGTCGAGAGAGAGCGGTAGGTGGGTGAATCCAACAAGCCCATAGCTGAAGAAGGGCTGAGTGAAACTCGATCGCGCTTCTAAACTCCTCTTGAGTGCAAGCGAGCCTACACTCCTCCTCGAGCTCCTCAACAAAGAAGCTCTAATCGAAGAGCATGGTGGAACTCTCCTCCTAGAAGGTTCCACAACTATGCCTTCCTTAATGCTCCAAAGACTCAAGTGTCGATGAATATCAAAGAGCAGCTATCAAGGTTGGAAAGGATGCACACTCATCCTGGTAAGCACAATCCAATCAAGTACTGCCTCTACCATCATGATCACGGTCATAATACTGAAGAATGTATTTACCTCCAAGATGAGATTGAGGAGCTCATCGGGCGGGGTCGACTTGGTCAATTCTTACGACGCTAGCTAAAAGCAAGAGAAGATCGATCGAGGGCATTGCCGTAGCTAAAGCAACCAAGTAGAGAGGAACAACAAGGAGATCAGCCACCCCTTGGCATCATCAACATCATCTCTAGGGTACTTCGGTAGGAAGAAATCAGTGGATGAATAGAGTTAGCTAAGAGATAGAAAACTGAAGAATCCATTGCCTTCACTGAAGAAGATGCACAAGAGGTCCAATTCTTCTATAACGATGCGGTTGTAGTTTCTCTAAACATTGCTAACTATGATGTATGCTGCATTCTTATTGATAATGGAAGCTCTATCGATGTTTTATTTTATAATGCTTTCTCTAAAATGTCTATACCTAATAATCGGTTAGGATCAATGAATACCCCATTGATAGGCTTCACTGGTGATGCTATGCTAATTAAGAGAATAATAATGTTAACTATGGCTGCAAAGCGATACCCAGTAGGTGGATTTCTTAGTGGTGAAGGCTCCATTTGCTTATAATGTGATTCTTGACCGACTTGGTTTGAATGCACTTTGGGCAATAGTATCGACCTATTATCTGAAACTAAAATTTCCAACAAGTCATGGGATTGGAGAGGTCAGAGGAGATCAAGCTCTGGCAAGGCATTGCTACTTAATTGCTTTACAAAGAGGTGAACAATTAGACCCTTGCCCGGTAGATGGGTTGGATGTCCGTGACTACCTCACTGAAGAATGGGGTGAACCAATGAGGATCTTGCCACAATCCCTTTGAATGATGGAAATGAGAAATATACTGTGTAGATCAGCTCCAACCCAGGAGAAGAGGTTCGAAAGCAGCTCATCATTTTTCTACAAAAAAATGCAGATGCTTTTGCTTGGATTCCTGCAAACATGCTCGAAATTGATGCTGAAGTCATGAAACACCATCTAGCTATTGATCCCAAATATCGGTCAGTGAAAGAAAAGATATGCAACTATGCTCTAGAAAGGTAGAAGACGATTATGGAAGAAGTCGACAAGCTCCTCAAGGATAGGTTCATCCAAAAATCTCCTATCTAAATTGGGTCTCCAATGTAGTCCTTGTAAAGAAGACAAATGGCAAGTGGAGAATGTGCATAAATTTCAAAAAATTAAACAAAGCCTACCCAAAAGATAGTTACCCCCTATCCAGAGTTGATTAACTAGTGGACACAACTTCGGACCATGAGCTCCTCACTTTCATGGATGCCTTCTCTAGCTATAATCAAATCCAGATGGCATCAAAAGATAAGGAGAAGACTACTTTTATCACTGACCATAGTCTCTATTATTATGGGGTTATGTCTTTTGGGCTCAAGAATGCAGGCACGACCTACCAGCAATTGGTGAATAAAATCTTCAAGAAGCAGATCGTCCGCAATATGGAGGTCTACTTGGATGGCATGCTTGTAAAGAGCAAATCTTTAATGAATTATATCACCGACCTTGAAGAGATCTTCAGTGCCCTCTACAAATACAAGATGGAGTTGAACCCATCTATGTGCGCCTTCGGAGTGACTTCGAAAAAATTTCTAGGGTTCATGGTATCAAGATGTAGAATTAAAGTAAATCCAGAGAAGATTTGAAATATTCAAGAGATGACTGCCTCAAAATTGATAAAGAAAGTTCAGCGCCTAACAGGAAAGGTGGCAGCTCTAAACCGCTTGTCTCAAGATTGGTCGAACGATGCATGCCCTTCTTCCAAGTTCTCAGATAGCCAAAGAACTTCTACTGGACTGTCGAATATCAATAAGCATTTGAAGAACTCAAGAACTACCTTCGCTCACCTCCCCTATTGGTAAAGCCTGAACCTAGAGAAGAACTATTTTTGTACCTGACGATCTTCCCAGCGGCCCTTGCAGTGGTCTAAGTCAAAGAAGAAGCAAAAGTTCAACGGCCGATCAATTATATAAGCTGAGTTCTAAGGGATGCCAAGATCGGTACATCAAATTAGAAAAACTAACTTATGCTCTACCGATTGCAGTTCGGAGACTCCAACCTTACTTCCAAGGGCATACTATAACACTTCTTATCGATCAACCAATCAAGATAGTCCTTCATCGAATAGATGCCTCCAAAAGAATCGCAAAATGGGCAATTAAGCTTATGGAGTTTGACATCAACTTCCAACCTCGTCCATCAATCAAGGCTCAAATATTGGTAGATTTTATAGTAGAATGTATTATTTCGGATGAGACCGAACTTGAGTAGAATGAAATCGATATTCCATGATTGCAGCCAAGCTCCCGTGAAGAAATAGCAGACCTCCATGAAGGCTTCTAGATGCTGTATGTGGATGGTTCGTCCAATGCTTTTGATGCTAGCGTATGTCTAATTTTAGTCAACCTAAAAGAAATCATTGCAAAGTACATGCTGCATTTTGAGTTTCTTGCAATAAATAATGGGACAAAATATGAAGCTTTGGTCGCAGAGTTAACGATAGCCAAAGAACTAGAAATAGATCTAAGAGGAAAGCATGATGGCATATCTTGAGAAAGTGAACAATCTTACTTCTGCCTTTAGTAGCTTTGACATCAAGTAGATTTCAAGAGCAGAATACATCAGGGCTGATCTTTTCTCTAAATTGGCCATGTTCTCTCCAACTGAACTACCTAAGAAGGTCTTCTTTGAAGTTTTGAAATACTCAAGTTCGGAGGAGCCGTAGTCCATAATGCAGGTCGACCACGAACCTAGCTGGATCGACCCACTAGTTGCTTATCTCAAGGATGGAGTTCTTCCTTATGATTCAAAAGAAGCTTGGAAACATAGAAATCAAGCCTTCCGATATGCTCTATGTGAAGGCAAGTTGGATAAAAGGTCATATTCTTTACCACTCTTGAAAATATCTCCGACCTTCTGAGGCCAATTTTATATTATGGAAAGTGCATGAAAGAATCTATGAAAGTCATCTAGGGGCAAGATCCCTATCTCACAAACTACTTCGGTAAGGCTACTATTGGCCAATAATGTATCATGATTTTATAGAGTACGTCAGAAAATATGATCGATATCAAAAAAATGCAAGTATTCAAAGACAATCGACCTCGGAGCTTACCACTCTAAGCATCCTGAGGCTATTTGTACAATGAGAAATGGACATACTCGGACCCTTTCTCATGGCATCCGGACAGTGAAAGTTTCTTCTAATGGTAATTGATTATTGAAAAATATATCCTAAAGCCAATCATCTAGATTGTAGATGGTTAAGCTAAATGCAATTATACTTTAATTATTAATAAATAAAATTATTATTTTAGTATTTCATCACTCTTGTGCATCTTCTTGTAATGAACTCTCATGTGATAAAGTTCTTAGGACTATTTAGACTCGACAAAGGAGGATTTATTGTTTAGTCCTTAAAATCAGCTCACGATCAAATAATTCATTATTACTCAGGATGATAATGTATAAAGTGTAGGTCCTTGTGTGCCATAAGTATTGGTTGTTCTCTTAATCAAGAAGTATGAAGATACTGTTATGGTATGCAGCTGAAGTGTAGGGATATATTTCACTAAACATGACCCAACTGTGGAGCTCTCTACTATCAAGAGTTGTTCGTGAAGGATATGGGTATAAGTATCCCTTAGATCTAAGATCACCATGGTGACTTGCAAGCAACTCACTGTACTTAGGTACCAAACTACCTAAATTTCTAATTCAATGATAGTCAAGTACTTATGAAGTTGGTGCATGAGACAAGATGGGATTGATTCCTCCAAGTGTTGGAGCAAGTGCATCTCTATATTTCAATTTAGCAAACCCTCGATCAAGGTGGTCCATGTGATGGACACTGAATTTTGAAATATATTATGGATGAATTTTTGGGTTGGCTGTAAACCCTAGATCGTCCTTTAAGCATCGAGATCAAGGAGATGAATTATACTATAACCATATGCCATAGGTTCGTCATTGTTGCATTATGATTTTTTGATCTATCCAGACGTCGGGTACCATTGCTAAATGGTCACATCGATTGATAAAGAAAATTAGTTTATATGCTATCGGCTTAGGATTCAAACCTATAGGGTCACACATAATAGGAGTTCCTACCTGATCTGATGGCTGATCAAGAGTCCTAATGATCTAGGACTCTTTTGTCAAGAGTCTCACTTGACTAGGACTCTATGATCAGAAGTTTCACTAGACTAGGACTCTACCTTTATGGATTCCACTAGACTGAGACTTAGAGTCCTACTTATTTGGGACTCTCTGATCAAGAGTCCTACTGGTCTGAGATTCTATGATCGTAATTTTCATTCATTTGGGACACTAGGTTCAAGAGTCCCATTGGTTTGGGACTCATTAGGAGTTTCATGTTGATGGGACTCTATTGCTCAGGCACCCATCCAATTAGAATTTTATATTTATTAGAGGATTAATTAGCAATTTGATTACTAATTATCTTAATTTGATTGAGAGATGAGGATTTGATCAAGTTCGATTGAATTTGATTCGATTGGGTTTGACCTAATCAGGTCATGAGATGACCTAATCGCTTTGGGACATTTGATCTTGATTTGATCAGGAGCTGGACCTAACTAATTTCTAATTTAATTATGATTTAATTAGTTTAGGTTAAGTTTAATTTTATTGGGTTTAACTTGATCTGATTGGGTCTAGAAATTTTGATTTGGTTAGAATCAATTAAGACCAATTCAAAATATGTTTGAATTTAAACATTCTCCCTGCGCCACCTTGCTTTGACCCTTATTTTTCATCCATGCATATTAGGATTGAACCCTCCAAGTGTTAAAGCAAGTGTATCACTGTATTTCAATTTAGCAAACCCTCGACCGAGATGGTCCATATGATGGACACTAAATTTTGAAATATACTATGAATGAACTTTAGGATTGACAGTAAATCCTAGATCATCCTTTGAGCATCGAGATCAAGAGGATGAATTATATGGTAACCATATGCCATAGGTTCATCATTATTGCATTGTAATTTTTTGACCTATCCAAATATCGGGTACCATTGCTAGATAGTCACATCGATTAGTATAGAAAATTAGTTTCTGTGCTACCGACTTAGGATTTGAACCTATGGGATCACACATAATAAGAGTTCCTACTTGATCTGATGGCCGATCAAGAGTCTCAATGGTCAGAAACTCTATAATCAAGAGTTCCACTAGACTGGGAGTCTATGACCAGGAGTTCCACTAGACTGGGACTATCTTCATGAGTCCCACTAGACTAAAACTCAAAGTCTTACTTTTTTGGGACTCTTTGATCAAGAGTCTCATTGGTCTGAGACTCTATTATTATGAGTTTCATTCATTTGAGACACTGAGTTCAAGAGTCCCACTGATTTGAGACTCTTCAGGAGTTTCATGTTGATGGGACTCTATTATCCAGACACCCACCTAATTGAAACTCTATATTTATTGAAAGATTAATTAGTAATTTGATTATTGATTAGCTTAATTTGACTAAGTGATGAGGATTCGATCAAGTTCGATTGAATTTGATTCGATTGGGTTTGACCCAATTAGGTCATGAGATGATCTAATTGCTATGGAAGATTTGATCCTGATTTGATCAAGGACTGGATCTAATTAATTTCTAATTTGATTAAAATTTAATTAGTTTGGATTAAGCAAAATTTGGTTGGGTTTAACTTGATCTAATTGGGTCTAAAAAATTTGGTTTGGTTGAAACCAATTAAGACCAATTCAAAGTAAGTTTGAATTTAAACTTTCTTCTTGCACCACCTTGCTTTGACCCTTATTTTTTCTCCATGCACATTAGGAATGTGCATGGGATTTTTCATGCTTAGAAGAGAGTTTGTGCACTCTCTTTTTTTCCTTTTGACCTGGTCCAAGAGTTGGATCAGATTGACTTGAAGTTGAATTTTAAATTCAACTTCAAGTGGTTGGTTTGAAATTTGAAAAACCTAATCTTTCCCTTATCTATTCTCCACACCAACCAAGTTTTTGTCGCACATTTTTTTCTATATTTTGGGGTGTGGGCATATAGAAGGAGAGTCCTTCTACAAATCAAACACTCTGGATTGGCGTTGGGAGGAGATTATCTCTACACTTGAATTTTGAATTCAAGTGTCTAGTTGCAACCATCTAACCTCTCTCTCCCTTATCCAAACCCACACGTAAATCACACTTTGTCACCCATTTTTAAATATGATTTTTTTGTGGGCATGTGCATGAGGGTGAGAAGAGTTTGTGAGAGAGAATTCTAGATAGGGAGCGCAACTTTTTTGGGCATGGAAAAGTCTAGGGAGAGAGAGTGTTTTAGCTGCGTCAAATTCCATTTCTCTCACTATCTAATTTTTTCCTCTCATTTGGATGCCCACTTTTGATGTAATCTAAGAAGTGCTTCTATAAATATAAAAGTCCTCTATCTGTGAAAATTTTTTTCATGAAAAATTCATCCTAGAGTGGGTGTGAGAGGATTTTTTGTGCATCAGGGTTTTTTGAGTATTCAAAACCCTTGAGTTAGGACTCTGGGTTTGGGTAGAGAGATCGAGTGCTATGAGCATTGGATCGCCACCAAATTTGAAACACTACTTCATCATCCTCTAAAGCACATGTTCTAATTTTCTAGAGTATCTAAGAGATTAGAAAGAAGGCAATTAATTGAATCAATCAAGATCATCCATTAAAGGCTCCGACGAGGAGCTAGCACTCCGGTGGAGTTGATCGAGATCAGGAGCCTCGTGTGGACCAACCGTAGAGATCAGATAAGTGTGCAGCTATAGCATAATACCACAGCTTCTTCTGATGGATTTAGATCATGGAGTTCTACTATCGGTGCATAGGTATCAAGTTCTGAACTCGTATCGATCAGCGAATATGATTTGCTGATCGATCATATTTAAATTTTTCAATTACATATTAGCATGTCTGGATCCCAAGTAGGATTTTCTAATTTGATCAATGCATGCATAGGTTAATTTTAGATTAATCTAATGCTTTTGCTGTAATAATATTTGAAAAATGTTTCAAAAAGCATGCTAAATTTTGTGTGATTTCCTTTAATGGTATCAGAGTAAGGGTTGCTTGACATGTTCTAATATGTCAATTAGAAAATTTAAATGCTTTTATATATGATATGTTAGATCTAGATAACTCAATAATCAAGGATAAATGAGCCACCAAGCCATCCAATCATAAGGGACAAGTAAGGTTTAAAGGCCATCTCCTTTCATTCAATGGGGATCCCTTATGCCACCGTGAACTCACTCATTAAGATGAACAGTGAATGAATTTTTATAATTAAAATTATTTTAATTAAAAAGTTAAATATAAATATATTTAGATTAGATCTAAAAGATAATTCATGGTTTAATTTTTATTATGTTTTATTTTCTATTATGAAACTAGCAATAGAATTATTGTTTATGAAATGGCTAACTCATTTGTGAAATAAGTTAACCCATTTAGCGAACAGAAAATAAAAATCTTTCAAAATTTAAAAATTATTTTTGAAATATTGAATCCCAATCCATCAGCTCAAAAGTTAATTAAAAGAATTAAGTATTATTTATATAATCTAGAATTATGAATTAAAGATTCTAAGACATAATCATAAGACTGTGGGTTAAAGAATTAGATGAATTAGGTCCATTAATTGGATTAAACCTAAGGTTAGTTTAAGAATAGATTAATCTAGAGTAATTGATCAAATCTAATCAAGTATTAAATTAGATTAGATCAAGGATACTCTAGACTCAACTTTAATAGTTGTAATTAGATGGATCCATGTCTTTAACGAGACCAATATGGACTTGATTCATGGCTAAGCGGTCTAGCTCGAAATTACTAGGTTGATCAGATTAAACCTAATTAACTAGTTGGTGTCTAAGATAAGTTTGGCAAATAAGATCAGTGATTTTTAATTAGAAGCTACTTGCACTGATTTGGTCTTGGACGAGTTAATGTCATATCCCTTCCACTGATCTCACTTACCTAACCAACATGATCGATAAGGATTTAGTTAGATCACTTGATGATTCGAGCTAACCCATGTCATTAGAAATCAGTTTGACTGATTTCAATCAGTAAGACTGAATTAGGTGCCTATTGACTTAAATTAATCCTAGTCCTAACCTATTGATTTATTGAAGTCAGTGGGAGGATTTGATTTGGTGAAGTCAGTGGAAGAAATTTGGTCTGTGTTCTTCCTATCTTTAAATCACATGTAACCTAAATCCTCTAAATTATTAGGTTCTTAAAATGACTAAGTTATGGAGATAACCGAGTCACAGCCTTCCATTAAGGTGAATAGTAATGAGTCCAATTTTTTGGGTAGATATTGGAGGCGCCTTACATCTGATGTTCATTTGGATATTAGAATTACTATCCAACATATGATGATTAGATCACACTCTCTTAATGGTGATCAAGTTAGCTAGAGCTTTCATCAGACCTGATTATCATTGGTTTGATGCACCAAAGTCAATCATATTAATGGTTGGACCTAACCAGACCTTTTTAGTAAAGGCCATAGCCTACTAAATTGGCTTCTGGGACAAACCTAATTACTAAAAATTATTTGAAAAACTAATTGGTTATGAAACTACTTGTAGATGCATGCAGGTTAGCCAGAGCTTTCCTCGGGTCCATCTGTAGTCTATGTGGATTTCAGTACCCACTAAGGAGTTAGTGTAATTTCTCAAATTAGAGGTAGAGGCTACCAATTCGTTAAAAAATAATAAAAGAACCTTTAGACTAAAGTCTAAGTCTTTAGGATTAATTAGTTCAAGTACTAATTAGGTTTCATATTTTTCTTTAGATAAATAGAATGGCTAGAGTAAGTCTGCTTCGTTCACTGTTGGATAATGGTAAGCATTTAGGACCTAAGAATAAGGAGTCTAGTATTGACTCTAATCAGGCAGACTTGAAGAAAAATTATCCTCTTGATTCGAATAGGCTAAGCAGGAGATATCAGTAGTGGTTGCTAGTCAAGGCTGTTATATGATAATACCTTGCAATTTCTTCATATGTGATACATCTACCTGAGTATTAGATATTGAAAGTTCGATTCATATATGCAATTCGTTGCATGAATTTCAAATTAGTAGAAAGTTTAAGAATGACGATAGATTTCTTAATGTTGGGGATGGAAGTAAAGGTTTAGTCCTAACATTGGAAACTCTTGAGTTATTTTTCAAAAATAATAATATTATTTTTAGTGACTATCACTATTGTCCATCTTTTATGATAAACATAATATCTATTAGACTTTTGGCCCAAGATGGTTATTATTTGTCAATAAAAAAAAATTATGATATCATTATAAATAGTATTATAGTAATGCAAGGATAATTAAGAAATGATATTTATATTTTATCATAGCCCATTAGTGTAATGTACATGTCAAATAAATACCTAAAACTAGATAATATCACTGATGCTTATCTTTGGCACTATAAGCTTAGTCATATAAATAAGAATAGGATCAACAGGTTAGTCAACGAGCATATCCTTGACATCCATGATTGTGAATCATTGAATACCTATGAGTCCTGCCTTCTTAGTAAGATGACAAAATCATCCTTTACTGGAAAAGGTGAATGGGCCACCGAGCTTCTAGGTCTAGTACATACTGATGTATATAGGCCTATAAACACATGTGCTAGAGGTGGATATTACTACTTCATTATATTTACTAACGACCTATCTAGGTATGGATACGTCTATCCTATGAAGAGTAAATTCGATTCGTTTGAAATATTCAAACGATATCGAAATGAGGTAGAAAATTAACTTAGAAAGAGTATTAAAAACCTTCAGTCTGATCGAGGAGGTGAATACCTTTCTAACAAGTTTTTGACATATCTAGGAGAGAATGGGATTCTCTCAATGGACTCCTCCTGGAACACCATAGCAAAATAGTATATCTGAAAGAAGGAATCAAACCCTGTTGGACATGGTTCGGTCCATGATGGTGTTTGCAACTCTGTCAATTTCATTATAGAGATATGCACTCGAGATTGCTTGTTTTCTTTTGAACAATATTTTGAGCAAGTCTATTGTAAAGACTCCATATGAGATATGGACTGGATGTAAGCCGACAATCTCTCACCTTAGAATTTGGGGATGTCCGACTTATGTAAAACATTTGCAACCAGAAAAGTTTGGACCTAGGTCCAATAAGTGCTTGTTCATAGAGTACCCTAAGGAAACTAGGGGTTATTACTTCTACCTTGTTAAAGAATAAAAGGTGTTTGTCAGCAATAGGACAGTCTTTTTGAAAAAGGAGTTTCTTACGGAAGAAACAGTTGCCTCTAATATTGACCTTAGTGAAGTTCGACAAGTGGAAGAACCGACATATTCTAGTAAACCTGAAGAACAAGATTTGATAAGATCAAACCTAGAGCCTGTTGAAGTGGCACCAAGGAGATTCGGTAGAGTACCGCATCAGTCAGATAGATACTATGGTTTCTTGATTCGAGATGGTGATCCTGTTGAACTTGATGAGAACAACGAGAATCCGATCATCTACATGGATGCCATGCAGAGGTCTGACTTCGATAAGTGATTGGAAGCCATGAAGTCCAAAATGGAGTCAATGAAGGTCAACAGTGTATGGACACTGGTTGATCCACCTAAAAGGATAAAACCCATTAGGCATAAATAAAATTTTAAAAGAAAATAGGGCACAGATGGAAACGTGGATACCTATAAAGCCCATCTAGTTGCTAAGGGATATCGTCAGCATTATGGTATTGACTATGATGAGATATTTTCTTCGGTGGTAATGCTCAAATTTATTTGGATCATGCTTGCGATAGCAGCATACCTAGACTATGAGATCTGGCAAATGGATGTGAAGACAGCTTTTCTAAATGGAGAGCTGGATGAAAAGGTGTATATGATATAGTTTGAGGGTTTCACATCTACAGACGAGTCCAAGGTGTGCAAGCTTCAGAGATCCATCTATAGATTGAAGTAGGCATCTCAAAGTTGGAACATACATTTTGATAAGATAATCAGAACGTATGGCTTCGTTAAGAATGGAGAAGAACCCTACATGTATAAATGGGCTAATAGTTTTGTAGTTGTATTTCTTGTACTGTATGTGGATGATATTCTCTTAATCAAGAATGACATCCCTACATTACAGAAAATAAAAGTTTGGCTATCGTCGCAATTCTCCATGAAGGACTTGGGAGAATCTTCCTATATCCTAGGGATGAAGATCTATAGGAATAGATCTAAAAGGTTGCTTGAATTGTCCTAGTCCATGTATATTGATACCGTGCTGAAGAGATTCAGTATGGAGAATTCTAAGAAGGGCTACTCCTAATAGACCATAAAATTTCTCTCTCAAAGAAAGATTGTCTGACAACTCCTCAAGAGAGAGAGCATATGAGTAGAATATCATATGCTTCGATAGTGGATTCTATTATATACGCCATGATGTGTATGAGATCAGATATGGCATACTCACTAGGAATAGTGAGCAGATACCAGTTTGATCTAGCTGAGAAACACTGGAAGGTTGTGAAGATAATCTTGAAGCATTTAAAAAATACCAAGGACCAATGGCTCATCTATGGAGATACTAACTTAAAATTTATAGGATACACTAATTTTAGTTTTCAGTCAGATCATGATGATAGTAAGAGTGTGTCAGATTATTTATTTATCCTGAATGAAGGAGCGGTCTACTAGAAGAGTTTTAAGTAGCACACTATGATCAATTCTATATGTGAGGTGGAGTATGTCACAGCATTTGATGCTGCAAAAGAAGCTATATGGCTACGAAAGTTCATCGATAAGTTGGGAGTGGCACCCTCTTTGGATGGTCCGATTCTGCTATACTATGATAGCACTGGAGCCATAGCTCAAGAGAAGAAGCCGAAGGCACATCAATGCATCAAGCATATTCTACGTTGCTACCACCTTATGCAAGAGATCGTGGAACGAGATGACTTCGAGCTTCAGAAGATCGACGGAAAGAAGAACGTGGCCGACCCCTTTACTAAGGCTCTTAGAATCAAATAGTTCAATAATCATAAATGAAAGATGGGTATTCGATATTGTTATGAGTGGCTTTAGTCTAAGTGAAAGTTGTTGAAAAATATATCCTAAAGCTAATCATATATGTTATAGATAGTTGAGCTAAATATAATTATACTTGAATTATTAATAAATAAAATTATTATTTTAGCATTTCATCACTCTTGTGCATCTTTCTATAATGAACTCTCATATGATGAAGTTCTTAGGACTATTTAGACTCGACAAAGGATGATTTATCGTTTAGTCCTTAAAATCAGTTCACGACCAAATAATTCGTTATTACCTAGGACGATAACTTATCGAGTGTAGGTCATTGTGTGCCATAAGTATTGGTTATCCTCTTCACCAAGAAATATGGACTATTATGGCATGCAGGTGAAATGTAGAGGCACATTTTACTGAACATGACCCAACTATGGAGCTCTTACTGTCAAGAGTTGCTCACGAAGGATATGGGTATAAGTGGCCCTTAGACTTGAGATCATCATGGTGACTTTTAAGCAACTCACTACACTTAAGTATCAGACTATTTAAATTTTTAATTCAATGATGGAAAGCTACTGGGTACGGTCAAGTACTTCTGAAGTCGGTGCATGAGTCAAGATGGGATTGACCCCTCTAAGTGTTGGAGCAAGTACATCACTGTATTTAATTTAGCAAACCCTCGGTCGAGGTCATCCATGTGATGGACATTGAATTTTGAAATATACTATGGATGAATTTTACGAATGGCAGTAAATCCTAGATCATCCTTTGAGCATCAAGATCAAGGGGATTAATTATATGATAACTATATGCCATAGGTTTGTCATTGTTGTATTGTAATTTTTCGACCTATCCGAATGTCGGATACCATTGCTAGATGGTTACATTGATTGATACAGAAAATTGATTTTTATGCTATCAGCTTAGGATTTGAACATATGGGATCATACATAATAGGAGTTTCTATCTAATCTGATGGCTGATTAAGAGTCCCAATGGTCTGGGACTCTATAATCAAGAGTCCAACTGAACTGGGACTCTATAATCAGGAGTCCCACTGAATTGAAACTTAGAGTTTTACTTATCTAGGACTCTCTGATCAAGAGACCCACTGGTCTAGGATTTTATGATCACGAGTTTTCTTCACTTGGGACACTGGGTTCAAGAGTCCCACTGACTTGGGACTCTTCATGAGTGTCATGTTGATGGGACTCTATTGCCCAGACAACCATCAAATTAGGACTTTATGTTTATTAAAGAATTAATTAATAATTTGATTAATAATTAGCTTTATTTAATTGAGCAATGAGAATTTGATCAAGTTTAATTGAATTTGATTCGATTGAGTTTGATCCGATCAAGTCATGAGATGACCTAATTACTATGAGAGATTTGACCCTGATTTGATCAGGGACTGGATCTAATTAATTTCTAATTTGATTAGAATTAATTTGATTTGGGCTAAGCTTAATTTGATTGGGTTTAACTTGATCTGATTGGATCTGAAAAATTTGGTTTGGTTGAAATCAATTAAGACCAATTCAAAGTAAGTTTGAATTTAATCTTTCTCCCTGCGCCACCTTGCTTTGACCCTTATTTTTTCTCCATGCACATTAGGAATGCACATGGGATTTTCCATGCCCAGAAGAGAGTTTGTGCACTCTCTTTTCTACCTTTTGACCTAGTCTAAGAGTTGGATCAGATTGACTTGAAGTTGAATTTTGAATTCAACTTCAACTAGTTGGTTTGATATTTGAAAAACCTAATCTCTCCCTTATCTATTCTCCACACCTACCAACTTTTTGTCGCACATTTTTTTCTATGTTCTGGGGTGTGGGTATGTAGAAGAAGAGTCCTTCTATGCATCAAACACTCTAGATTGGCATTGGGAGGAGATTATCTCTACACTTGAATTTTGAATTCAAGTGTTTTGTTGCAACCATCTAACCTCTCTCTCCCTTATCCAAACCCACATGCAAATCACACTTTGTGGCCCATTTTTAAATCTAATTTTTTTATGGGTGTGTGCATGAGGGTGAGAAGAGTTCATGAGAGAGAATTCTAGATAGGGAGCATAACTTTTCTAGGCATGGAAAAGTCTAGGGAGAGAGTGTTTTACCTACACCAAATTCCATTTCTCTCACCATATAATTTTTTCCTCTCATTCAGATGCCCACTTTATATGTGATCTAACTAGGGCTTCTATAAATAAAAAGGTCCTCTATCTGCAAAAATTTGTTTCATAAAAAAATTCATCTTAGAGTGGGCGTGAGAGGATTTTTGGGAGTCAGGATTTTTTGAGCATTCAAAACCCTTGAGTTGGGACTCAGGATTTGGGTGGAGAGATCGAGTGCTGTGAACATCGGATCGCTACTAAATTTGAAACACCACTTCATCATCCTTCGAAGCACATGTTTTAATTTTCTAGAGCATTTAGAAGATCAAAAAGAAGATGATCGATTAGATCAATCGACATCAGCCGTTGAAGGCTCTGGTGAGGAGCTAGCACTCTGGTGGAGCTGGTCGGGAATAAGAGCTGCATGTAGACCAACCGTATAGGCTAGATAAGTATGAGGCTATAGCATGACACCACAACATATTCTGGTGGATTCAGATTTGATAGAAAACATGCAGGATTTCATGCATAGATTTCAATTTTTTTTTCAAAATAAAGAGCAGCGGAAGGCAGATTAAACTATTTAATCTACAAATGCATGTAATCAAATTACAAAACCCTACATCAAGGATCTATAACATGTTATGATGTAAATATAAAACTAAAATTAAATTAATCATGAGCAGTATTGATCACATCAATACCTAGATCTAGAATAATTCTAGATCTAATCCTAGATTGCATCTAGGTCACCAAGAGATTAAATTTCTTACCTTTGTGCGGGTTGAGAACTCTGTGGTTGAATCCATTGTTATTTTTGGAGCCACACATGCATTCGACCTTTACAAGTGATCCACACGAACCTGCAACATAGATCGAAGGTTTGTCGAACGAAGATTTACTCGAAGTGCTAGCTTCTCATGGATCCCTCCTGATGGTTAATCAAATACATGTTCTTCGGATCTCTTGGACACTCCAGAGATGAAGAACATGAGGAGGAATAAGAAAGAAATTCAACCCTTAGATCTCCCATAAATTAGAAATAAATACATATGAAAAAACCCTAGGAGAAGACAAACTTCTCCTTCAAGACGTCAACGGTTGATGTCCTGAAAATATCTATTATGCTAGGTTCAGAGGAGACCTTCTCCTCTCGATTTTTTTCTAATTTTGTAGATATCACACCCTCAAATTTTTCTCATAAAAATCTCATAAATAAAATTGAGAAGAAGGGCTCTCAAGGAAATCCTAAGAGAAGATCTTCTTCTCTTCTTCTTCTCACATCAGGACATGATCAAATCATATCCAAAAATGATCACCATGCCCCAACACCTTGGAGCACAGATTTCATACCCTCTTCCTCTCCCTCTCTCTCAGATCTTTATCATATAAAAATCACATAAAATAATAAAGAAGAAGATGCTCAAAAGAAAATAAAGAGAAGATAATCTTCTCTTACCTTTGCGCCTTCATGACATCAACGATTGATGTCCAGATGAAGACCTTTTCTCTAAGGATCTTGGCACCATCTTTCCTCAAGCCCTTCCTCTCTCTCTCTCAAATTTTTATGATATAAAAATCATAAATAAAAGAGAAAGAGAGAAACATAAAAGAAAAATATAAGAGAAGACAATCTTTTCTTATCTTGTCTCTTCAAGATATCAATCTTTGATGTCTTAATTGAGGGCTCTTCTCCATGAATTTTGGTGCCACAAATCCTCCATGCCTTATCCTCCTTTTTCTTTGATTTTTCATAATTTTTTTAGAATTTTTCACGTCCTCTATGGTCAAAGAAAGAGGCATCCCCTTTGTATTACAAAACTAGGTCAAAACCTAGTCTAAGGAGGACTTCTATGGGGAGTCCAACTATTGGATGCCCCTTCCACTTTTTTTTTGTATAACCATTGATTCTCACATGCAAAACCAAGGGAGAAAGGGCCAAATAAGATAGAGGGGTGTGGGTAGAGTTGGCGCACAAGGGAGGGAGGAGTTTGGGTCAAAGAAGACTCTTCCAAGTAGGAAACAATTTCCAACTTCCTTCTAATTTTGATCAAATCAAATTTAAATCTGAATAATCTGATATGGGGCATGAGAAATATTTTATTAGGCATGAAAAAATATAGAAAAAAAATATGAAATTAAAATATGGCATGGGTTTTCTTAGGCGTAAGTGAAAGAGAGAGAGTCCCAGTCCAACTGAGACTCCTCTTGTTTGACTAGGTCAAAATTATTTTAAATCTAATTTAAATTTTATTTAAATTAGATTAAATGTAACCCAATTAAGGATAATCTTAGTTCAACTAGGAGTCTAATTAAATTAGATTAAATTAAAATTTAAATCTGATTTAAATCCTAAGTCAATCAGGTGCACCCAAGTCCTAGTCAAACAAGGAATTATTCTTCCCATGCAATTAGCTTATCCAATAAACCAATTAGACTTAATCTAATTAAATTCAAACCAATTATAATTGAATATAATTCAATTAAACTTGGTCTCATCCCAATTGCTCAATCAAATTGAGCCAATTAGCAATCTAATTACTAATCGATCCTCCTACAACACTTGCATTACCTCAAACATCAATCGCATTGAATGTTTGACCTCAAAATGATTCTCAACCATCGATTAACCATCCGATCAAGTTACAAGATTGAATGTGCATGACTCCATAGATTCAAACCTAAGTCGATAGCATAGGAACCAATTTCTATACCAATCGAAGTTACCATCTAGCAATGGTTTCCGACGTCCGGATAGGTCGAATGTATGCAAAGCAATATTTTTAGAATCCTAGCCCATGGTTACCGTATAATTCATCCCTATGATCAATAATGCTCAAGTCAACTTTGAGTATACTATCAAACACTCATAAAGTTATCTCTATTGTGTCTCAAAATTTTGCAAATCCCATGACACCTCACGAGAATTATCTTGGCCTCAATTTTGCTAAATTGAAATATAGTGAGACATTCTCTTCCTAAAATTAATCAATAGTGGTCAATCCCATCTTGACTCACACATCGACTCTATAAGTACTTGAATGTACCAAAAAATCTTCCATCACCTATATTAGAAATACAAGCAGTCCAGCATCAAAGTATAGTGAGTTGCTCGCAAGTCACCGTGGTGATCTCAGGTCGGAGAGACATTTATACCCATTGGCCTTAGCTAGTTATTCTTGATATTAAAGTGCTACATTAGTCATGCTCAGTGTAGATGTACTCTTATATCTCATCTAGATGCTATACCAGTATCTCCACACCATTTGATTATGAGGACAACCAACGCATATGGCATACAGCGACCTAAACTTAATAAGTTATCATCCTTGTTAATAACTTATCATTTAATCATGAACAATTTAAGAACCATCTGATAAATCTTCCTTTATCAATTGATTATGGTTCTAAGGACTTCATCATAATTTAGGAGTTTATTTAAGGAAGATAGAACTTTTATGATAAAACAACCAAATTACTATGATTTTTAGATAATTCATATACTAATTTCAATCATCTACTACTTAGATGATTAGCTTTATGACATATTTTTCAACAACTTTCACTTGGACTAAAGCCAATTAGAACAATATCAAATATCCTATCTTCCACTTGAGTTCGTAGAACTTCTTAGTTTCAAGGCCTTAGCAAATGGGTCGGTCAAGTTCTCCTTTTACATCAATCTTCTAAAGATTGACGTTGCCCAGATCAAATATCTAAGATGAAAATGATGCTGAATATGCTGGTCCTTCAGTTTTTTAGCCTGAGCTATAGCTCCCATGCTATGATAGGACTGGATCATGGGTGGAGGATGCTACTCTCAATCTGCTAATGAACCTTAGTAACTACACAGCTTATTTGGCAGCATCATATGCTACGATGTACTTTACATCACTAACTGAATAGACTAAAGTTTTCTGCTTGGAATCTTTCCAGTAGATTGCTTCTATAATAAAGGTATGAGTCGACATTCTCTTGTTGTCATCTTGTTTTGATTGAAATCAAAATATCCATATATTTTAAGTTAGTACTTCCATATTTGAGTCACTGGATCTTAGTATTTTTCAAATAATTAGGAATTATCTATATAATCCTCCGGTGGCTCTTACTTGGATTAGACTAGTATCTGCTCACTACCTCTAGTGAGTATACCATGTCTAATCTCTTACATGGATAAATAAGATGACAGCTAAACCTTTATTCCTTGCAATGTTTGAATGCTATTCCGGATTAAGAGAATTTCATCCTCAAACATTACAAGTAATAATACTACAAAATATTTTGCCCAATAATAAGTGCAGGGTTTGTCTTTGTTCATAACTAAGATATACGTTCAGAACGTATGTTCAAACTCGGAGATGATACTCAAACAGGCTTTATAAGTCTTTACCTTTCTGTCTACGCTACTCTGATCCTATTAAAAATCTATTCACATCTAATGGATTTTATCCCTTCAGGTGATCAACTAGTGTCCATACACTATTGATTTTCATAGACTTCAATTTGGATCATATGGCTCCAAGCCACTTTTCAGAATCAGGCCATTGCACTATATCCTTACAGGTGATCGGATTCTTATTGTTCTCATCAAGCTCAACATGATTGCCATCCCGAACCTAGACACTGAAGTATCTATCTGGCTAATGCGGTACTCTATCAGATCTCCTTAAAGATGACACTTTAATGGGCTCCAAATTTGATCTGATCAAATCCGGTTCTATAGGTTTATCAAATAATATTGATTCTTTTCTATCAGTCAAACTATTATAAGTTCAACTTGACAGGCACCAGTTCCTTCTCTAAGGAACTTCTTTCCCAAAGAAATGCCCTACTGCTGATGATCATCTCATGTTCTTTAGCATAGCAGAATTAATAACCCTTAAACACTTATTGGACCAGGATCCAAGTTTATTTATGTGCAAATATACGACATAGGCTAATCAACTCCAAATTCAAAAGTGAGAGAGTCTAGGTCTACGCTCGATCCATATCTCATATGGAGTCAATGCAACAGATTAACTTGGTATAAATTTTTAGAGTAAAAAAATAGTCACAAGAGCACAACCCTGCAATAGGCAGAGAAGTATACTCTATTATGGATTGAACCATGTCTAACAAACTTTAATTTCTTTTATTAGATACACTATGTTCCAAAAAGAAATCCACTGAGAGAATCCTATTCTCTCCTAGATATGTCACAAACTCACTAGATAAGTATTTGCCTCCTCGATCTGATCAAAGAGTTTTAATACCTTATTTAGTTTTTTTTTTTTCATTATTGAATCATTTGAACATTTCAAATGATTCATCCCAGACGTACCCATGCCTAGATAGATCATCTGTAATGAAATATTAATATCTTCCTTTAGCACTTAAGTTCAAGGTCCACATACATCACTATGTATGAGACTTAGAACCTTATCGGCTCCTTCACCTTTTTCAATAAAAGGTGACTTTGTCATCTTCCCAAGAAGATAAGATTCATAGGCTATCAACGATTCACAATCATTAATATTAAGGTTTTCCTCTCAAGCTAATCCGTTTATCCTGTTCTTGTCAATATGACTAAGCCTGTAATAACAAACATAGACATCCATGATATAATCTAACTAGGGTGTGTACATTCCACTTATCTTAAGTCCTTACAATGAATTGCATAAGACCACTGGTATCTAATATCTAGGTAGTAGAATTACATATGAAGAATTTTTAAGGTGTTATCATATAACATCTTTAATAAGCAATTTTTGCTCCTTTCTCTTGTTCAGCCTGTTGTGGTCAAGGGAGGCAAGACAAATCTTCTTCCTATGACCTTATTTCTGACATTAGAAGCACTATGCCTGATTTGGGTTAACCTTGGATTAATTATTTTGACTGGGCTTAGAAGCTCCAATACGAATGCATTTGTACTGCTGAACCAATATTCAACTTTTGATACCGATTATCGAAGTTGGATCCATAAGTCTTCACTATCTAACAGTAATAGGAGTAATTAGGATTTAGCCTTAATAGAGAACAATGATCTATTATATATGAATCATTTTAAGCCTAAAGACTTGGACTTTAGTTTAAAGATTCTTCCACTATTTTATTCGAACTGGTAGCCTCTACCTCTAATTCAAGGAATTACTTTAACTCCCTAGTAGGTACTAGAATCCACATAGACTGCACACGAGTCCAACTTTGGTTGGCCCACCCATGTACATCTAAGGATAGGTTCATAACCAATTATTTCTTCAAATAATTTTTAGTAATTTTAATTTTGCCCCAGGCCCTGATCAGTTGGCTTTAGCCTTCTCAGAAAAGGATCCAGTTAGATCCAACCATTAACATGACCATACTTGGCGCATCCAACCAATTAATGATCAGGCCCAACTTTGGTTGGCCAACCCAACCACCATTAGAGAGATACATCCAAGTCATCATATGATGGATGATAATTTCATTAGTCAACAAGCACCAGGCCTTTAGGCCTCCAATTATTATTGAGTTAATGGACCCATTATCAAACACCTTAATGGAAGGCTATGACTCCATTATCCCCATAACATTATCATTTTAAGGACCTAAAAATTTTAAAGAATTTAAATTATTAGTGATTTAAGGATAGAAAATACATGGACCAATTTGCTCCCACTGATTTTACCAAGTCAAGTCCTCCCACTGACTTCGTAAGTCACTGATGAGTACTAGGATCAATTACAGTCCATGGGCACCTAAATCAGTCTTACTGATTTCCTATATTATATTGGTTAGCATGAATCAATAGGCAACCTAATCAAAAACTTGATTAACCATATTGACCAGGTAAGTGAGATTGATGGAAGGGTTGCCAAGGCTTGCCTTAGACACCATCAGAAATGGCCAAATAAGTAGGTTGTCAATTAAAAATCACTGATTTAGGATGCCAAACTTACCTTAGATACCAATTAATTTGTTAGTTTTGATTTGGTTTGCCTAAACACTCGGGTTTGACCACTGAGCCATGATCAGCATCCATTTATTAGATGTATGGACTTTGATCAACTACAACTATTGAAGTGATCTATAGAAATAACCTAATCCTAATTAACTATTAATTAGGTTTGATCAATTTCTTAACTATGTCCATATTTAGTCTAACCCTAGGTCTAACCTAGTTAAGGATCTGATCAAAGCTAACCCATTTTTCTTTAACCCATATTTTATGAAATTATTTTAGGATCTTCAAATCACAAACCTAGATCCTAAACAATCACTTAATTCTTAATTAAGTTCAAGTCTTATGGGTTTAGGTTTATAGAGTCTCAGAACTAGTTTCTGATTTTATTGTTTGAAATATTTTCAAATTGTATTGAATTATATTCAATATATAGTTTTAGATCTGATTTGTTTTATTGTTTAGATCTTGTCCTAGAGTTTCAAATCTAGGGTCTTGCAGAAAGTAAGTTCGTGATTTAATTTCTATAAAATAAATATATCATACATATACATTCTAGATTCAAAACAAAAATTACATATCAACATATGCAATAAGAGGATTAGATCTAAACATAAAACACATCATGTGGATCAGATCATAAACTATTTAATATTAGATTTAAAATTTAAAAAAAAATTATAAAATATTTTAGATCTCATCTAATATATTTATGATTTAAGTTTCTTGGATCAGCACATACTAGGACAACCTTTTCACTGTAAGGGATAAACCTTATAGCAAGACAACCTTATGGCAGTATGTGCAATCCTGATATTATTTAGATCTAATCTAAATAATTTAAAATAGATCTAATATCTATTAAATTTTAGATTTAAATTAAAAAATTAAATCATAAATTTTTTTAGATCTAATCTAAATAATTCATGATTTTGATTTAGATCAACACATACTAGGACAACTTTTTCATTATAAGGGATTAACCTTACAACAGGACAACCTTATGATAGTACGTGCAATTTTTAATTAACTTTAATTTTTAGATTTAATCTAAAGCATACATAAATATATTATAATAGAATCTACATGCTCTGATTCCACTGATAGAAAACATGTAGGATTTCATGCATAGATTTCAAAACTTTTTTGAAATAAAGAGCAGCAAAAGATATAGATTAAACTATTTAATCTACAAATATATATAATCAAATTACAAAACCCTATATCAATTATAATATGTTATGATGCATATATAAATCTAAAATTAAATTAATCATGAGTAGTATTGATTACATCAATACCTAGATCTAGAATAATTCTAGATCTAATCCTAGATCGCATCTAGGTCACCAAGAGATCAGATTTCTTACCTTTGCATGGATCGAGAAGTCTATGGTTGAATCTATTATTGTCTTTGGAGCTGCACATGCTTCCGACCTCTACAGATAATCTACACGAACCTATAACATAGATAGAAGGTTCATCGAACGAAGATCCACTCGAAGTACTAGCTTCCCACGGATCCCTCCTGATGGTTAATCAAATACATGTTCTTTGGATCTCTTGGATACTCCAAGAGAAGAAGAATATGATGAGGAATAAGAAAGAAATCCAACCCTTGATCTCCCATAAATAAAAAATAAATACATATGAAAAAACCCTAGGAGAAGATAAATCTTCTCCTTTAGGATGTCAACGTTGATGTCCTAAAAACATCTATTATGCTAGGTTCAGAGGAGACCTTTTCCTCTAAATTTTTTTCTAATTTTTTAGAATCACACCCTTAGATTTTTCTCATAAAAATCTCATAAATAAAATTGAGAAGAAGGGCTCTCGTGGAAACCCTAAGAGAAGACCTGCTTCTCTTTTTCTTCTTGCATCAGGACATGATCGGATCATGTCCAGAAATGATCACCATGCCCCAACACCTTGGAGCACAAATTCCATGCCCTCTTCCTCTCTCTCTCTCAGATATTTATCATATAAAAATAACATAAAATAATAAAGAAGAAGATACTCAAAAGAAAATAAAGAGAAGATAATCTTCTCTTACCTTTTTGCCTTCATGACATCAACGATTGATGTCCAGATGAAGATCTTTTCTCTAAGAATCTTGTTACCATCTTTCCTCAAGCCCTTCCTCTCTCTCTCTCATATTTTTATCATATAAAAATTATAAATAAAATAGAAAGAGAGAAACATAAAAGAAAAATATAAGAGAAGATAATCTTCTCTTACCTTGTCTCTTCAAGATATCAACCTTTGATGTCTTAATTGAGGGCAAATTCTCCATGCCTTATCCTCTTTTTTATCTAACTTTTTATAATTTTTATAGAATTTTTTACATCCTCTATGCTTAAAGAAAGAGGCACCCCTTTATATTGCAAAACTAGGTCAAAATCTAGTCAAAGGAGGACTTCTATGGGGTGTCCAAGAGTGGACGCCCCTCCCACTTATTTTTTGGATGCCCCTCCCACTTATTTTTTTATGTAATCACTGATTATCATATGCAAAAATAAGGAAAAAAGTGCTGAATAAGATAGAAGGGCGTGGGTAGAGTTGGCGCACAAGGGAGAGAGGAGTTTTGATCAAAGAAGACTCTTCCAAGTAGGAAACAATTTCCAACTTTCCTCTAATTTTGACCAAATCAAATTTAAATCTAAATAATCTGATATGGGGCATAGGGAACCTTTTATTAGGCATGAAAAAATATAAAAAAAATCTAAAATTAAAATATGGCATGGGCTTTCTTAGGCGTGAGTGAAAGAGAGAGAGTTCCAATCCAACTGGGACTCCTCTTATTTGACGAGGTCAAAATTATTTTAAATCTAATTTAAATTTTATTTAAATAAGATTAAATGTAATCTAATTAAGGATGATCCTAGTCCAACTAGAAGCTTAATTAAATTAGATTAAATAAAGATTTAAATTTGATTTAAATCCTAAGTCAATTAGGTGCACCCAAGTCCTAGTCAAACAAGGAATTGTTCTTTCCTTGCAATTGACTTATCCAATAAACTAATTAGACTTAATCTAATTAAATTCAAACTACTTTTAATTAAATCTAATTTAATTAAACTTGATCTCAACCTGATTGCTCAATCAAATTGAGCCAATTAGAAATCCAATTGCTAATCTATCCTCCTGTAACACCTGCATTAGGTCAAAATCAATCGCATTGAATGTTTGACCTCGAAATGATTCTTAATTATCGATTAACCATCCTATCAGGTTACAAGCTCTAATGTATATGACCCTATAGGTTCGAATCTAAGTCGGTAGCATAGGAACCAATTTTTGCACTAATCAAAGTTACCATCTAGCAATGGTTCCCGACATCCGGATAGGTCGAATGTATGCAAAGCAAAATTCTTAGAATCCTAGCCTATGATTATCGTATAATTCATCCCTATGATTAATAATGCTCAAGATGACTTTGAGTATGCTGTCAAACACTCATACAAGTTATCTCTATTATGTCTCAAAATTTTGCAAATCCCATGATACCTCATGAGGATTACCCAGGCCTAGGTTTTGCTAAATTGAAACACAGCGAGTCATTCTCTTCCTGAAATTAATTAGGAGTGATTAATCCTATCTTGACTCACACACCAATTCTACAAGTATTTGACTATACCCAAAAACCTTCCATCACCTATATTAGAAATAAGACAGTCCAGCACTAAAATATAGTAAGTTGCTCATAAGTCACCATGACGATCTCAGATCGAAGGGACACTTATATCCATTAGCCTTAGCTAGCTATTCTTGATAGTAGAGTACTACATTGGTCATGTTCAGTATAAATATACTCCTACATCTCATCTGGATGCCATACTAGTGTCTTCACACCACTTGGTTATGAGGACAACCAACGCATATGGCATACAGCGACCTACACTCGATAAGTTATCATCCTTGTTAATAACTTATCCTTTGATCGTAAATAATTTAAGAATCATCCGATAAATCCTCCTTTATTGATTGATTGTGGTTCTAAGAATTTCATCATAATTTAGGAGTTCAATAAAGAAGATAGAACTTTTATGATGAAACAACCAAATTACTATTATTATTAGATAATTCATATACTAATTTCAATCATCTACTACTTAGCTGATTGGCTTTAGAACATATTTTCCAACAAAATTATGGAGTTCTACTACCCATGTATAGGTATCGAGTTCTAAACTCATATCGATCAGTGAATATAATTTGTTGATTGATTACATTTAAATTTTTCAATTACATATTTACATGTCTAGATCCTGAGTAGGATTTTCTAATTTACTCAATGCATACATAGGTTAATTTTAGATTAATCTAATGCATTCGCTGCAATAATATTTGAAAAATATTTTGAAAAGCATGCTAAAATCCTGCATGATTTTCTTCATTGATTACTTCACAAAATGGATGGAGGCCGAACCCCTAGCAAAAATCAAGGAAGCAAAGGTGCACGACTTCGTTTGGAAGTCAATTATCTATAGATTCGGCCTATCTCAGACCCTTATAATAGATAATGGGCTACAGTTTGCTGGAGCAAAATTTATCACGTTCTATGAATACTTGAATATCTTCCATAATTTTACATCAGTAGCCCATCCACAGACAAACGATGAGGCCGAGGTAACCAACAGGACCTTGCTGCAAGGTATTAAAGCAAGACTCAAAAGAGCAAAAAAAACTTGGTGGATTCACTCTATCATGTACTCTAGGCATACCGAGCTAAACAAAGATTGCCAACTAGGAAGACTCCATTTGCCTTAGCCTTCAGAATATAAGCTATCATCCCGATAGAGCTCAAACTGCCATCAGCATGGGTTGTGGCCTTCAATGAACAATGCATCTCATAGGATCTTAGGGCTAATCTCGACTTGTTGGAGTAAAAGTGAAAAGAGGCTCAAATTTGGATGGTGGCCTATAAGCAGAAAGTGGCCTACTACTACAATTCTAGGGTTAGAGGAAAAGCATTCAAAGTGAGGGACTTGGTACTTTGACGAGCGGCCGTACCACAACTTCAAAATCAGGAGAAGCTCATCCCAAATTAGGAAGGCCCATATGAAATCAAGAAAATCATCTGGCCCAGTACTTATTATCTAAAAGAGCTCGAAGGAGCTGATCTTTCCAGACCATGGAACTTGGAGAACCTATGAATGTACTATCTATGATTTTATCTCAATAAAATTTCTTTACTTTAACATCTTCGTCCATGGTGTAAAATTGTGATGATAGAAAATGATCTTCTGAACTTCGTCACTAAATGAGACCAACTGCGTCAGGAACAGGAGGAGAACCTCATCAGAAGGAGAGAAGAGATCCTTACAATAGTCCTTTTGTACCCTAATGATCTTGTTAGGGACAGGAGGAAGATCTTGCCCTAATAAAGGTAAAGGCTAACCATGTCAGAAACAGAAGGAGAATCTTATCCTGATATGAATGAAGACCTCTGATTATTTAAGATAGGAGGAGGATAGAGGCTCTTACAATGGTCCTTTTGTTTCCTTCTTGTTAGAGGTGGGAGGAAGACCTCATCCTAACAAAAATAAAATCCAACCATATTAAGAACAAGAGGAGAACCTCATCCTGATATGAATGAAGATCTTCGATTATTTAAGATGGGAGAAGGTGAGAGGCTCTTACAATGATCCTTTTGTGCCCCAATGATCATGTTAGGAAGAAGAGGAAGACCTCATCCTAACAAAGGTAAAGGCCAATTATGTTAGAAATAGGAGAAAAACCTCATCCTGACATAGATAAAGACCTCTGATTATTTAAGATAGGAGGAGGGGAGAAGCCCTTACAACAGTCCTTTTGTGTCCCAATGATCTTGTTAGGGACAGAAGAAAAATCTCATCCTAATAAAGGTAAAGGCCAATCATGTTAGGAATAGAAGAAGAATCTTGTCCTAACATGGATGAAGATCTTCAATTATTTAAGATAGGAGGAGGAGAGAGGCCCTTATAATGGTCCTTTTGTACCCCAATGACCTTATTTGAGACAGGAGGAAGATCTCGCCCTAACAAAGATAAAGGCCAACCATGTCAGAAATAAGAGAAGAACCTCATCCTGATATGGATGAAGACCTTCAATTATTTAAGTTAGGAGGAGGGGAGAGGCCCTTACAATGGCCCTTTTGTGTCCCAATAATCTTCTTAGGGATAGGAGAAAGATCTCGTCCTAACAAAGGTAAGGGCTAACTATGTCAGAAATAAGAGGAGAACTTCATCCTACCATGGATGAAAATCTTCAACTATTCGAGATAGGAGGAGGGGAGAGAACTTTACAACGGTCCTTTTGTTCCCCAGCAATCTTGCCAGGAACAAAAGAAAGACCTCATCCTGACAAGGATGAATGCTAACCGCGTTAGGAACAATAGGAGAACCTCGTCCTAACGTGGATAATGACCTTCGATTATTCAAAATAGGAAGAAGATACTTTTTTAATAGATAAAATGAAGAAAATGGAGAAATCAACAAACATCAAATTCACACAAAACAAGGAGACAATTGAAGGAAGCGCCATTTCATTGAAGTTGAAGTCTATTACAAAGTAAAAGATCCACAAGATCATGTACAAAATAAAGAAAAAGATGAAGTCCTATGAAAGACCAAATTCTTCAGATTTTAGGCTATTGACCCCAGCCATCACAAGAGATTGCTTCAAGCTGATGACTTCTCCTTTAAGCTCCATCCTCTTCAATAGGCCCTCATGAAATAAGTTATTAACCCTTCGACAATCATCCTCCGATTCATGCAACCTCTTCCTCAAGACAGTTAACTCAGCCTGCCATCTTTAATAGCTTGCTGCTCATAAGTCATTTGGATCTTCAGCTATTGAAGTTTGGCCTTCTTCTTTCCATACGGTTTGGAAAGATTACCAAAGGATTTCCTAAAAGAGGCAAGCTATTTCGACTCTCAGCTTGCACCAACCTCCTAATTATTGGCTAATTACCTCTGAAGATGAACCACCTCATCAATGGCCGCTTTGAGCTTGTGCTCGAGCTAAGATATTTTATTCACCCAGTCGAGTCGATAATTGTTATGCCAAAGTAGCCTTCAATCCTATTGGTGCTTCCTCATCCTTTCGCAGTGCCTCTCGAAGGTGCTCAACCTCAGCAAATTGAACCTCCAAAGCCACTTTCAAACAATCAACTTTGGCTCGAACCCTCTTAGTCTCTGCTTGGGCCTCCTGAAGGGATCTGGAAGCCTCAACCTGGCAGAGGTTTGCTACCTTCGAATGGATGAATAGATAATGTCCCAACTATGAAATGGCAACCATGTCAGAAGTTCAAAAGTATATTCTATATTCAATCAAAATTGGGAAAGATCAATTACCTCGAGATAGGCAGTGAAGGACTTGTCGAACCTCTCCACATTCTTTTTCTGGACTATCTTGTCGACAATATATGAAAGGATGCTACCCTCCATCAGAGAATAGATGACCTCCCAGTCATCCAAAGAATCTTGCCCCTAACCGAAGCTCTCATCGCTAGAGCATCCAACTTTTCTCCTGACCTTCTTGGTGATGGCATTTTTATCCTTCCTCTTCTTCTTCTCCATAACCTCCTCATGCTTAGGAGGAGTAGGAAGAGCGGCTTCGTCGGGCATGGTTAGGCTCGACGCCGCCATGAGGGGTTCTGGGATAGGCATGGTCTGGATCGGCATGACCGAGGTCAGCTCTCCAATGCGAGCCTTCTTTGATGGTTCTCAGATAGAATTGCTCTTCCTCATGAGAGACTTGATTTTCTTAGCCAAATGATTACTTTCTTCCAAAGTCATCTCTGCGATAGAAAAGGTTAAAGTCAGAAAAAAAATAAAGCAAGATCGACTGGTTACGAAGGACTACCTACTGGATTAAGGAGACTGAGATCGAGGTTAAATAAAGTTTGGTCATCCAGAAGCCCAAAAATCAAAGGGACCTAATAGTTCTTCAGTCTGTCGATCGAGTCTCGATCTTCTTTCTCAAGCCTGAAAGCTCAGTGGGCTGAATCCCTAATATCCCCCTAGGAAGGAAGTCCTAGTTCTAAGAGGGGACACGAAATAAGAAAAAAAAATTCTTCTTCTAGTTATGAATGGAAGAAGGAGCGCCCTTAAGCAACCCCTTCTTGCTGAACTGGGGAGAGACATACCACCAATCTTTGGTGGTAGGATGATGTTTAAAAGTGAAGAAGTTGTGGAGCAAAGGAAGGATAGATTGGACATCGGCCATGATGCACAAGAAAAAAAATCCTATAATGAACCTAAATGAGTTCGGCACCACTGAAGCGAAGGAGATATTCAAGAATCTAAAAAGGATGATTGTGAAAGAAGGAATTGGTAACCTAAGTCTGGCTTGAAGTATCTCAACATACAAACAAATGTGGCCTAGAGGAGGAGAGCAGGCTCGATCACTAGGACCAAAAAGTTCAAGCTCGTATTTGAAAGGAATCCCAAATTGGATTCTAATTAGAGAGAGGTCTTCAAGTCGATGTTTACAAGAGATGGTGTCAGGGATGAATGGAGGTCAGGATTTTTCTATAGGTTTGGTGTCCTTATATGATGGATCCATCAGGGCTAGGTGGGATGAACTCCTGGAATGGGTTGACTAGGATTCTTTGGCAGACATATGGATCAAACGAGGCTTCGAAAAACCCCAAAAATAAAAAAAAAAATAACATTCAAAACTTGCTTGAAGAAACTGAATGAATGAGACATAAAAAATGCAGGAATAATCAAAAGAGGGATTTTGGAACTAACCTAAATCGATTGGAAAGAGTAATGGGATGATGAGAGCGATGAAAATCGAAGGGGAGAACACCTGAGACTGGGGAAGATGGTGGAGGAGGATGGAACTCTTGAGTAGGAGGAAGATAAAAACTTGAGGAGGAGAGAAAGGGTCTCAAATAAGATGAAGCCCCAAAGGAAGAAGATGAGCTTAAATAGTCTGAAGAGCCCAAGGCAGTTATGATTATAGGTCTCCTCCAGCCGATCTCTGGTTGATGCGTGTCCTACTCATCATGGTAGAGAACGGACAATGGATGGAACCTTAATTGCACCGTGCCTCGAGCAAAGTTTTGATGAGAGTTTCAAAAAATTATCTCTTTAGGTCACCTCATGTTGAAAAGATCTCGACACCAACATGGAAAAAGCCAGAACTTTCCACTCGACAAGCATGAAAATCAGAAAAGAACTTCGGCAGTCACCTTCTTCTCACTCTCTTCCTTCAAACTTCAAACTTAAAAGTGGGGAGACTATTATTAGGGTTAAACCTGCTCCTATCGAAGTTCAGCCTGGCATCCAATCCCATGGTGGCTAATCTTCAACCCATCGATCAATCTTCTAGGCCGCATAAGTAAACTATAGAACCCATAACACACTGCAGACCTCACCCAGATGAGTTTAGTGGTTGACCATGAAACCAACCGAGTTTCTTCATTATTAGTGGCTGACTCTGGTCGAGCTTCTTTGATGAATTTGAATAGTGAGGGAAATTGCCTAAGCAGCAGGCTGAACATCCAATTTCTGGATAATCTAACCTGGCCGATCTTGAAGCTAGCAAAATCTCCATCTAACCAGACTTCCCTCAGGCCAAATTTCTTCATTACAGATTACATCTCATGACAAGAGCCGTAGATTGGCAGAGCTTCTCCCTAGACAAACTTTTATGCCCAACGAGGAGTAACAAATCTTGATTTCATAACATTTGGAATCTCATGCGTGTAGGACAAAGTTAACAGAAGGACCTCATCTTCAAATTGACAACTTGCAAGCCATCTTGAAACTCCTAGTCAAACTCTCTCCAGTCTCCAAGCAGGACTCCTTCTGATTGAATTTTCTTCAGTCGCTAAGAAGAGCTCCCTCCAATCACCAAGCAAGGCACCTTCCAGTCGAACTTCCTCCAGTCACTAAGAAGAGCTCCCTCTAGTCACCTACAGGGCTCCTTCTAGTTAAACATCCTCTAGTCGCTAAGAAGAGCTCCTTCCAGTCGCCCATGGGGCTCCTTCCAGTCAAACTCTCTACGGTCACTCAAAAGGATCCCATCGTCTATGCAAATTCAACCCCTAGTTCGGCACTTGCTAATCTACATCCAGATGACCTTGGAGAAGTCTGAACTTCTCTAGAACTATTGTAATGCGAAATCCTTCACTATTGATAGATACTCCATCCGAACTCTAGTCATTGATCTCCAATAGGCTGGCATATCGTGATAATGGACACCATCTTCCATAACAAACTCCATGTGTCCCCAAATGGCCCACTACTAGGTAGTTGCAGCTGTCACCATCAATTTGTTATGAGCTCCACCTATATAAAAGGCTCTTCAGATATATTTTCTCTCTAAGCTCAAAACTCTGCTTCGATTCTCCCTGAGCACTCCATTTTTGTTGGCCAAAAAAAGTTGACTTAACCGTCGAAGGATCCTGCTAGAGCGACCCCACCTTCGATTTGGACTTAATTTGTAGGTCCCGATAGTGACCTCATCATCCTCTTCTTTAGCTAATTTCGGCGTCTGCTATTTCCTACACCAACATTTAGCTTGTGCTAACAAAGCTCCACCATCATGCTTTTTTAATATCATTTTCTGATTTTAAGTGAATATCTGAGATCGTTTGGAAATGTGGGCTTATTAACGATAGCAAAACAACATTGCTAATAAGTATGCTCCATCGCTAATAATCATAAAATTAAATTTAAAAAATAAAATTACTTTTTATTAACTATGATAAAATGTTATTGCAAATAACTATGCTCTATCGCTAATAATCATAAAATTAAATTAAAAAATTATTTTTTATCAGCAACCATAAAATGCCATCGTTAACAAGTATGCACTATCGCTAATAATCATAAAATTAAATTAAAAATAAAATTAATTTTTATTAGCAATAATAAAATTTCATCACTAATAAGTATGCTCCATTGCTAATAATCATAAAAAAGTTAAAAAAATAAAATTATTTTTTATTAGCGATGGCTACTTGCCATCGCTAAACGCCAAAAATTTTATTGCTAATAATTTTTTTTATAATGAAATAATTATTGGTCATAATTTATCATCGATAAAAATAGTTATTAGCAATAGCAAAATTGCTGTCACTAATAAGCCTTTTTCTTATAGTATTACCAAGCTATCCATGGAGGAGTTAGTTGGTTCTCTCATTATCCATGAGTTAGGCATGCATCAAAAAGAGGAAGAGGAAGAGTCGAAAAAGAAGAGGACCATCGCCTTCAAGTCAGCTATAAAATTAGAAGAAAGTGATGAGTCAAAGGATGAAGAGGAAGAAGAGAGTGAAGATGAAGATAAGGATATGTAACTACTCACTAGAAGATTCAAAAAGTTCTTGATCATGAAGAAAGGTTTAAAGATGAACAAAAATGAAGAAAAAAAAAGGAAAAAAATGTCACTTACTATAAGTGCGACAAGAGGGAACACCACAAGTTGGATTTCCTCCCACTCAAAAAGAACCCCAAAAACACTAAAAAGAGTGCAATGTTGGATATTTAGTGTAGATGGTGTGGTGCTCCCAAGCCTTAGGAGGCCATGGGAGGAGCCAGGGTGTTGGCTCCTGGGAGACTAGGATGAGTGTTGTCCTAGGGCTAGGACAAGAGTTATCCTAGGATGGAGGCGGTGTGTAGCCCTCCATGGATTCGAGGTCCAGGTATTGAGGATCTTGAGGGGCTTGTTTGGTGCTTCGGAGAACTAGAACATAAGGTGGAGCAAGAAATCAAAGCTGTGGGATGAAGACTGCAAAGAATGACAATTTCTATAGGTTAGCCAGCTCAATCTGAAACTAGGCAGGCCAAATAGAAAGATGTGTTTCGGGACTGAAGGCATGGCATGCAACTAGATTGGATCATTATGAAACTGAGCTGACCCAATCTCAAGTTAGCCAGTTCAATGCTGAGATGAAGCTGGCTCAGTGCTTGGGCAGAGTTACGTGAGGATCTATTTGGGGCTAGGATAGAAACTTATCCTAGGGGTCTTAAGGCTTGGTTTGAGAGGTCTTAAGGGGGTTAACTCGTGTATAGGTTGGGTTTAGATCCAAGGGATGAAAGCATGTGAGACATAGGTGTATATGGGCTTAATGAGTGCTTTCATGTATTAGGTTAGCCTAGGAGAGTTTTTAAGCTAGGGTTTATTAGGGTTCATATGGGAACCCTAGGGTATATAAATCAGGCATTATAACTTTTACAATAGAGTGGAATACAATTGAGTTTTTCTTTCTAACTCTCTTCTCCCTTCTCTTTGGTTCCAATACTAAAACTCTAGATTGCATCCTCTTCTCTCTTCTTTCTTAGATCTTCTTTAGTTTGCTGGATTAACACCCAGGTTCATACAGGAGATCACTTCTGCGGCTGTGGTTCCGAGCAGCCATAGGTACAATAGTTGGTATCAGAGCAGTATTGATTGTTACAACATCTGGTATCAGAGCTCGATTGAGCATGAAGGAGGAAGAAGATTAGATTTCAGCAGAGAACAATAGCAAGATTCAGATCTAAGGCTTTTCTCTAGGCTTCATGAGGAAGGAAGTGATCTAAGGGCTACTGTCCATCATCCCTAGTCAAAGTAATTTTCAGATCTACCTATTAGCTATTTTTTATTCGGTTTGATCATGGAGAACAACAGGTTGAAGGTAGGTTTAGAGAAGTTTGATGGTAAAAAAAGTTTCATGATGTAGAAGGTTAGGATGAAAGATCTGTTCATTCAGATGATGTTGAATTTGGCCTTAGAGGATAAGTCGAAGGAGATGACAGATAAGGAGTGAAAGTCCTTAGAGAAAAGAACGTGTGCCATGATTAGAGCTTGTCTGGTAGATGAATTTTTGTATGGTGTGTTAGAGGAGAAGACATCCAAGGATTTATGATCGAGGTTACATCAGTTGTACATGCGAAAGAATATGTGCAACAAGTTAATGCTGAAGAAATAACTATACAGCCTTCAAATGCAGGAGGGTGAGGATGTTGCAGGGCATATCAGTAGTTCAACCGAATGAGCATGGACTTGCTCAACATAGGGATGGATCTTGAAGAGGAGGATAAAAATTTATTGCTGCTATGTTTGCTATCCGAAAGCTTTAATCTGTTGGTGACTACACTGCTATATGGGAAATAGACACTGGGGTATGAGGAGATCATTTTAGTGCTAAGATCCAATGAGCAGTGAGAATGGATGATGAAGAGGAAGGTCTTCCAGGAGAGTCTTATGGTTTTAGAGAGGCTTAGGAAAGGAAAGAAGAAGGGCATGCAGATAGGCAACAAGGAATCCAAGAGATGCTTCAAGTGTGGTAAAATAGGATACTTTAAGCAAGAATTGTTAGATATATATGCCCTAGAAGCCAGAATTGGCTGACACTTGTAATACACTTATAGGGGCAAAATTGTAATTTTGACTATAATCAATAAAATGGATTATTTTCTATCACATATGTGTATTTAGTGTCTGTGATACATTCTTTGAGTTAATGATAATGATAATTCATATTTTCAAGAGTTGAAAATTTAAGACATGAATAATCATTATTAACTCATAAAATGCTCCCGACCATAGGATCATCATGAGGATGGTGATTGATTCGGAAGGTTGGTGTACAATTGCTTCTCTTTAGTAGATGAGTCTTGAGTCTATAGTGCGGAGACACCAGAGCGAGAGTACAGATACTTGTTAGAGAACGAGGGCACTGAGCGTGACCATCTTGAGAAGTCATTAGGAAGTCTACCTTCTCATCAATAACTGACTCGATGCTGTGGTGGTGTGTCTGGTTCTTTGATCTGAGATGCATCGACAGTTCACCTTGAGGGTGTTATAGTTTGACTACACCATAACTCGATCTCCTAGCCATTCGAAACTTTGAGGTGTATGTTGGCTATAGCATGTTCATTGTAGGAACTGGATTGCATCAAGATGGAATCTATCTACCTCGGTGGTAGAGGAGCAGCCCTATGATGATCATGAGAATCAAGTCCAGAAGTCCATGGCCATGGCAGAGTGAAATAATAGAAAGAGTTTCTATTTAGGTTTTCACATCGAACTTGAATCGAATGATTACATCATATGATAGAAACTAGGGTTTGACGAGTTCACCTTAACCCTAATCTGATCGGGGCTCAAGATAGAAGAACTTAATCACATAGGTAGCTGCACCAAGAGGTTCGCATTCAGCTCTGATGGGTTGCCACCATATACTGCTAGGTGTCACTAGGTGGATTTTGGGAGCAATTAGAATGATTTAGATGATCGATCATTCTAGCTGTTCGAATCAGAAGAGTTCTGATCCATCGAAAGAAGTTTCGATGATGTCGATGATAGAGATCATGACATATCCCATTACCATACAAAACTGAACCTAACTGGATCACACAAATAAGGGTTTGAATCTGGTGATCATCAATTGAACTGATCCAGTTCAATTGATCTGAATGAGATTCAATTAGGTTCAAGAAAATCGTGCTAGCACTCGATTGAACCTAACGTTCTTCTTTTACTATCATAAATAGTTATCCTGACTAAGCCAAAGGAGTTTGTACTCGATTAGAGGCCTTCACTTGGTCTGACTGGAGCCTGTCCAGATCAAAAAAGGGTTGTCTTATTTTATAAGACAATACCTACCATTTTTGGTCACCTGTCATTTCTCGTTTTTGACTTTGGTCAAAAGTTGACCTTTGACTGGTCAAATGTTGACCATTGACACTTTGACTTTTGTCCATATATCATGCACCTATTGGAGAGCTGGTGGGGGCTTGTCCCCCTGTCAGAAACTGGCAAGGAGGAGGGCGCACGCCAAGGGTGGCATGCGCCCAAGCTTAAGGCGCCTAGGAGTCCCTATTGAACAGTGACTCCATCTCCTTATTGGATTCTGATTAGACTCCTCCTAAGAACCAACTTTGACTGATCTTAGGCATTATTTAAAGATGAATCCAAGGGATTCTATTCCCACCAATCAAATTTAGATCTGATTTCACAAAGGATTGTGATTGGTTGGGATGAAGAGGAGTTGGATCATGCATAGTCTATAAATAAGACCCTGCGCCCAACTCAAAGAAAAGAACAATTCTCTACGCCCTAAGATCGCCTCTCTCTTCCTCCTCCATGCCAAGTTCATCTTGTCCCTCTCCTCTCCACACCCAAAGAAGTTTGGGATCTCAGTTGGTGCAATCTAGGCAAGAGAAAGATGACAAAAAGCTAGAAGGCTGCGCTGCTGCAAAGGACAACTGTTGATCTTCGAAAGCTATTTTGAAGATTTCCAAATCAGATTCAGATCTAATTTTTGGAGATGTGATAGAGAAGAAGAGGATCTTCAGATCCAACCTGAGTGGATACCGATAGAGGCCAGGCATTTGCGTGGCTAGATCCAGAACCTTCCGCTGCTTACAGGATCATCAACGGGTAATAGGATTACCCTACATCAAGGTAAATTAAATTTGATTTAATTTATTTATATTTTATTTTAATTATTAGAATAATAAAAATTAGATCTAAAATATTTCAGATCTAATTTGAGTCAAAGAGAAAAATTTTGAAATATATCTCTTGATCCGATCAGATCTGAATGAACCTGATCTAGAAAATCAAGATTTTCCTTTAACTGGTATCAGAGCCAGGTTCTAAAGTGTTTAGATCTGATTTTAAATTTATTTTAATTAAAAAATAAGTAATTTTAGATGTCACATGAGATGTGATTAGATCTAAAATCAAAAAAATTAAAATTAAATAATTTGGATATAAGATTAGAAAATATGCATGACTAGTTCTAAAATAGAATAGTTCTATAGAATAGTCTTACATATTTATAATTTAATTTAATTAAATTATATTTTATATCTATTTATTTAATATTTTTTAATATTATAATTATTATAATAACATCTAAAATATAGCAAATAAAAATTATTTAATTTTAACATCATATGAGATATGATTGATGCATCTCTAGACTAGTTGTAGAATAGTTCTACATAGTTATCTAAATTAGAGTTTATTTTGATAAGATTAATTTAAATCTAATTTTTTAGATTATTATGAGATAATTTAGATCTGAAAATATGCATGATTCGATACATGAGATGTATGCAAAATATGCCATGATTAGATCTAATTTGTATATGAGATATATGATATAGATCTAAAACTGTTTTGTAGTATTACATGTTCCTGATTAAGGCATTTCTCTTAGCCGTCCGATCATAAGAATGAAGAAGGGTTTAAAGACCCTCTCCTCCCATCTGATGGGGTGTTCTTATGACGTATAGGGGTGCTGCACATTCGTCCTTAATCAGAAACCTAAAACTTACTTTCTGCAAAATCCTAGATCCTGAAATCCTAGGAATTTATTGTGCATATTTTGTTTATGAACCCTACTTAATTAAGAATTAAGATTATAAAATATTAATTAGGTCTAAAATTAAGAATTTTAGATCTAAGACATATTCATAATACTGGGTTCGAGGCTTGGGTAGCTCAATTAGGTCTAAGCGGTTGATCAAATTGAATCAAGAGTTGGTTAGAATGGGATCAATAATGCTTAAATTGACCAGCCTAATAGGATTAAGTCTGGATCAAGATCGAGTGATGATCAAGCAAGACCTAATTAGGCTCAGAAGATTAGAGTCTAGATTATAGGCTAACCCAATTGGTTCTGGCTCAATAATTTGGTGTCTAAGGTAAGTTTGGCAGAGACAACTGACTGGTTTTTAATTGGGAGCTACTCGACCTGAATGCATTCTTGTACGAGTTAATGGCATATCCCTTCCACCGGTCTCACTTATCTGACCATATTTGTTGACTCAGTTCTGATTTAAGATGGTCAATAATCTGAGCTATCCCATGCCACTAGGTTAGTCATAGTTGTTATAACTATGACAAGTTTAGTTTAATGAGACCTGAATCAATTCTTCCTAAAAAAAGATTAAGTCTGAGGTCTTCCACCATTGTAAATGTGCAGGCCCTTCTCAGAGTTGATTGTTCTCGACTAGATACAGTGGCTCAGTTGCACCAGAAAGATGCAACCATGTCTATTAGGCATTGAATGCTATGGGCTGGAGGATGAGTTGGGCTCAATATTCTGGATACAGTGAGAGACTCAATTAGGAATTTAGTTTGTGCAAATGATGGGTCTGACTTAACTAAGGAGTGGATCAATATTTCGGATACGGTAAGATTCATGAATTAGAGATCAAGTTTGGGTGCACCATGATTAGAGAATCATTAAACAAGAGTTGTTCACTCATTGGCTAACCCATCATCAATAACTATTAGGTGAGGTGATGAGTCAGTTGATGAGACCGCACCACCCACTAGAAATCATTAATCATGGAGATTTTCACATCTCTACAGAGGAAGTGTAGGGATCCAAGAAAATAGTGGGAGCTAATTTGTTTAAAAATAAAATCCCTAAATAAATTGGTCAAGTCATAATTACAGTATCTAACTAGAATCTTTAACTTTCTATAGAAAAATATCTACGTCCAACCCATTAGCACGTATCTTGGACACACATAGACTGACCGAATCTAATTATAAAGATTGGCTTAGGAACTACAAAATCATTTTGGGTTTCAAGAAATTAATCCAAGTATTGGACTAGGACCCTCCCATCTTACCAGCCCGTCCTTCCACTGAACAGAGAGTATCTCTGAAAAAATGGATAAATGAAGATAATAAGACTAGATATTACATGTTGGGCTCGATGTCTGATGAGCTCCAATGCCAATATGAAGATATCAGGATTGCTCACCAAATATTGGCTCACCTACAAGAGATGTTTGGTGAATAGAGTCGCACAACCAAGTATCAAGTCACGAAATGACTTTTTAAGGCTAAGATGTATGATGGGTAGTCAGTCCAAGATCACTATCTGATGATGATCAAGAACTTAGAGGAGCTTGAGAAGCTCGGTGTGAAGTTAGACTTGGATCTGCAGAATGATGTTATTCTGCAATCCTTGACTGATGCATATGGGCAATTCATCATGAATTACCACATGCATAAACTTCAAAATTTCTTGGCTGAATTAATGAACATGCTGGTCACCGCCGAGCTTTTTATGAAAGATTCTAAAGACTCAGTTCTTGCTATGAAACAAACTTCTTCCAAAAGAAAGTCTACTGAAAAGAAAAAAATGTCTACGAAAAAGTAGAAGGTGGAAGGAGGAAAGAAGAAGAAGGCAGAGTCAAAGAAGAAGGCCGCTGTCAAAGAAAAATATTTTCATTGTAACAGCGAGGCCACTGGAAGCGAAACTGCCCTACTTACCTAGCCATCCTGAAGAACAAGGGGAAAGGTCCTTCTGGAGGTATGCTCATTAACCTTACGATTTCTTCTACATCCAGTTGGGTGCTTGACTCTGATTCTAGTGCTCATCTGTGCACTTCCATGTAGGGTCTTAAGGATAGCAGGAGGCTGAGGGATGGAGACATGATCCTACGCGTTGGAAATGGAGTAAGAGTTGCTGCAGTGGCGATGGAAACATACTCTCTTCGATTACCATCTGGTTTAGACTTAGTTTTGGAGACTATTATTATGTACCTACAGCTAGTAGGAATTTGATTTCTATTTCATGCTTAGCACTAGAAGGCTATATGATTACCTTCTTTAAGGATCATTGTAACATTCTTTATGAAAAAAATAAAATTGCAAATGGTTTCCTTATTAACGGTCTTTATCAACTACATATTGATGTATCCGTTCTAACTATCGAGCAAAACGTGAATGCCAAACAACCTAGAGATAGTTCAAATGATAGGTATCTATGGCACCTGAGATTAGGTCATATAGCAGAAGATAGGATCAACAAATTGGAGAAAAAAATGGGCTATTGAGTCTGTTGACTTTTGAGTCATATCCAACTTATGAATCTTGTCTTCAAGATAAAATGACTAAACTCTCTTTTGTAGGACATGGGAAAAGGGCCACAGATCTTCTTGCCCTAGTACATACTGATGTGTGCGGCCTATTTGATGTGCTGGTTAGAGACAATTTTGTCTACTTCATTATCTTTACCGATGATCTATCTAGATATAGGTATGCGTATCTTATGAGACACAAGTCTGAAGCTTTTGAAAAGTTCAAAGAATTCAGACATGAAGTAGAAAAATAAACTAAAAAATCCATTAAGGTTCTTCAATCAGATCGAGGAGGTGAATACCTTAGCCGAGAATTCCTAGACTATCTCAAGAAAAATGGCATAGTCTCTCAATGAATTTCACTAGGAACACCTCAACTCAACGGGATTTTAGAATGGAGAAATCGAACTCTATTGGATATGGTTCGATCCATGATAAGCTTCATAGACCTCCTTGATTTTCTTTGGGGACACTCATTGTTAACTTCAATTTATCTACTGAATAGGGTTCCCTCTAAAATCATTCCTACCACACTATATGAGATATGGCACGGTAAGAAACCAAGTCTGAGTCATCTCAGAATTTGGGGTTGTCCAGCTCATGTCAAAAGATAACAAGCGGATAAGTTAGAGTTTAGGTCCTTCAGAGCTCAATTCATAGGATATCCTAAAGAGTCATTAGGATACTATTTCTATATTCCAGAAGACCACAATATGATTGTGAGTCGACATGCCATCTTTCTTGAAAAATAATTTATTTAAGATAGCGGCATTAGAAAGCAGATTAAGCTTGATGAAAAAGTCTCACAAGTACAATGAGCTAAGGACCAATTGGAACCAAATTAGGTTGAGCCAATAAAAACACTACCTCCTCCACCTCATAGATCGAAAAGAGTTTTCCGTCCTCCTGAAAGATACTTAGGTATTATTTTAGAGGAAGTAGAGGAAATATTCCTCATAGGTAATGGTGCTCATGGTGATGATCCAAAAACCTACAACAAGACAATATTAGATATCGACTTCGAGAAATGGCTAGAGGCAATGCAGTCAAAAATTGACTCGATGCACTCAAACCAAGTTTGGACCTTGGTACAGTATCTATTGGGTGTAAATAGATCTTCAAGAGAAAGATTGGTGCAGATGAAAATGTGGAGACATTCAAGGCTAGACTAGTGGCAAAAGGTTATAGTCAATATGAAGGCATTGACTATCAGGATACCTCTTTCTTAATGGCTATGCTAAAAGCCATCTGCACATTGCTTGCCATTGCAACCTATTTTGATTATGAAATATGGCAAATGGACATAGAAACGACGTTCTTAAATGGATATCTTGAGGAAGATATCTATATGGAACAGCCGCTAGGTTTCACATCCAATGATACTGATCATAAGGTTTGCAAGCTGTAAAGGTCCATATATGGACTTAAGCAAGCATCTCGGAGCTAGAACACTCATTTCAATGATGTGACCAAAATGTTTGGTTTCATCAAAAATGAAGAGGACCTGTATCTCTTCAAAAATGTCAGTGGGAGCGCTATTGTCTTCCTCGTATTGTACGTGGATGACATCCTCCTTATTGGGAATGATACTCCCAGGTTGACGACAGTCAAAATATGGTTATCCAAGGAATTATCCATGAAAGACCTAAGTGAAGCATCCTTTATTCTAGAAATTAAGGTCTATAGGGATAGATCGAATAGGATGCTAGGACTTTCATAGAAGATGTACATAGAGGAAGTACTAAAGAGGTTTAGTATGGAAAACTCTAAGAGGAGATTAATATCCTTCAGACATAGTATTCATCTTTCCAAGAAGATGTGCCCTAGCACACCTAAGGAAATAGAACGCATGAGCAAGATCCCTTATGCTTCTGCAATAGGGAGCCTCATGTATGCCATGCTATATACACGACCTGATATAGCCCATGCTGTGAGTGTCACAAGTAGATATCAGTCAAATCCAGGTGAAGAACACTGGACTTCTGTGAAATATATTCTTAAGTACTTAAGAAGAACTAAGGATATGATGTTGGTTTTTGATAATGAAGAACTCTAAGTCCAATTTTTAGATATAATCTAAATAGGGTTTATAGATATAAAAGTATTCTTTCCACAAAAATTTATTTTATAGAGAAGCTCCAAATAGAGAGGGTGTGATAAGATTTTTAGTGCGTCAGGATTTTTGGACTGAGTGAAATCCTAGTTTTGGGAATTTGGGTTCAGGTGGAGAAATCGAGTGCTGTGAGCATCGAATCGCTACCAAATTTGAAACACCTCTTAATCATCCTCCAATATTTTTGTTCTAATTTTTTAGAATATTTAAAAAGTTAGAAAGTGTATGATCGATCAGATCGATCGTGATTAACCATCGAAGGCTTCGATGAGGAGCTAACACTCCTATGGAGCTGGTCGGGATCAGGAGCTCCGTGTGGACCATCCATAGAGGCCAAATGAGTGTGCAACTATAGCATAATACCATAACTTCTTTTGATGGATTTAGATCATGGAGATCAGCTATCCATAAAAAGGTATCGAGTTTTGAACTCGTATCGGTCAGCAGATTTGATTTGCTGATCGAGTGCATTTTATTTTTCTATCACATATTAGCATGTTTAGATCCCGAGTAGAATTTATTTGATATGATCAATGCATGCATAGTATTAATTTTAGATTAATATTTACTTTTGCTGCTATTTTATTTGAAAAATTTTCAAAAATGCATGCTTAAACCCTATGCGATTTTCTTCAAATGGTATCAGAGGAGGTTCACTAAACATGATATGCTTACATATTTTAAATTAATAATTTAGATTTGATCTAAATATTAATCTAATAATCTGATTAATTAGATCTAAAAATTAAAATTTAGATCGTATGGACTGTAGGTTGTCCTACTTAGGATTACCTCCTATAGTGAAAAGATTGTCTTGGTACGTTGCTGATCTATATCGTTAATCATAAAATCTTAAATTTGATCTAATATTTTTTTTGGTTTGATTATATTAGGCTTTAATCTGATTTATGATTATGAATGCATAATTAGATAAAGTTTGATTCATGATTTAATATTATATAGTGTACATAGTTTCAGATTAAATCCTACAACTAGTATGGTTTGTGAATTAAGCCGATTCTATTTTAAAGTGAGTCAACTCAGTTGATGAATAATACTAAATTATAAAAAATCTTTCAAAAATTTAAAAAATATTTTCAAAATGCCAAACCCTAACCCACAGCCTATAAAGTTAATTAAATATTAAGTATAATGATTTAGTATCTAGAATTATGAATTAAGACTCTAAGTTATTAATCATAAAACGTGGGTTTTTGGGTTAGTTGAATTAGGTCCATAAATTAGGTTAGACCTAAGGTTAGTTAAATACTGGACTAAATTAGAGTAATGAATCAAATCTAATTAAATATTAATTTAGATTAGATCAAGGACTCTATAGACAATTACGATAGTTGTAGTTGGTCAAGTCTATATCTTTAACGAGGACCAAATAGACTTGATTCATGGTTACGTGGTTGAACCCAAAATTATTAGGTTGGTTAAATTAAAACTAATAAACTGGATGGTGTTTAAGGTAAGTTTGGTAGTTTGATCAGTGATTTTTAATTAGGAGCTACTCGCACTGATTCGATCTTTTACGAGTTAATGGCATATCTCTTCTACTGTCTCACTTGGCCATCTTGGTGAGTTAGATTTTGATTAGATCACTTGGTGATTCGGGCTCATCCATGTCAATTAGGTAAATTAGTCTGATTGATTTAGGTGCTCCTAATGCCAGCTTAGATTAGATTCTTTTTTATCTGACTTAGTGAAGTCAGAGGAAGGATCGAAATTGGCTCATTTTTTTTAAATATGTTAACTAAATCCTCTAAAATTATTAGGTTCTTAAAAATAAAATAGTTATATAGATAACTAAATCATAGCCTCCCACTAAGTTGAGTGATAATGGATTCATTAATTTGATAATCACTGGAGGCCCAAAGGCCTAGTGCTTATTGACTAATGAAATTATCATTCATAAAATGATGATTTGGTTAAGTCTTTCTGATAGTGTTTAGGTTGGCCAACCAAAGTCGAGCTCGATCATTTATTGGTTAGATAAGATCAAATGTGGTCATATTAATGGTTGGACCTAACTGAACTTTTTCAGTGGTGGCCAAAGCCTACTGATTAGGTCTCCAAGGCAAAATTAATATTACTAAAAATTATTTAAAGAAATAATTAATTTTGAACCTATCCATAGGTGCACATGGGTTGACCAACCTTAGTTGGGCTCATGTGTAGTTTATGTGGATTCTAGTACCCACTAAGGAATTAAAGTAATTTCTCGAATTGGAAGTAGAGGCTATCAATTCATATAAAATAGTGAGAGAACCTTTAAACTAAAGTTCAAATCTTTAGGATAATTGATTCATATACTAATTAGGTTTGGTTTTTCTTATTATGCAAAAATGGCCACTAACATGTTGCTCCGATCATTATTAGACAATGATAAATTAATGGGATCCAACTATGATAGCTGGTATCATAAGTTGAAAATCATTTTGAAGCATGAGTGGATTCTTTATGTCGTAATGAATTCTGCACCTGAGGAGCCAGCTCCGAATACTAAAGAAGCGATTCAAGATACTTATCAGAAGTGGCTTAATGATCGCACCACCGTTCGGTGTATAATGCTGGCGGCAATGAACAACGAGTTCAGCCATAGGTTTGAAAACACCAAGCCATAGGAGATGCTTCAAATGTTGAACGACTTCTTTGGCATGCCAAACGATGTTGAAAGGCACAAAATAAGTTGTGCTATTTTCAACGCTTGGATGAGGGATGTGGCCTCAATCACCCATCATGTGTTGTATATGATCGAGATGATCAAGCACCTTAGCAAGCTGGGCTTTCCCCTACACGAGCAGCTCGGTAAGAACATGATCCTTATTTCCTTGCCCAAGCCCTTCCTCCCCTTCCTAACTTATTTCAGAATAACAAAGCCTGCAGTCAACTACCATGGATTGTTGGGGTTGCTACAGAACTTTGAAAAAGATCACCAACTCCATAAGGAGACGATGAATGTAGTGGGAGGGTCTTCTTCTGGTCATTGACCCTTTAAGAAAGGGAAGAAGAACAAGAAGAAGAAGAACAAGAGGGTGCAGCCAAATGCTAGGACGATTGTACAAGGTCAAACCAAGAAGTGCAAGCCCAACCAGAGCCAGGCAGAGTTTTTCTTTTACAAGAAGCAGGGGCACTAGAAGAGGAACTGTCCTCTGTACATTACCTCCCTGGACTCGAACAGGCCAAGAAGAAAGCAAGTGGTTGTTGGGCAAGATAATTATATGATAACTCCTTGCAATTTTTTTTATTTAATTCTACTGCCTGGGTATTGATACTGAAAGCCCTTATCATATTTATAATTCTATGTAGGGCTTACAGGTCAGTAGGAGATTTGATTAAGACAAGAGGTTTCTGAATGTTGGAGATGGAAGATAAGTTTCAATTCTAGCTTTAGGAATCATAAACCTTGTAATCAATTCAAATAAAGTTATTCTTAATGAATGTCATTATTGTCCAACTTTCTTACTGAATGTCATTTCTATAGGCCTTTTGGCCCTGAATGATTTTGAAATATCAATAAAAGAAAAATTTTATAATATCATTTTGAATAGTGTTATAATTTTGATTGAATAATTAAATAACAAAATTTATTTACTTTCTATGTCTGTTAACGTGGTTCAATCCTCTGATCAATGCTCTAGAATTAGTGATGTATCTGATGTCTACCTTTGGTACTATAGGCTAGGTCATATTAGCAAGAATAGAATTAATAGCTTAGCTCAAGAAGAAATTCTTGAGGTTAGTGATTGTGAATCACTTCCGACCTATGAGTCCTGTCTTCTTGGTAAGATGACAAAGTCACCTTTACTAAAAGAGGTGAACGAGCCATTGAACTCCTGAGTCTAGTATATTTGGATGTATGTGGATCCATGAGCTCAAGTATCAGAGGTGGATATTTCTACTTCATAACCTTGATAGATGATCTATCGAGGTATGCGTACGTCTATTTAATGAAGCATAAGTCAGAGTCATTTGAAATATTCAAACTATTTCGAAATGAGGTAGAAAATCAAACTAGGAAGAGTATTAAAACCCTTCAATCTAACAGAGGGGGTGAGTACCTTTTCAATGAGTTTCTGACATATCTTGGAAAGAATGGGATTCTCTCCCAATGAACCTCTCCTGGAACACCACAACATAATGGTGTATCTGAAAAGAAAAATCAGACCCTGTTAGATATGGTTCGATCCATGATGGGGTTTGTCGGTTTACCGATCTTTCTATGGGGATATGCACTCGAGTCAGCTTGTTCCATTCTAAATAGGATTTTGAGTAAATCTATTGATAAAATACCATATGAGATATGGACAGGGCGTAAGCCAATGCTTTCACACCTTAGGGTTTGGGGGAGTCCGACTTATGTTAAATATTTAATGACAAACAAGCTTGGACCTAGGTCTGATAAGTGTAGTTTTATAGGTTATCCAAAAGAAACCAAAGGATACTACTTCTACCTTGTTGATGAGCAAAAAGTGTTTATCAGCCTTGAGATAGAAAAGGAGTTTTCTGGTGAAGGAACTAATGCCTCTAAGGTTGAACTTGATGAAGTACGATAGGTAGAAGAATAGACAAAAGTTGTTGAATCAGAGCTGAATTTGATTAGATCAGACCCAGAACCCATTGTAGATGCACCCTTAAGGCGATCTGGTAGAGTTCCACATCAACCAGATAGATACTATATTTTTCTGATCTAAGATGGGGATCCTATCGAACTTGATGAGAATGATCAAGACCCAATCACCTATATGGATGCAATGCAGAGATCCAACTCTAAGAAAAATGGCTTGAGGCCATGAAATCCATGAAGGTCAATAATGCATGGATATTGGTTGACCCATCCGAAGGGATAAAATCCATAGGATGTAAGTAGGTCTTCAAAAGAAAAAGAAGCACAGACAGAAAGGTGGAGACCTATAAAGTCCGTCTAGTTGACAAGGAATATCATCAATATTATGATATTGACTAAGACAAAACATTCTCTCCTGTGGCAATGCTCAATCCATTCGGATTATGCTTGCCATTGCTGCCCATCTGGACTATGAAATCTAGCAGATAGATGTGAAAATGGCTTTTCTAAATTGAGAGCTGGATGAAGAGGTGTATATGATACAGTCTGTAGGATTCATATCCATAGATGAGTCTAAGGTGTGTAAGCTTCAAAGATCCATTTATGGACTTAAGCAGGCATCTTGAAGCTGGAATATACGATTTGATAGAATAATCAAAATGTATAGCTTCGTTAAGAATGAAGAGGAGCCCTACATATACAAGTGGGTTAATGGTTCAGCAATAGTATTCTTAGTATTGTATGTTGATGACATTCTCTTAATCGAAAATGATGTTCCTGCACTGCAATGAATAAAGATCTGGCTGTCATCACAATTCTCAATGAAAGATCTGGGAGAAGCTTCCTACATTCTAAGGATGAAGATCTATAGAGATAGATCTAAAAGGTTGCTTGGATTTTTTCAGTCTACATACATTGATACTATGCTGAAATGATTCAGCATGGAGAATTCCAAGAAAGGATATCTACCGATTGGCTATAGAATTTCTCTTTCAAAGAGAGATTGTCCGACAACACCTCTAGAAAGAGAGCGTATGAGTAGAATACCATATGCTTTGGTAGTAGATTTTATCATGAACGTCACGACATGCACACGATCAAATGTGGCATACTCAATAGGGATAGTGAGTAGATACCAATCTGATCCAGGGAAGAACCATTGGAAGGTTGTTAAAACCATCCTGAAGTATTTAAGAAATATTAAGGACCAGTGGCTTGGATATAGTGAATCAGACCTAAAACTGATGGGGTTCACAGATTGCAATTTTCAGTCTAATCATGATGATAACAAGAGTGTGTCGGAATATATATTCATCCTTACTGGTGGGGCTGTCTGTTAGAAGAGTTTTAAGCAGCACACTGTGGTTGATTCAGTTTGTGAGACAGAGTATGTCGCTGCATCAGATGCTGCCAAAGAAGCAGTATGCTTAAGGAAATTCATCACCAAGCCTAGAGTAGCATCATTCCTTGATGGTCTAGTTCTACTCTATTGCGATAGCTCTGGAGCCATTGCTCAGGTGAAGGAATCTAAAGCATATCAGTGGATGAAGCATATTCTGCGTCGCTTCCACCTTATCCAAAAAATTATGGATCAAGATGATGTCAACCTTCAGAAGATCGATAGGAAGGAGAATCTGGCCGACCCATTTACTAAAGTTATTGCGGTAAAGAAGTTCAATGACTTTAAGTCGAAGATAGGTATTAGATACTGCACCGATTGGCTTTAATCCAAGTGGAAGATTGTTGGGAATATGTTCCAAAGTCAATCGTCAACCTATTGATAATTATGCTACTTATTATACTTGTATATGAATTATCAAATAATAAAAATTATTTTGATATTTTTTATCATAAATTCTGTTATCTTCTAATGAACTCCTATATTGTGATGAAGTCCTTAGAACTACATAGATTTGATAAAGGAGGATTTGTTATTTAGTTCTTAAATTATTCACGATCAAAAGATACATTGTTATTTAGGATGACAATGTTTATCGAGTATAAGTCATTGTGTGCCATATAGGTTGGTTGTCCTCGTAACCAAGGAGTATTGAACACTAACATGGCATGCAAGTGAGATGTATGGATACATCTACACTAAACGGGACCAACTCTGGAGCTTTTCTTCTATCAATATTAGCCTCGAAGAATATGGATATAAGTGTCCCTTAAACCTGAGACCACCACGGTGACTTGCAAGCAACTCACAATACTTAGGTACCGGACTATCTGAATTTCTAATTCAATGATGGAAGGCTATTAGGTGTAGTCAAGTACTTGGCTTGTTGATGTACGAGTCAAGATGGGATTGATCCCTCCAAGTGTTGGAGCAAGTGCTTCGCTGTATTTCAATTTAGCAAATCCTCGGCTGGGATAGTCCATATGTTGGATGTTAAATTTTGAAATATAATATGGATGAATTTTAGGATTGACAATAAATCCTAGATCATCTTTTTAAGCATCATGATCAAGAGGATAAATTATATGGTAACCATATTCCATAGGTTCATCATTATTGCGTTACAACTTTTCGACCTATCCGGACATCTGGTATCATTGCTAGATGGTTACATCGATTAGTATAGAAAATTGGTTTCTGTGCTACCAACTTAGAATTCGAACCTATGAGGTCACACACATAAGAAGTTTCTACCTAATCTGATGGCTAATCATAAGTCTTAATGACCTAGGACACTATGGTCAAGAGTCCCACTGGACTGGAACTCTGTGATCAAGAGTCCCACTGGATTGAAAGTCTAACTCCTACTCATCTAGGACTCTCTGATTAATAGTTCCACTGGTTTGAGACTGTAAGATTGTGAGTTTCATTCATTTGGGATATTGGGTTCAAGAGTCCCACTGGATTGGGACTATTTAGGAGTTTCATGTTGATGGGACTCTATTGTCCGATAACCCATCCGATTTGAACTCAAATATTATTAAAGAATTAATTAATAATTTAATTATTGATTAGCTCAATTTGATTGAGTGATGAGGATTTGATCAAGTTTGATTAAATTTGATTCAATTGGATTTGACCCGATCAGGTCATGAGATGACCTAATCGCTATGGAAGTTTTGACCTTGATTTGATCAGGACCTAGATCTAATTAATTTTTAATTTGATTAAAATTTTATTTGATTAGGCTAAGCTTAATTTTATTAGATTTAACCTGATCTAATTGAGTCTAGATTAATTGGTTTGGCTGAAACCAATTAGGACCAAGTCAAATGAAGTTTGAATTCAAACTCTCCCATGCACCCACCATTTTTGACTTTTCCACTCTTATTCCATGCCCAAAATTTTTTGTACATAACCTTTTTCTTGCCCAGAAGGTTTCTATGCCCCCTCTCTTATCTACTTTTGACCTGGTCTGAAGGTTGGATCGATTCAAAGTAAGTTGAGTTTTGAATTCAACTCAGTTTGTTGGAGGTTAGAATCAATCCAATCTTATCTGCTTTCCACGCCCTCCCTTTTATTTGTCGAATATTTTTAGAGAAATAAAAATATGTGCATGTAGAAGGAGAGTCCTTCTACATGTTAAATACATGGGAGGAGGTGTTGGATAATGATAAGAGGCTCATTTGATTTTTGAAATCAAGTGAGTGGTTAAAATCTCCCAACCACTTGACCCTTATCTTTTCCACATTATTTTTCTATGGTATTCACATAAATAAATTATGATAAATTTTGTGCATGCATAAGAAGGGTTTAGCATTACATGATAAAAATTTTAGAGTTATTGGATATTAGTTTTGGCAAAAAAAATTATGGAGTGAAGGTGAGTAGGGTCCTATAGCACTTTACTTTTCCCTCATGCATCTCTTCTCTTCTAATTTTCATCTCTAGGGATACCTAATTTTTAGATATGATCTAAATAGAGTTTATAGATCTAAAAGTCATCATTCTACATAAATTTATTTTATAGAAAAAATCCATATAGAGAGGGTGTGATAGGTTTTTCAATGTGTCAGGTTTTTTGGGCGGAGTGAAACCCAAGTTTTGGGAATATGAATTTGGGTGGAGAAATCGGGTGCTGTGAGCATCAGATCGCCACCAAATTTGAAACACCTCTTTATCATCTTCCAATATTTATGTTTTAATTTTTTAGAATATTCAAAAAATCAAAATGTATATGATCGATCGTGATTAGCCGTCCAAAACTTCGGTGAGGAGAGAGCACTCTGATGGAGCTAGTTGGGACCAAAAGCTCCATGTGGACCATCTATAGAGGATGGATGAGTGTGCAGTTGTACCATAACACCATAGCTTCTTTTGGTGGATTCAGATCATGGAGATCATCTACCCACAAAAAGGTATCGAGTTCTGAACTCGTATCGATCAGCAGATTTGATTTGCTGATCGAATGCTTTTTATTTTTCTATCATATATTAGCATGTTTAAATCCTAAGTAGGATTTATTTGATATGATCAATGCATCCATAGTATTAATTTTAGATTAATATTTACTTCTGCTACTATTTTATTCAAAAAAATTTCTAAAATACATGCTTAAATCTTACACAATTTCCTTCAAGAACGAGGTCCGCTATCGAGCCTACCAATTTCAAATCTTATAAACAACCCACCTATTGTCCACCAACCACCTAGACTAAGTCATCAATCTAATGTCCCACTTAAGAATCTCTAATTTGAAAATGCCAAAGAAATTTCTGAACTTAAAAGCTATAGGATTCTTATGGATCCAGACCAAGACCAGGTAAGAGAGGCTAGTACTGATGCTAGCCAAAATAAGAATATAGAAAAACAAGTTAATACTAAAGCTAACCACATAGAAGAACCTGAGTCTAAAACTAGTACTGATGCTAGTTCTAGTTTAAATGAGATAGATAGAAAAGAGAAGAGAATAGATGATTTATTCAAGATCTATAAATCTAAAGTCCTATTCCTTTCAGCTCTAGAAGTTGGTTCTTCTCATAAAAACTAAGAGGCATGTAATGAAGTGTCAATGGAGTCATTTAAGCAAGATCATATTAATTTACCTCTAAAATTATAGCCACCTTTAGTTATCCTTCTAGTACCCATTGCATTAAATTTAACTCCTAACCCAAAAACTCAATCATGAGCATTCTAGAAGAACAAATAGGAGAAATTCTTGATAAAAATGGGACTGAGAATAGGATCATAAATTATATTTGCATAATTCATAATGAATATATTAATAAAGGAATCATAAACTATCTTTCTGAGATTGGCAATCCAAAATCATTGAAATTTATCAATCCAGTATTTAACACAGGATAGTAAGCTGCATTGTGTTTGATTAAAGATGGTAAACTTAGCGCTTATTGGGAGGCAACCCAAATATTTAGTTTTCTTTTATCTAATTTATTTTTTAATTTATTTTCTTTTTAGGATATTTTGAATAAGTTGGAAGGAGAACCTAAATTTTCAAGTGCACATGTTGGACCATGAGAACATATACATTTAGTCAGGTGTATCTTTCCTATTCTTTATTACATCCTTTATTTTTTCTTCTCTATTGAGGATAATGTTGATTAAGTTAGAAAAAAGAATAATAAATTTTTTTTATTTTTTAAAGTCCTCAGAATAAGTTAGTATTTAGCATTTAGACATCTGATTATGCTTAAGAATCCAGTTGAACTAAGCATTTTTTTACAAAAATTGATGCACGGATCAGAAAATTTATGAGATATTAAGGGACCAAATATTAAGAAAACCTAATAAAGAGTTAAGTCTAAAATATAACAATTTTTTTCTTTGAGCATTTCTAATTTTTTCAAGCAAGTGGTTCTATGCAATTTAAACTAAATACATGCAACTAATTGAGTTTTGAAAAACTTACCTTGCTGCCAGCAATCACCAAAAAAATAAAAATAAAAATAAAATGAATATGATGCATGCTCTAAATAATTAGGATTTCTAATCTTATGATGATGCTTTTAATTAGATTTAAGTGAATAGTTTTTAATTAATTTAAAAATAAAATAAATAATAAAAAAATCTAGGATTAGGATTGATCTCATCAAGCAAAATTGGAAGCTTCCACCTTTCCCTAATCTTTTTGGTTCTCTCTTTTATTTCTTATCTACAAAATAAAGAAGAAAAGTTAGTAAGCACTATTTACACAAAATTAAAGAAATTAAAAATTTATTTATAATTTAATTTATAAGAAAATCAAATAAATCAAAAGAAATAAATTTTCATGCCCTCCTCAGTAATGGTGCTAAAAACTTGATAAGAGCATGATATTGTCATTAAGATACCATATTTATCATTTTAATCCAACTTTTTAAAATAACTAAAAATAGATAGAAAGCAATGAGTCGGATCGAATCCACAGAGAAGATAGTATTTTAGTTTTTAAATTTTTAATTTTTATAAAATAAAAAAAAATTAAAATTAAAAAATAAAATTATAAATAAAGAGTAAAAATTAAATAGTATAGAATAATAAATTTGGTACTAAGATCTACTAGTTAGATCTTAGCATCTACCTGCAATAAAATAAAGAGCAATAATTAAATTATATAAATTAAATTATAATAAAAATAAAAAGCATGAATTTAAAGAGCATAAAAATAAATTTTATATTAATTAAAATTTAAATTTAAAGTTTAAATACATAAATTAAAAAAAATAAAAAATAATAAAAACTAGAAAAGCTGATCTTTGATCTTGGATCAACGTCGGCATTAAGATGGTGTAGAAGCCAGCTCTTCTTCGCAGCACCCATTACCTTGAAGTAGCCTCTAATCTAAGCATGGCTCTAACTTTTACTAAACTCCTTTTCATCATTGAAGATAATTAATTTTGGAGGTCTGGGGTCTTATTTATAGGTGTTGGAGGGCTAGAGATCTTCTTTGTAGGCAATGTGAGACTAAGGAGAGTTCTAATCAGCAAAATATGAAGAAATTCAAGTGAAAATCAAATTAAAACAACCTCTGGATATGTTCTATTAAATTTCTTAAATTCTAGTCATCAAATTTTGATCAAACGATCCAAAAATTGCCAAAAATGGATGTGTAATAGCCTAGATCAACTCAGATTTGTTCCAACCATCCGATGGAGCTTTGATGAGAGAAATCTAGCCATTAGATTGTGTTGGGTGTTTGAATCGCCATCGGGAGCTTCCTGGACCATCAGATCATCGCCTGGGATGTGTGTTATCATCGGATCATGAGCAGGGAGAGCTAGAAAATCGAATTAAAATAGGAAAGAATCCTGGCCATTGGATCTTAACTACAAACAACCATAGCTATCCGATAGCATAATAACTGTTCATGTGGATAGTCTGAATCGAGTACGCCATATACCGCAATCAATCAGCACTTGCTGTCGCCATGTGAAAAGATCAAAATGCCTCGTGAGCCATGATAGATTTTCTGTAAATCCTTTAAGGGTCTTGGTTTATTACGTGGCAGCCTATGACTCACTGCCGTCTACTGAGCTAGTGATTCATGCCTGGTTTCATGGACCGACGAGTGGCTTTTTTAGTTTAGTCGACTTCAATGGCTTGGCTTGGTGCACCAACTTGGCTGAACGAGCCGACTGAGCTGATTTCTTTTTTATTTTAATTTTTTTCTTTAAAATTCATATCTTATCCATTTTAGCTTCGTTTTGCTCTAAATTTATTTTATTGTAACCAAAAAATTAAGCTCTTTTCATTAAAAATAATATTTTATTTTTTAATTTTTATTATTTTTTAAATTTTTTAATTAATAAAAATATTAATTTCTTAAAAATATATATAAATTAATTATTAATTTTTAAAAATTAAAATAGATTAATTATTAAATTAATATTTTTATTGAAAAGTATAGAAAGATAAACTTGATACTAAGATTTACTAGTTAAATCACAGCATATACTTGCATAAAAATAAAGAAAATAATTAAAGTATAGAATTAAATTATAATAAAATATAAAAAGTATGAATTTAAAGAGTATAAAAATAAATATTATATTCATTAAAATTTAAATTTAAAGTTTAAATACATAAATTAAAATAAATATTAAAAAATCAAAACTAGAAAAGCTGATCTCTAATCTTGGATCGGCATCAGCATTGATATGGTGTAGAAGCCAGCTCTTCTTCACAGCATTCATTGTCTTGAAGCAGTCTCTAATCGAAGCATGTTTCTAACCTTTATCAAACTCCTTTCCATAATTGAAGATAATTAATTTTAAAGGCCTAGGGTCTGATTTATAGGTGTTGGAGGGCTAGATCCTTTTATTGCAGGCAATATGGGACTGAGAAAGTATTTTAATCATCAAAATTAAAGAAATTTGAGCAAAATTTAAATTAAAATAGCCCCTGGATAAATCTGGTGAAGTCTGGCCATTCAATAGGAATCTAACGGTCCAAAAAATGCCAAAAATGGATGTGTATAAGCCCAGATCGAGTCAGATTAAGTTATGGCCATTGGATCGAGCTTTGATAGATGAAATCTAGCCATTGGATCGAAGTTCTAGGTGTTTGATTGCTATCGGGAGCTTCTTGGACCATCGGATCAGTGTTTGGAGCACCATCGACCGTCGGATCGCACAGATGAAGCAGCCTGAAACCAAATCAAATCTAGAAATGACCCTCACCGTTGGATCTAGACTGGCATCAATAAGGACCATCTGATGGTGCAATTCCTATTCATGTGGACCGCATAGACCGAGTGCACCATAAGCCGCAATCAATCAACACACGGTAAGTCCTATGAAATTACCATTTTACTGCTATACACCGCGATGAATTTCTTGTGAACCTCTTAACGATCTAGGTCCACCACGTGGCACGCTGTGATTGGATGTCTTTTGCTGAGCTAGTGGTCCATGCCTGGATCGTGGACCAGTTGACGACTTCTGTGGCTAAGTCGGCTTGGACGGCTTGGGTTGATGAGCCAGCTAAGTCGATTCTTTTTTATTTTAATTTTTTTTAAAAAAATTTATATCTAGTCCATTTTATGTTCATTTTGTTTCAAACTTATTTCATTATGATCAAAAAATAAGCTCTTTTTATTGATAATAATATTTTATTTTTTTATTTTAATATTTTTAATTAATTTTTAATCAATAAAAATATTAATTTCTTAAAAATATGTAAATTAATTATTAATTTTTAAAATTAAAATAAATGAATCATTAAATTAATATTTTTATTAGTAATTTTATGGTACTTATCATACTTTCCAACTTAAGCTTTGCTCGTCCTCAAATAAAGAAAGAATTTAGTTTTGGATATCTTTTAACTTTGAAGTTTCAAATTTTACCTAAGTAGTTATCAAAATGGTCATTGATATTCAATAGAGCATAAGTGAGGCATGTCATTGGAGTATTAGTACTTACCAATATTAAAATTAAGTGAAGAACATTAAATTTTTTCTAATTTTTTTCTAAATTATCCTACCTTTATCTCTGATTTGTCTAAACTTTCATATGGACAAGTGTATTGTTACTTCCATCCTTTATTTATTAATTTATTTTTCACATTGCTCATTTTTTTATATGAATATCATTGTTTGCTTAGGCAACAAAACCTAGTTACTCGATGGAAAATCAATGTATTTTTTTAATATTATACCACTATTTAATGTCTTAACCCCTTAAGCTTTCTATTTGATCCATATAACGAGTCTTGGGCCAATGACTCTCAAATCAGTCGACTTTAGGGCACTAGGTATAAAATATCCCTCCAATTTACTAGCTCGAATCAAATAGACTATGAGTTAAGACTAGCTTTACAATGAGCTTCTTCATCCTTTCCATCTTTTGATGCGAAACTCAATGCTTACTTAGGCAAAGAGACTCGGTTACTCAATGAAAAGTACTTGAAAATTATTTTATTTTAATTTTAATTAATTTTTTTTTAATATGAAGAATGTATAGTTATCCTACACAAGCCCATAAAAGTAGACTCTTCTTTGATGCTAGTAAAAAAAATTAAAAATGCTCAAAGAAAAATTATGTATGTTCTAGACTTAACTCTTTATTGGTTTTGTTAATACTTGATCCCTCAATATCTCATAAATTTTTTAATTTGCATATCAATTTTTTAAAAAAAATACTTAGTTCATCTCGATTCTTAAGCATAATCGGATGTCTAAATGCTAAATACTAACTTATTTCAAGGACTTTAAAAAATTTAAAATTTTTATTATTCTTTCCTTCCAACTTAATCGACATTGTCCTTAATGCAGAAGAAAAAATAAAAGGTGTAATAAAGAATAGAAAAGAATACACCTGACTCAATGTATATATTCTTATGGTCCAACATGTGCCCTTGAAAATTTAGGCTCTCCCTCCAACTTATTCAAAATATCCTAAAAAATAAACTAAAAAAAAATTAGATGAAAGAAAACTAAATATTGGGTTGCCTCCCAATAAGCGTTAAGTTTACCATCTTCAGCCAGACACAATACAGCTTACTATCCTGTGTCAACTACTAGATTGATAAATTTCAATGATTTTGGATTGCCAATCTCAGGAAGACAGTTTATGATCCCTTTATTAATATATTCATTATGAATTATGGGAATATAATTTGTAAGCCCATTCTCAATCCCATGTTTTTCATCTATTCTCTTCTCTCGTTTATCAGTCTCATTTAAGTTGGAACAAGCATTGGTACTAGTTCTAAGCTTAGATTCTTCTATGTGGTTAGTCTCAGTACTAACCTGTTTTTCTAAATTTTTATTTTGGCTAGCATCAGTGCTAGCCTCTCTCACCTAATCTTGGTATGGGTCCATAAGAATCCTATAACTTTTAAGTTCAAAAATTTCTTTGGAATTTTCTAATTGGGGATTCCTAAGTGGGACATTAGATTGATAATTAGGTCCAGATGGTTGGTGGATATTAGGTAGGTTGTTTATAAGATTTGAAATTGGTAGGCTCAGTAGCTAACCTAGTTCTCTCCTCATGTTAGACTCAACTAATTATCCTATATGAGCTTCTAGCCTGGCGATAGATTCCTATTGAGTTAAGATCGATTGTTGTTGATTCAAAATTAATTGTTGAAGGTGGTTAAACCTATCATCAGCTAGATTGATTTATTGAGTAGGTAGGTATGATGGCTAATTATAATAGAATGGCTGGATGGACTGACTAGGCTGACCCCTATTGTAGGCATAATTTTGATATTGGGTTTGGGCCTAAGTCTATTGGGGTATCCAAGAAAAATTAGGATGGTTCCTCCAATCTGAGTTATATGAATTTGAAAAAGGATCATTAATTAGATTGGAGTAGCCTTATGCAGCTTGGACTTGTTCTTGGATGAAAGATAAAAATTATGCAGCCGTAGAACATTCACTCACATGATGGGTTGGACTAGCACAAATTGAACAAATCTCCTGATAATCAGAAGATGGTGTGAATTGTGCAAGAGATTATTGACCTAGGATTAGGAGTTGATCTAATTTCTGAATAAGAAGGTCCACTTCACCTATCAGGTTCAAGTTAGTTTTAGGACTAGATTCTAGATGTTTAAATTCAAGGATTCCTACCTGATTTTGGTAGAAAGATAATGAAGCATGGTTAATTAAGTTTTCACTCAAGAATTCAAATAAGGCATAAGCTTCATCCTCACTTTTGTTCATGAATGCACCTCCACAGGATGCATCTACCATTTATCTATAATGATCTCCTAAACCCTTATAAAAAGTTTGAACTATTTGCCACTTAGATAGACCATGGTGTGGGCATTTTCTAAAAAGTTTCTTAAGTCTCTCCCATGATTTGTGAATTTATTCTCCTGAAAGTTAAGCAAATTCAGTGATAGCTCGCCTCATAATTTTGGTTCGACCTATGAGATAAATTTTTTTAAGAAATTCACTTTACAATGCAGCCTAAGTTTTAATTGGTCTTCCTAATATGCCAAGCCAGGACTTGGCTTTGTCTTTTAATGAAAAGGGAAATAAGATTAGTCTAAGGGCATCATTAGTCAAATTTTGAATTTTTACCGTAGAGCAGATTTCTAAAAACTCAGCTAGATGCTTATAAGGATCTTCATTGGTGTTTCTATAGAAAGATGGGAGCATCTAGATTGTAGTCAGCTTGATCTCATAATGGATTGCATGGATATCAAATAATTGGATACAAGTCGATGGATTATAGGTAGAAGAAATAAAGTATTTCTTCATCTGCTTGAGTGGTTCTCTAAAATTTTTAGCCATTTGGTTATTAAATTTAATATAATTCAGCGATTTAATTTTATAGTTGGATTCAACTAGATTAGATAAAGTAATTTTCTACTGTGGATGTACTAGTGCAATCCTAATGTATGGTTCAAAATTTTTTAATTTTTTAATTTTTTAATTTTTTTATTATTTTTTTATTTTTTTTAATTTTTATATTATTATTTTATTCTTTTAGGTTTTTTAAAATTTTTTATTATTATTTAAAAATTTAATAATTTTTTAATAATTTTATTATTTTATTTATTTTTATTTATTTTTTATAATTTTTATTTATTTAAATTTTTTAATTTTTTTTACTATTTTTAATTATTTTAATTATTTAATTATTAATTTTTTTATTATTTTTAATTTATTTTAATTAATTTTTTTGAAAGAGAAGAGGAGAAAAAGAGAAGAAAGAAAGAAGAGTTCTAAAGAAAAAGTCCTAAAGAGTCCTAAAGCTAAGAAGAGAGAGAAGATTAGTTTTAGTTAACGATCAAATTAGGCAAACAATCCAAACAAAAAGTTGTCCTAGATCTAGATAGTTTCTAATTGCCAAGATCATCTTCAAGCCCTCCAAGTGTAGGATCAGCCAATCAACTGATCAGGTAAGCATAAGGTTGGTAGAAGTCCTCTCGTTGCTTGCCTTAGATACCAATTATGCTTGGCTAGGTAAACTAATGAAATTAATTAAGTAACCATCTTCCTTCAGATCCAATCATCCCTGAACCACTTGCCTAGACACCAATTAAATTGACTAACCCTAACCTGGTCCAACTTTTAGGATTTCTTATCCTATTAAGCTCGAGTTCCTAGGATCGATGTCTAATTGATTTTAAAATTAAAAGCTTAGGTTAATGCAGGATGCTGGTTGGTTGTTTGTGGGCCAAGGAAGCATGATCAAATCCCCACCTTATGGTATTTAATGGATTATGCCCTTAATTTGGTTTAATATGAATATGCATAAAAAAAATTTTCAAGCAAGAGGTTCTATGCAATTTAAACTAGATGCATGCAACTAATTGAATTTTGAAAAACTTACCTTGCCTCCAGCAATCACCAAAAAGAAAATAAAAATAAAACTAATATGATTCATGCTCTAAGCAGTAAGGGTTTTTAATCTTATCATGAAGCTTTTAATTAGGTTTAAGTGGATATTTTTTTAGATTAATTTAAAAATAAAATAAATAATAAAAAAATTTAAGGTTTAGGATTGATCTCACCAAATAAACTTGAAAGCTTCCTCCTTGCCCTAATCTTTTTATTCTTTTTCTTTATCTATAAAATAAATAAGACAAGTTAGCAATATTTACAAAAAAATAAAAAAAACTAAAAATTTATTTATAATTTTATTTATAAGAAAATCAAAGAAATTAATACTCATGCCCTCCCTAGTAATGACACCAAAAATTTTGATAAGAGCACGATGTTGTCATTAAGACATCGTATTTATAGTTTAATTAGATTTCTTAAAATAATTAAAAATTGATAGAAAGTAGTGAGTCGGGTCAAATCCACAGAGAAGGCAGTATTTTGATTTTGAAATCTTTGATTTTTAGAAAAGAAAAAAAATTTTGAAAAAGAAATCAAAGTTAGAAAATAGAATTATAAGTAGGAATTAAAAAGTATAGAAAGATAAACTTGGTACTAAGATCTACTAGTTAGATTTCAGCATCTACTTACATAAAATAAAAAATAATAATTAAAATATAAAAATTAAATTATAATAAAAAATAAAGAGCATGAATTTAAAGAGTATAAAAATAAATATTGCATTAATTAAAACTCAAATTCAAAGTTTAAATACATAAATTAAAAAAAGATAGAAAAAAAAAATAAAAACTAGAAAAGCTGATCTCTGATCTTGGATCAGCATCGGCATTGAAATGGTGTAGAAGCCAGCTGTTCTTCACAGCATCCATTACCGTGAAATAGTTTCTAATCCAAGCATGGCTCTAACCTTTACCAAACTCCTTTCCATGACTAAAGATAATTAATTTTGAAGGCTTGGGATCTTATTTATATGTGTTGGAGGGCTGGATCCTTTTGTTGCAAGCAATATAAGATTAAGGGAGTGTTTTGATCACTAAAATTGAAGAAATCTAAATGAAATTTGGATTCAAATAGCCTCTGGATGAATCTAGTGAAGTTTGGCCATTTAATAGGAATCCAACGGTCTAAAAAATATCAAAAATGGATGTGTATAAGCCCAGATCGAGTTGGATTAAATTCTGACCGTTGGATCGAGCTTTGATGGAGGAAATTTGATCGTTGGATCGGGGTTATGGGTGTCTGCTTGCTGTTTGGAGCTTTTTGGACTGTCGGATTGGCGTTTGGAGCGCTGTCAGCCATCGGATTGCATAGAAGAAGCGGCCTGAAACCAAATCAAATTAGGAAATGACCCCCATCGTTGGATCTAGACTGGCATCAATAAGGACCATCCGATGGTGCAATTTCTGTTCATGTGGACAGCATAGACCGAGTGCACTATAAGCCGTAACCAAGAAAGACCTATGAAATTATCATTTTTCCCCGTACGCCATAATGAATTTCTTGTGAACCTCTTAATGGTCAAGGTCCACCACGTGGCATGCTGTGATAAGTATCTTTTGTTGAGTTGGCAATCCATATCCGGATCATAGATCGACTGTAGCTTCTATGACTGAGTCAACTTGGACGACTTGGCTTGGCTTTGCGGCTTGGCTTGATGAGTCGGCTAAGCCAATTCCTTTTTTATTTTAATTTTTTTTTAAAATAATTATATCTAGTCCATTTTAGCTCCATTTTGCTTCAAACTTATTTTCTTTTTAGCTCCATTTTGCTTCAAATTTATATCTAGTCCATTTTAGATCTTTTTATTGATAATAATATTTTATTTTTTTATTTTATTATTTTTTAAATTAATTTTTTAATTAATAAAAATATTAATTTCTTAAAAATATATATAAATTGATTATTAATTCTTAAAAATTAAAATAAATTAATCATTAAATTAATATTTTTATTAATGATTTTATGGTGCTTATCAGTAGGCTAGGTCACATCAATAAGAACAAAATAAACAGATTGGCTCAAGAAGAAATTCTTGAGATCAGTGATTATGAATCACTTCCGATCTGTGAGTCCTATCTTCTTGAAAAAATGACCAAGTCATCTTTTATTGAAAAGGATGAACATGTCAGTGAACTCCTGGGTCTAGTACATATTAATGTATGTGGACCCATGAGCATAAATGCTAGAGATGGATATTTTTACTTCATAACCTTCACAGACAATCTATCGAGGTATGGGTATGTCTATTTAATAAAGCATAAGTCGAAGTCATTTGAAATGTTCAAACTATTCCATAATAAGGTAGAAAAGCAAACTGGAAAGAGTATTAAAATTCTTCGGTCTGATCGAGGGGGTGAGTATCTTTTCAGTGAATTTTTGATATATCTTAAGGAGAATGGAATTCTCTTTCAATGGACTCCTCTTGGAACACCACAGCATAATGGTGTGTCCAAAAGAAGGAATCGGATCCTGATGGACATGGTTCAATCTATGATGGGATTTGATGGTCTGTCGATCTCTCTTTAGGGATATACACTCGAGTCAGCTTATTATATTCTAAATAGGATTCTGAGTAAGTCTATTTCTAAAATACCATATGAGATGTGGACAAAACGTAAACCAGTACGCTCACCATAGGATTTGGAGGTGTCCGGCTTATATCAAACATTTAGTAACGGATAAGGTTGGACCTAGGTCTGACAAGTATAGCTTTATATGATATCCAAAAGAGATCAAAGGGTATTACTTCTACCTAGCTGATAAACAAAAAGTGTTTATCAGCCTTAAGGTAGTCTTTTTAGAAAGAAAGTTTCTTTGTGAAGAGACTAATGCCTCTAAGATTGAGCTTGAGAAAGTTTAATAGGTGGAAGAACCGACATAAGTAGCTGAACCTAAACCAAATTTGATTCAATCAGATCTGGAGCCTACTAAACCTACACCCTTAAAGCGATCTGGTAGAGTACTACGTCAGCCAAATAGATACTATGGTTTATTGGTCCAGGATGGAGATCCTATCAAACTTGATGAGAACGGAGAGGATCCGATCACCTACATGGATGCAATGCAGAGACCCAACTCTAGAAAATGGCTTGATGCCATGCAATCCAAAAAGGAGTCCATAAAGGTCAACAATGTATGGACATTGGTTGACCCACCTGAAGGGGTAAAAGCCATAAGGTGTAAGTGGATCTTCAAAAGAAAAAGAGGCACAAACGAAAAGATGAAGACCTATAAAGTCCGTCTGGTTGCCAAGGGGTATCATCAATGTTATGGTATTGACTATGAAGAGACGTTTTCTCCTGTGACAATGTTCAAGTCCATTCAGATAATGCTTGTGATAGCTGCGCATCTGGATTATGAAATCTAAAAAATGGAAGTAAAAATAACTTTTCTAAATGGAGAGCTTGATGAAGAGGTGTATATGATACAACTTGATGGTTTCACATCCATAGATGAGTCTAAGGTGTGCAAGCTTTAAAAGTCTATTTATGGATTGAAGCAAGCTTATTGGAGTTGGAACATATATTTTGATAAGACGATCAAGACGTATGGCTTCGTTAAAAATAAAGAAGAGCCCTACATACATAAGTGGGCTAATGGTCTAGCAGTTGTATGCCTCGTTTTGTATGTGGATGATATTCTTTTAATTGAGAATAATGTCCCTGCATTACAAGGAATAAAGATCTGATTGTCATCACAGCTCTCCATAAAGGATCTGGGAGAAGCTTCCTACATCCTAGAAATGAAGATCTATAGAGATAGATCTAAAAGATTGCTTAGGTTGTTCCAGTCCATGTATATTGATACTATGTTGAAGAGATTCAGCATGAAAAATTATAAGAAAGGCTATCTACCGATAGGCCATGGAATTTCTCTCTTGAAGAGGGATTGTCCAACAACACCTCAAGAGAAAGAGCATATGAGTAGAATTTTATATACTTCAATAGTGTGTTCTATTATGTATGCCATGATATGTATGAAACCAGATATGGCATACTTACTAGGGGTAGTGAGTAGATACCAATCTGATCCATAGGAGAACTACTGGAAGGTTGTTAAAATACATCCTGAAGTATTTAAGAAATACTAAGGACCGGTGACTTGTTTATGCTGAGTTGGACTTGAAACTTATGGGGTTTACAAACTCCAATTTTCAATATGATCATGATGACAGCAAAAGTGTGTCGAAGTTCGTATTTACCCTTAATGATAGAGTCATCTACCAAAAAAATTTTAAGCAGCACATTATGGCTGATTCAATGTGCAAGGTGGAGTATGTTGCTGCATCAGATGTTGCCAAAGAAGTGGTGTAGCTGAAGAAGTTCATCACGAAACTCGAAGTAGCATCCTCTCTTGATGGTCTAGTTCTGCTCTTCTGTGATAGCTCTGGAGCAATTGCTCAGACGAAGGAATCAAAAGCACACCAACGGACGAAGCATATTCTATGCTGCTTCCACCTTGTTCGAAAGATCGTGGATCGAGGTGATGTCGATCTTCAGAAAATCGACAAGAAGGAGAACCTGATCGATCCATTCACTAAAGCCATTGCAATCAAGGAGTTCGATGATTTCAAATCGAAGATGGGTATACGATACTACACCGATTGGCTTTAGGCCAAGTGAGAGATTGTTGAGAATAATATCCCAAAGTCAATCATCAGCCTATTGATGATTGAGCTATTTCATATAATTATATATAAATTATTAATTGAGTAAAAATTATTCTGATTTTTTCATCATAAATCTTTCATCTTCTAATGAACTCATGTCTATTATGATGAAGTCCTTAGGACTATTTAGAATCAACAAAGAAGAATTTATCGTTTAGTCCTTAAATATGTTCAGGATCAAATGATACGTTGTTATCAAGGATGACAATATTTATCGAGTATAGATCAGTATGTGCCATATAAGTTGGTTGTCCTCTTAACCAAGAAGTGTAGAGACACTAGTATGGTATGCAGGTGAGATATAGGGGTACATCTGCACTAAACATTATCAACTCCAGAGCTCTTTTGCTATCAAGAATTGCTCTAATAGAATATGGACATAAGTATCCCTCTGACCTAAGATCACCATGGTGACTTCCAAGCAACTCACTATGCTTTGGTACGGGACAACCTGAATTTTTAATTCAGTGACGAAAGATTTCTGAATACAGTCAAGTATTTGAGGAGTCGGTGCGTGAATCAAAATGGGATTGACCACTCCTAAACTTAGGAGCTATGTTCAATAGTGTTGCAATTTAGCAAAGTCTTGGCCAGGGTAGTCTTAGTGAAGAGTCACAAGACTAATTACTTTGAGACACAATTTGGATGTATCTTCCAAGATTGATAGTTAAATCCTAAGTCATCCTATGCACAGAGGTCAAAGGGATGAATTATGCAATAATCATATTTACGTAGGTTCTGAATATTATGTTATATAATTCAGCCTATCCGAATATCGGGTACCATTGCTAAATAGTCACTTCAATTAGTATAAAAAATTAATTCCTATACTACCAGCTTAGGTTCGAACCTATGGGGTCATACATACTAGAAATTCCTACTCAATCTAATGGCAGATCTAGAGAAGTTTAATTAGTAAATTTAATCACTAATTAATTCAATTTGATTGAGTGATTATTTTTGGATCAAGACCAATTGAATTCGATTCATTTGGATTTGATCTGATTAGGTTATAAGATGATATAATCGTCAAGAAGGTTTAATCTCTTATTTGATTAGGGGTTTGGGTTGATTGATTCCTAATTTGATTAGGATTTAACTGAGCCTAATTAAGTCTAAATAAATTTGATTTAATTTGGTCTAATTGGGCATAACCAATTTGGATTGGATTGATTCAACTGGATGATAAATAATAGACTAGTTTGACTAGTCTTCCCATGCGCCACATCACCCTTTGTTTTATGCCATACTATCTCCATGAGAAAGAAATTTCTCCTGAATATTTTTTCCATGCAAGGGGGGCGTGCGTTCTTCCTTCTCACATGCCATATGGATTAAATTTAATCTGGTTACAAGTTCAATTCAAATAGGATTTGAGTTTGAATGGATAACCACTTGATCTAAACCTTTTCCTCACGCCTCTCTTTGTTTGTGGGATCTATAAAATGTTTGATTTTATGGGTGTGTAGAATATAGAGAACCCAACGAAGACAGGAGAGAGCAACAGAGAAAAGAGAAAGTCTCTTCTCTACATGCATAAGAAAAACCAAAAAAAAGAGTTCTAGGTGCAAGGGTATATGGGTGAGTGTATACCCTAGAATCTGTCTAGGATTTGAGATTTAGATCTATGAGAAATGAGGGTCATGAGTACATAGATCTTGGTGAAAATCTCTGCTAAATTCCTTCAGCATTCATTAAGATATGGAGCATCCAAAGACCTAATGAAGAAGATCAAAAGAGTTTGATCTGCATCAGTCTACAAAGACTTCTACATGAGCTAGCACTCGGGTGGAGTTGATCGAGATCAGGGCCTCATGTGGATTACCCCTGGAGGCCAAACGCGTATGTGGCTGCATTGCAGTGATCAGATCTACATCGAGGAGATCAGATTACAGAGTTCATCTATCCATGAAAAGATAACATGTTCTGAACAAGTAGAGCAGTAAAAATAGTTTTACTACAGTTGTTGTTTTTATTTTCAGATATGCATGCATATATGATACATTAGATCCTATAGCATGTAGGGTTTTTAGATTAGATCTATAGCTCTTATTATTAATATGATTAATAATTTCTTCACTACGTATGGTTTTCAAAAAAAAAAATTTGAAAGTAGAGCTAGAAACCCTGTGCGCTCTCCTTCACCGGAGCCACCACCCCTAACTCCGACCAAGACTTTATTTTGCAGGTCATCGATGATGAGCTCATCCTCTCCAGTCCCAGTATAGTCCAACGTTAATCAGATTCTACACCAACAAGATTAGCACAAGAGGAAGGGAGAGAAGAGCCCTTATTTTAAAAGGAGTGCTCAATCGAATTTGTCTACTCTCTTCTTTTAATCTTTCAAGATCCATCTTCGTTTGATCTTGTTTCATCTCAGGAATGCCTCTGAACAAGACAACTACCCGATGATCCACCACCTCCGCTACCAAATCTAAGCCAGATCCTCCTACTTCAACACCATCACCAGCACCACAACCTCTTTCGATGGCTATGGTGGATCTAGAGCAGTTCAACCTGCTGATGCAGCAGGTTTGAGGCCTCGCTAAAATGGTGCAGGCCATGCAGCAACCTCCAATGGTAGCTCAGCCAGAAAATCTCCCACCAAAACTTCAGGAACTAGCCCAAAGAAGGTATACTTGGGTAAGTAGACCCGTTACTCCTGAAAAGAAAAAAAAGATAGCAGAAGATTCTTGTTCTAATCATGACTCCTCTCTGAAAGAGACCTTTCTATCTATAGTTGAAAGCCCTCCGAGATCTACGATCGAGGTGATGCTCTTGATCAGAAGCTTTAGGACATGGACCGATGGATTGAAGAGCTCCGTCATACCTCTCCGATCCATCATGATGACATCTGCATCGATCTCCCTTTTTTTGCCCGGATCATGTAGGAGCCTATCCCATCGAACTTCAAGCTCTCTCAATTTAAAAACTATGATGGAGCCTCTAATCCGGTTGATCACCTAAAGACCTTCTGGATCATGATGCTACTACATGATGCGCCAGACGTCATCTTGTGCTGAGCCTTTCCATCTATATTGAAGGAAGCAGCAAGAAATTGGTACTCTACTCTGAAGCAGGGTACGATATTCTCCTTCGATCAGATGAGCCATCAGTTTGTGGCTCATTTTATCAACAGCCGATATCTCACATGAGGTTTGGACTTCCTCATCAACATCAAGCAAAAAGAAGGAGAGTCCATTCGGGCTTATATCAATTGCTTCAACACTGCTGCCCTAGAGGTCCAAAATTTAGATCAATCCATTGCCATAACTGTACTAAAGGGCAATCTTCAGAAGAATGATTTTTTATCCTTTCTGAAAAGAAAGTATCCCAGATATTTTGTTGATATGCTGGCTCGAGCAGATAGTTATGCTCAGATAGAAGAGGCCTTCAAGATCAAGGATGATGAAGCCATAAGAGAGTGGCAGGCGGATGAATCTAGTAAGCCCATACTTGAAGAAAAGTTGAGTAAAGCTCGATCGTGCTTTCAGACTCCTTCTGAGTACAGACAAGCCCAAACTCCTCCCCGAGCTCATCGACAAAGGAGTCCTGATTGAAAGATATGGTGAAACTCTTCCTCCAAAAGATTCCACAACTATGCCTCCCTTAATGCTCCAAAAACTCAAGTATTGATAGAGATTAAGGAGCAGCTGTCAAGTCCTAAGAGGATGCGCACTCATCCTGACAAGTGCAATCCTAATAAGTATTATCTCTATCATTATGACCATGATCACGATACTGAAGAATGCATTCAGCTTCAAGACGAGATCGAGGAGCACATCAGACGAGGCCAGCTTGGCCGATTCTTGCAACATCGGCCTGAGGTAAGGAAAGAGCGCTTGAGAGCACTGCCACAACCAGAACTACCAGGGAAGGAGGAGCAGCCAGAAGATCGACCTCCATTGGGCATCATAAATACTATCTCTAGGGGACTTCGGTAGGAGGAGGCCAGTGGATCTGAGGGGTCGGCTAAAAGATGGAGGACTGAAGAATCCATTACTTTCACTAAAGAAGATGCACAAGGAGTTCAGTCCCCATATAATGACATGGTTGTAGTTTCTTTGAATATTGCAGACTATGATGTACGTTGTGTCCTTATCGATAATAAAAGTTTGATCGATGTCTTGTTTTATGATTCTTTCTTCAAAATATTTATGTCTGATAACTGACTCAGACCAATGAGTACCCCATTAGTGGGCTTCACTGGTGATACTGTGCTAGTTAAAGGAACAATAACATTAGATATGACTGCAAGATGATATTTGAGATAGTCCAAGGCACAAGTAAATTTTTTGATAGTGAAAGCTCCATCTGCCTATAATGCAATTCTTGGCCAATCCAGTCTAAATGTACTTCGAGCAGTAGTGTCGATCTACTATTTAAAGATGAAGTTTTCAATGAGTTACGGGATCGAAGAGGTCAGAGGAGATCAAGCCTTTGTAAGTCATTGCTACTCAATCGCTTTGCAAAGGGGTGAGCAATTAGACCCTTGCTCGGTTGATGGGCTGGATGTTTGGGATGACTTTACTGAAGAATGGGAAAAATCCATAGAAGATCTTATCTCAATCCCTCTGAATGATGGAAATAAAGAGCACATGGTGCAGATCGGCTCCAATCTGAGAGAAGACGTACATGAGCAACTCATCGGATTCCTATGGAGAAATGTAGATTTTTTGCTTGGATCCTTATGGACATGCCCGAAATTGATGCTGAAGTTATGAAACATCGTCTGGCTGTTGATCCCAAACATCGACCAATAAAAGAAAAGATGCGCAGCTATGCCCTGGAAAGACAAAAGACAATAGCAGAAGAAGTTGACAAGCTCATCAAAGTCGAGTTCATCCAAAAAATCAACTTTCCAGATTTAGTCGCCAACATGGTTCTCATCAAGAAGGCAAATGCTAAAAGGAGAATATGAGAAGCTGAACAAGGCCTGCCCAAAAGAAAGCTATCTCTTGTCCAGAATTGATCAATTGATGGATGCAACTTCAAGCCATGAACTTCTCACTTTCATGGATGCCTTCTCTAAATATAATCAAATCCAGATAGTACTAGAGGATGAGGAGAAAACTTCTTTTATTACTAATCATGGTCTCTATTATTATAGGATCATATCCTTTAGGCTCAAAAACATAGGTGCAACTTATCAATGCTTGGTTAACAAAATATTCAAGAAGCAGATCGGCCACAACATAGAGGTCTACGTGGATGACATGCTAGTAAAGAGTAGATCTTCAGCAAATCATATTGCCGACCTTGAAGCGACCTTCAGTGCCCTCCAAAAATATAAGATGAAGTTGAATCCTACTAAGTGTGCCTTTGGTGTAACTTCAGAGAAGTTCCTGAGGTTCATGGTATCAAGGCACAGAATTGAAGCAAACCCAAAGAAGATCTGGGTCATTCAAGAAATGACTGCTCTAAAGTCAATAAAGAAAGTTCAGTGCCTAATAGGAAAAGTAGTGGCTCTGAATCGCTTCATCTCGAAGTCGGCTGAGTGATGCATTCCTTTCTTTCAAGTTTTTAAATAGTCAAAAAACTTCTGCTGGATCGTCGAATGTCAATAGGTATTTAAAGAATTAAAGAACTACCTCAACTCATCTTTCCTGCTGGCAAAATTCGAACCTAGAGAAGGATTATTTCTATACCTGGCAGTCTCCCTAGCAGCCCTTATGGCGGTCTTAGTTAAAGAAGAGACGAGAGCGCAACGGCCGATCTACTATATAAGCCGAGTCTTGAGGGATGTCGAGATCAGGTACTCTAAATTAGAAAAGCTAACTTATGTTTTATTGATTGCAGTCCGAAGGCTTCGATCTTATTTTCAGGGGCATAATATAATGCTCCTTACTGATCAGCCAATCAAGATAATTCTTCATCGAACAAACATCTCCAAAAGAATAGCAAAATGAATAATTGAGCTTACAGAGTTTGACATCAATTACCAACCTCGACCGTCAATCAAAGTCCAAATATTAGCAAACTTCATAATGGAATGCACCATCCCGAATGAAACCAAACTTAAACAAAATGAAATCAAAATTCTGTGGTTGTAGCCGAGCTCCCCTGAAGAAAGAGCAAACCTTCTTGAAGGCTTTTGGGCCCTATACATGGATGGTTCATCCAATGCCTCCAGTGTAGGCATAGGTCTAATTTTGATCAACCCAAAAGGAATCATTGCAGAGTATGTGTTGCATTTTAAATTTCTCGTAATAAATAATGGGGTTAAGTACAATGCACTAATCACGAGATTGAGAATAGCTAGGAAACTAGAGGTTCATCGGCTCCAAGTCTACAGTGACTCTTAGTTGGTCGTGGGATAAGTCAGTGATTATTATGAAGCTCAAAAGAAAAGTATGATGAAATACCTAGAAAAGGTAAAAAGTCTGACCCCAACCTTCAACAACTTTAATATTCAACAAATTCCAAAAGCAAAAGATATCAGAGCCAATCTTCTCTCCAAATTAGCCACACTCGCCCTAAGCGAACTACCAAAGAAAGTTTTTTTTTGAAATTCTGAAACACCCAAGCTCGAGGAAGCAATAATCTATGATGCAGGTCAACCATGAGCCCAACTGGATCGACCTGCTAGTTGCCTATCTCAAAGATGAGGTTCTTCCTCATGATTCAAAAGAAGCTCGAAAATTAAGAAATCAGACCTTTCGGTATGTTCTATGATGGCAAGTTGTATAAAAGATCATATTCTTTGCTGCTCTTAAGATGTCTTTGGCCTTCAGAGGCTGATTTTATACTATGAAAAGTGCATGAAGAAATCTATGGAAGTCACCTAGGGGCTAGATCCCTATCTCACAAACTACTTCAGCAGGGCTACTACTAGCCAACCATGCATCAAGATTCTATAGAATATATCAGAAAATGTGAGCAATGTCAAAGGAATGCAAATATTCAAAGACAGCCAGCTTTTGAGCTTACACCCCTGAGTGCCCCATGGCTGTTTGCATAGTAGAGGATGGACATACTCGGACCCTTTCTTATGGCATCTAGACAGCGAAAGTTTCTACTGGTGGTAATCGATTACTTCACAAAATAGATTAAAGCCGAACCTTTGGCAAAAATCACTAAAGCTAAAGTGCAAGATTTCATATGGAAGTCAATTATGTGCAAATTTGGTCTACCTCGAATTCTTATAATAGATAATGGTTGCCAGTTTGTAGAGATAAAATTTATCAAGTTCTACGAAGATCTGAACATTGCCCATAATTTTACATCAATAGCTCACCCATAGGCTAACAACGAGGCTGAGGTAACCAATCGAATTCTACTGTAAGATATTAAAGCAAGACTTGAGTGAGCAAAAGAGACATGGGTATACGAACTCTATCATGTGCTCTGGGCATACTGAACTACCCAAAGGCTACCTGATAAGTGGTAAAAATATACTAATAAAAGTATTAAATTATAAAATAAATTAATCTATTTTTTAAAAATTGATATTTTTGTTAATTTTATGTAGAAAAAAAGGCTACCAATATGAAAATCTTATTTTTTTGGTTCAGATGAAATAAATTTCAGACAAAACGGACTTCAAATGAGTTCGAAATTGAATTTCAAAAAAAAAAAGAGAGCCGGTCCAATTCAAACTGGTTCAGAAAAATTGGCCCAATAGATTGCCCGATCCGACCGCACCCAGCAGACCGACCCACTGATGCAATGCTGACATCAGTATTTTTTGCGGTGCACGGTGGACCGTTTGGAAGGCATTTCGAAAATTTCACATGAAGAAGCATGCTATGATTGGCTGAAGAATGCAGCGGTCCACGCAACACCGGGCTTGCGCATGGTCTATAGAGGGTAATTTGAAAATTTTGTCTAATTCGACGAGTGCCTTTCACTGAGATTTGATCAAACGGTCGAAACGCATGCGCTAACAAACGACAGATGCAGCTTCCGATCGAGATCCAATGGCTGAGATTCATCCCAACTTTAAAACTAAGAATCAGAGGCTTCTCTATGCACGATCTGATGGATCAGATTTGATCTTCAAGGCTGATCCGATGGTCCAAATGAATTCCAACTTGATTTGAGATTTTAAGATGATTTTTGAATGATTTTTGGATCATTTGATCAACATCCAACGGTTAGAATTGATCCAGGACTCTGTTTGAGTTATTTTGAGAGTTTTAAACCTAATTTCAATAGGATTTCAGTGAAAAAATCCACCTCTCGGCCTATAAAAAGGACTACTATTGCCGAAGAAAAGAAAGAAGAGGAGAGACAGTAAAAAAAAAAAGAAAAGAAATAGAGAGAGAAGAGAGAGGTAGAAAGAGAAGAGAGATTTTTGAGAAAAAGGACTTTTAATTTTTTTTCTTTTCTTCTTCCGATAATCAGAATATTGATCAAGGAGCTTCTTTTCTTCTTCACCAAGTTTTCCACACCAAGAGCGACGAACAATCAATTTCAGTAATCAAACAGTCTAATTTCTTTATGCCTTTTATTTTATTTGCTATTTTTAAACTTGTTATCATGAACTAAATTTTCTTTTACTAAGGCTAAGGTGTAGCCACTCTTTTGATGTAATATTCAGTGTGATTTATTTTTAATTTTAAATTTTATTCATGAAGAGTATATATATCTGAACTTAATGCTTTTAGATTACTGACCATCTTCTAATTGACCTGATGAACATAGATGTTACGGACCAAGTACATCTATGTTATTGCTTCTTGATTATATACCTTGTATTATGAATCAAATTAGAATTCATATGCATGCGAAAATTTTAGTGCGCTTTGGATGCAGCGTATTTTAATTAGAGGGTTTCACAAAACTTAATGCATTAATATTTATTTAAATTATATCTAGACCAAAAGATAATTAATAAATATTGATAGTTTTGCTATGCCTGGACCAAAGGATAGTGAATAAACTAGAAAACTCCACCGTCACATGAAATAAAATTAATCTAATAATCTGAATATTGTATTGACCGAGTTGGTGAATCCGATTGCCTTAGTAATACATTGCTCTTGAAGTTTAAAACCCTAATAATTTACACTCTCTCTATTTAATTAAAAACTTTTAATTATTTTTTATTTTGTTCTTTAATTTTTTATTCTCATAAATCGGTCTTCTAAATAAAGCATAGGAAAGAGCTTTTCAGTACTTATTTTCCAATCCTCTAGGGATGATACTCTACTCATTCACTTTATTACTTGATCGACTGGTGCACTTGCCATAGCTATAGATTAGCACGCATCAAGTTTTTGATGCCGTTGCCGGGGATTGTGTCTAAAATAATATTAAAATTTTGATCCTAGCTTTACTTTAGAAATTTTATTTTTAATTTTTATTATTTTTAAAAAAAAAAATTATTCAGTGCATGACACGTACTGGACATAGTAACTTACTACCTTTAGATCCAGAAATTGAAAGAACCATTAGAAGACTACAACAAGAAAGAAACATGGCAGCTGAAGATCCTAACGAACATCAATCTAGGATTGGATATGGCGATCCGAAGGACAGCATGAAGCTATTCGATCCAGTACATCATCCATTAAATGATTACATCACACCATCTATAGTCGATGCAGCTTCGAGCATCAGGAGACCGCCTTGTACGAGCAAACAACTTTGAAATAAAATTGGCGATGATCCAGATGATTCAATCAACTGTCCAATTCAGTGGACACATGCATGATGATCCGAATGCCCATATTTCTAACTTTTCTTGAACTTTGTGATACTTTTAAAATTAATGGAGGTGTCGGATGATGCTATTAGATTAAGATTATTTCCTTTCTCTTTATGGGACAAAGCTAAGAGTTGGCTTCATTCTCTTTCCTGCAAGGTTCTATCACAACTTGGGATGTCCTAGTCCCAAAAATTCTTAGCCAAGTACTTTCCACCTTCCAAGACTGCCAAGATGCGCAACGATATCACTTCTTTTATGCAGATGGACATGGAGACACTATATGAAGGCTTGGGAGCATTTTCAAGGAACTTGCTGAGGAGATGTCCACATCATCAACTACCCGTAATGGCTTCAGGTACAAACTTTCTATAATGGTTTATCTCCTACTAATCGATTCTATGATTGATGCAGCAGCAGGAGGAACCATTAATCGAAAAATGGAGGAAGAAGCCTTCGATCTGATCGATGAGATGGCATCAAATAGCTATCAATGGCAGACAGAATGCATGATGCCAAAAAGACTAGCAGCTGTGCAGGGAGTAGATTGCGTGCCAACCTTACTAGCTGAAATTGCAGCCCTTAGAGCCGAAGTCAACAACTTGAAAGGGAATAGCTATGCATGTTCAGAGCATTACTTGTGACCTGTGTGGAGGAGGACACGATACGAGCAATTGCCAGACAGGTAATCCTTTTGCTAAAACAACTGATACAGCTAATTATATTGGTAATTTTTTTAGGCCGCAACAAAACAATCCCTACTCCAACACATACAATCAAGGGTGGAGGCAGCACCCAAATTTCTCATGGAAGTAATCAAAATGCAGCACAACAGCCACCCCCGAGGATTCCAAGTACCTGAAAAGAAGTCCAACATGGAAGAGCTGATGGTCAAATTTATGCAAAACCAAGAAGCAACTATAAAAAATTTAGAAGCCAAACTTAGACAGGACCAAGCAGCAGCAATTCAAAACTTGGAGATGCAAATAGGTCAAATGGCTAAGATAATCTCCGAGAGACCTCAAGGGATCCTTGCCCAGCAACACAGGAGACTAAATCCAAGGGAGCAAGTCAATGCTATCACCCTAAGAAGTGGTACAAAGCTGGAGGAGCCACATCAGAAGAAAGAGACTGAAGAGCCAACTACAAATAAGGAACCATCAACTAAAATTCGTCAGTCACCAAAACAACCAGCAGATGGATGGTCTCTAGGTATACAATTTGTCGATCCAAATGTGAAGCCCTACATGCCACCACTACCATTCCCAGAGAGACAAATACAGCATCCAGATAAGAAATTTTCTAACTTTTTCAAAATATTAAAGAATTTACATATTAATATTCCTTTTGTAGATGCTATCACTCAAATGCTCAGGTATGCCAAGTTTCTCAAAGAAATTCTAACAAATAAGAAAAAGCTGAAGGAGCATGAGAGAATAAATTTGAATGAAGAATGCTCAGCAATACTTCAAAATAAATTACCACAGAAGCTAAAAGATTCCAAGGGAGTTTTACTATCCCTTGCATTATTGGTGATTGTAGTTTTGATAAAATTTTATGTGATTTAGGAGCAAGTATTAATCTCATGCCTTTTTCTATTTTCAGAAAGCTGGGTCTAGAAGAATCGAAGCCTACCACTATTACTCTTCAATTAGCCGACAGATCCATCAAATATCTAAAAGGTATAGTGGAGGATGTCTTGGTAAAGGTAAACAAGTTTATTTTTCCTATTGATTTTATTGTTCTTGATATGAAAGAAGATTATGATGTACCCCTTATTTTAGGGAGACCCTTTTTAGCTACTGGAGGAGCTTTAATAGATGTTCAATAAAAAAAATTAATTCTTAGAGTCCAAGACGAACAAGTTACTTTTAATGTTTTTAATGTTATTAAACATCCCAATAATAATCAAACTTATTTTTGCATAGATGATATTGACAATTTAGTGCATGAGTATTTTCTAAAAAATAGGTTTAAGGATCCTATTGAAGCTTACATTGTCTAATCACAAGAGGGTTCAATTGAAGATGAAAGGCAAATAGAATGCATAAAATTGTTAAAGGCCAGACCATATATTCCACGCACATACAGACCACGATTTGAAGAATTAGAAAGATCATCCACTCCTTTTCCAAAGACATCAATTGAAGAGCCACCTACTCTTGAACTTAAACCTCTCCCTTCTCATTTAAAATATGTTTTCTTGGAAGGTTCATCACACTTATCTATTATAATTTCTTCTTTTTTGACAGATTTAATGGAAGAGAAGTTGTTAAAAGTACTAAAGAAACACAAAAAGGCATTTGGATGGACCATAGCAGATATCAAAGAAATTAGTCTCTCAATTTGTATGCATAAAATTTTCATGGAGGACAACTATGAGCCTACAGTCCAACCCCAAAGAAGACTCAACCCCAAGATGCAAGAAGTGGTCAAAAAGGAGGTAATCAAGCTACTGGATGCATGTATTATTTATCCTATCTCCGATAGTTCATGGGTGAGTTCTGTTCAAGTAGTTCCTAAGAAATGTGGGATTACTGTAGTTCAAAATGATAATAATGAATTAATTCCTACTAGAACTGTTACTGGATGGAGAGTATGTATAGATTTTAATGATGCAACTAGAAAAGATCATTATCCTATTTCATTCATTGATCAGATGTTAGAAAGGTTAGTTGGACATGATTTTTACTGCTTTTTAGATGGATATTCTGGTTATAATCAAATTGCCATAGCACCTGAGGATCAAGAGAAAACTACTTTTACATGTCCTTATGGTACATTTGATTTTAGAAGAATGTCGTTTGGTTTATGTAATGCACCAACTACTTTTTAACGATGCATGATGGCTATTTTTTATGATATGATTGAAAATTCTCTTGAAATATTTATGGATGATTTTTCTATCTTTGGATCCACATTTGATAAATGCTTGCATAACTTATCTCTTATTTTACAAAGATGTGAGGATACTAATCTTATCTTAAATTGAAAAAAATGTCATCTGATGGTACAAGAAGGCATAGTGTTAGGCCACAAAATTTCATACAAAGGTATTGAAGTGGATAGAGCTAAGCTTGAGGTGATCGAAAAGTTATCCATACCAACCTCAGTTAAGGCTATTACGAGCTTTTTGGGGCATGCTGGATTTTACCATCGATTTATAAAAGACTTCTCTCTAATTTCTAAATCTTTATCTAAATTATTATGTAAAGATGTTTCTTTTCATTTTTCTGATAAGTGTTTGCAGGCATTCAACACCCTTAAGGAGAAGCTAGTCACGCCACCTATTATGGTAGCACCAGATTGGTCCCTACCTTTTGAGTTGATGTGTGATGCTAATGACACAGCCATAGAAGCAGTACTTGGTCAAAGAAAGGATAAGATTTTTCAAACTATATACTATGCTAGCCGCACTTTGACTGAAGCTCAACAAAAATATGCAACCACTGAAAAGGAGCTTCTGGCAGTAGTATTTGCATTAGACAAATTTCATTCTTATCTTATTTTATCTAATGTTATTATATACATCGACCATGTAGCTCTAAAGTATCTCCTTACCAAGAAAGATGCAAAACCCAGATTAATCAGATGAATTCTTTTGCTATAAGAGTATGATTTGGAGATCAAGGACAAGAAGGACACAGAGAATTCAGTTGCTAACCACTTTTCCAGACTAGAAAACATAATAGAGAAGGAATTAGATATTTTCCCTATCAAGGAGGAATTTCCAAACGAATGCCTCTATGCTACATTAGGTAGAACATTTCCATGGTATGCTGATATTATTAACTACTTGGTTGGTAAGCTTTTTCCACTTGATTTTCCTTTTCAACGAAAGAAGAGGTTCTTATCTATTGTTAAACATTATTTCTGGGATGAACCCTTCTTGTATAAGTGTTGTTCAGACCAGGTCATTAGAAGATGCATTTCAGAGGAAGAAATGGAGAAAATTCTGCATCATTGTCATGATCAGGAGGCAGGAGGACATTTCGGCCCAACTAGAACAGCTTATAAGGTTCTTCGATTAGGTTTTTATTGGCCCTCTCTATTTAAAGATGCTTATACTTATGTCTCTTCATGTGACCGCTATCAAAGAACTGAAAATCTCTCTAGAAGATATGAAATGTCTTTAAACAATATTCTTGTGTGTGAAATTTTTGATGTTTGGGGTATTGATTTCATGGGATCTTTTCCTAGTTCTTTTTCAAATCAATATATACTTGTGGCTGTAGATTATGTTTCAAAATGGATAGAAGCAGCACCCTTTCCAACTAATGATGCTAAAGTAGTTGTCAAATTTTTTGAAAAACATATTTTTACACATTTTGGCACTCCTAGAGCAATCATTAGTGATGGAGGTAAATACTTTTGTAATAAACAATTTGAAAAACTGTTAATCAAATATGGTGTCACTCATAAAATAGCTACCCCATATCATCCACAAACCAGTGGTCAAGTAGAGGTGTCTAATAGGGAATTAAAAAAATTTTTAGAAAAAACTATATGTGCATCTAGAAAAGACTGGTCATTGAAATTAGATGATGCATTGTGGGCATATAGAACTGCATATAAAACACCTATTGGTATATCTCCATATAGGCTACTCTTTGGAAAAGCATGCCACCTCCTTGTTGAGCTAGAACATAAAGCATATTGGGCCATGAAAATTCTTAACTTTGATATACAAGATGCAGAAAAGAATAGGTTAATACAAATAAATGAATGGACGAATTTCGCCACCATGCTTATGAGAATGCCAAGATTTATAAAGAACATACTAAGAAATGGCATGATAACCATATTATAAAAAGAGAATTCCATGAGGGACGCAAGTTCTCTTGTATAGTTCATGGCTATATTTGTTTCCAGAAAAGCTAAAATCAAGATGGACAGGTCCCTATACAATTACTAAGGTATTTCCATATGGAGCAGTAGAGATCTTTAATGAATCAAAAGGTACCTTCAAGGTAAATGGTCACAGGCTGAAAAATTGTATTAATGGAAGTTTAGAAAAGGAGAAGGAAGCATTTCAATTATAAGATCCACTTTAGAACTCAAAGAAAGTCAAACTGAAGACTATAAATCAGAACTATTAGATAGGTTGTTTCTTTTCTTTTTAGTTTTGATCATTTTTCTTTTCTTTTATTTTTTAGTAATTTATTATTGCTCTTTTACTGCTTTGGTGTGTATTTTCAATTTTGTAGAAAAAATTCAATGAGAGCTCAAGCAAAATTTCAAAGCTTTAAAGAACTAGACTGAACCAAATCAGGTGTATTCCTTCCTATCCTATATTATACCCTTTATTTTTCTGTCTCCTTTAAGACAATGTAAAATAAGTTAGGAGGTAAAAAAAAAAAAAAAATCATGTGTCAAGAAGAAAATCTTGAGCAAGATAGACTGGACAAGTGATAAAAGATAGAATTATTTGCTAATGAATGTAACGAGTTAAATAAGTAGATTAGTTGGTCGACTTTTAGCAGCCTATTTAGGTCATTAAAAGACTATTAGCACTTCTAATTGCACATGCATACTAACAAGATAAAGTAGGTATTGATTATAAAGCCAATTGAGGATTCAATTATCACTGAAAATTGGTAATTAATATACATTCTAATCAAAGAAACTTGAATTTAAGGAAAGAGCTACCTGCCTAAAAATAAAGTGCAAAAGACAGAGTATATGTGGATTGTCAAAAGCCTAATAACTGGGTCTCTGCACCTAGGTCAAGTGTGAAAATTTATGTAAAATGATGAAGGAAAGGCCAAGATGCTCAGCACAACCAAAAAAAAGAAAAAAGAAAAAGGGGGGCAGTGTGAAAGCTACCTTAATTCATGAGTATAAAATTGAGAATATATAGAAAATTGACCAAAATATATGATAAGAGAGGATACTTTTATCCTTTAATTTAACACTAAAATGCTAAAGTTAGTCATCATGAACACAAGTGCTGTAGATCTTTGATGTACTCTAAGAAAATTTTTAATTGTATTGACTAAAAAATTTGTTTCTGAAGCTCAATGCTTAATTAGCAGTATTTTCTAAACTTTTTGACCTTTAGTCCTAGATTTTATCTTTTTGATGGATAATTTTATTAAAACATGATATTAAATAAAACATTGCTAAGGGACTAGCAATGACTAAGTTGGGGGGTGTGATAAGTGATAAAACTATACTAATAAAAGTATTAAATTATAAAATAAATTAATCTATTTTTTTAAAAATTGATACTTTTGTTAATCTTATGTAGAAAAGAAGGCCACCAATATGAAGATCTTATTTTTCTAATTCAGATGAAATAAATTTCAGACAAAATGGACTTCAAACGAGCCTGAAATTGAATTTCAAAAAAAAAAATAAAAGAGAGCCAGTCCGGTTCAAACCAGTTCAGAAAAATTAGCTTAGTAGATCACTCAGTCCGACCGCATCCAGCAGACTGACCCGCTGATGCAATGCTGATGTTAACATTTTTTGCGATGCATGGTGGACCGTTTGGAGGACATTTCGGAGATTTCACATGGAGAAGTGCGCTCCAATTGACTAAAGAATGCGGTGATCCATGCAACACCGGGCTCGCGCATGGTCTACAAAGGATAATTTGAAAATTTTGTCTAATCCAATGGGTGCCTTTCACTAGGATTTGATCGGATGGTCGAAACGCATGTGCTAACGAACGACAGATGCAGCTCCCGATCGAGATCCAATTGCTGAGATTCATCCTAACTTTAAAATTAAGAATCAGAGGCTTCTCTATGCACGATCTGATGATCCAAATTTGATCTTCAAGACTGATCTAATGGTCCAAATGAATTCCGACTTGATTTAGGATTTTAAGATGATTTTTGAGTGATTTTTGGACCGTTTGATCAACATCCAATGGTTAGAATTGATCCATGACTCTTTTTGAGTTATTTTGAGAGTTTTAAACCTAATTTCAATAGGATTTCAGTGAAAAAATCCACCTCTCAGCCTATAAAAAGGTCTGCTATTGCCGAAGAAAAGAAAGAAGAGGAGAGGTAGTAAAAAAAAGAAAAGAAAAGAGATAAAGAGAGAAGAGAGAGGTAGAAAGAGAAGAGAGATTTTTGAGAGAAAAGGAAGGGCTTTTAATTTTTTTTCTTTTCTTCTTCCGACAATCAGAATATTGATCAAGGAGCTTCTTTTCTTCTTCATCAAGTTTTCCACACCAAGAGCGACGGACAATCAATTTCAACAATCAAACAGTCTAATTTTTTTATGCTTTTTATTTTATTTTCTATTTTTAAACTTGTTATCATGAACTAAATTTTCTTTTACTAAGGCTAAGGTATAGCCACTCTTTTGATGCAATATTCAGTGTGATTTATTTTTAATTTTAAATTTTATTCATGAGAAGTATATAAATCTGATCTTAATGCTTTTAGATTACTGGCCATCTTCTAATTGACCCAATGAACATAGATGCTACGGACCAAGTACATCTATATTATTGCTTCTTGATTATATACCTTGTATTATGAATCAAATTAGAATTCATATGCATGCAAAAATTTTAGTATGCTTTGGATGCAGCGTATTTTAATTAGAGGGTTTCACAAAACTTAATGCATTAATATTTATTTAAATTACACCTAGACCAAAGGATAATTAATAAATATTGATAGTTTTGCTATGCCCGGACCAAAGGATAGTGAATAAACTAGGAAAGTCCACCTCATATGAAATAAAATTAATCTAATAATCTGAATATTATATTGACCAAGTTGGTAAATTCGATTGCCTTAGTAATACGTTGCTCTTAAGTTTAAAACCCTAATAATTACACTCTCTCTATTTTTTTAAAATTTTTAATTATTTTTTTATTTTGTTCTTTAATTTCTTATTCTCATAAATCAATCTTCTAAATAAAGCATAGGAAAGAGCTTTTCAGTACTTATTTTTCAATCCTCTAGGGATGATACTCTACTCATTTACTTTATTACTTGATCGACTAGTACACTTGCCATAGCTATAGATTAGCACGTATTACTACCAACAGGAGAGACTCCATTTGTCTTGGCCTTTAGAATAAAAGCGGTCATCCCAATAGAACTCAAGCTTCTGTCAGTGCGAGTCATGGCATTCAATGAATAGCACAACTCACAGGATCTTAGGGCTAACCTCGACTTATTAAAGAAAGATGGGAAGAAGCACAAGTTTGGATGGTGGCCTACAAGCAGAAAGTAGCTCGTTATTACAACTCCAATGTTAGGGGCAAGGTATTCAAAGTGGGGGATTTGATACTTTGACGAGCAGCTATTTCACAACCTCAAAACCAAGAAAAGCTCATCCTAAATTGGGAAGGCCCATATGAAGTCAACGAGGTCGTGCGGCCAAGGACTTACTATTTAAAAGAGCTTGGAGGAGCTGATCTTCCTCAATCTTGAAATTCAAAAAATCTACGAATGTACTACCAATAATTTCATCTTAATAAAACTTTTTAATTTCAATAATTTTATTTCTTGAAACAAAATCACATGATGATAGAAAATGACTCAATCAAACTTCACCTATAAATAAAGTCTAACCTTGTCAGGAACAAGAGAAGGACCTCATCCTGATATGGATGAAGACCTTCAGTTATTTAAGATAGGAGAAAGAGAAAGGCCACTTCAACGGTCCTTTCATGCCCCTACTATCCTGTTAGGAATAGGAGGAGAACCTTGTCCTAACATGAGCAAAGTCTAATCATGTCAAAAATAAGAGGAGGATCTCATTCTGATATAGATGAAGACCTTCAACTACTTAAGACAGGAGGAGCGGAGAGACTCCTTCAATGATCCTTTCGTACCCCTACTGTCCTGTTAGGAATAGAAGGAGAACCTCATCCTAACATGAGCAAAATCTAACCATATTAGAAATAGGAGGAGGACCTCATCCTAACATAGATGAAGACCTCTGGTTGTTTAAGATAGAAGAAGGAGAGAGGCTCCTTCAACGGCCCTTTTGTGTCCCTACTGTCCTGTTAGAAACTATTAGATATATGTGCCCTAGAAGCTAGAATTAGCTGACACTTGTAATACACTTCTAAGGATAAAATTATAATTTTGACTAATATCAATAAAATGGATTATTTTCTATCACATATGTGTATTTAGTGTCTGTGATACATCCTTTGAGTTAATGGTAATGATAATTCATATTTTCAAGAGTTGAAAATTTAAGACATGAATAATCATTGTTAACTCATAAAATGCTCCCGACCATAGGATCATCACGAGGATGGTGATTGATCTGGAAGGTTGGTGTACAATCACTTCTCTTTAGTAGATGAGTCTTGAGTCTACGGTGTGGAGACACCGGAGCGAGAGTACAGGTACTCGTTAGAGAACGAGGGCACTGAGCGTGACCACCTCGAGTAGTCATTAGGGAGTCTACCTTCTCATCAATGACTGACTCGATGCTGCAGTAGTGTGTCTGGTTCTTTGACCTGAGGTGCATCGATAGTTCACCTTGAGGGTGTTATAGTTTGACTACACCATTACTCGGTCTCCTAGCCATATGGAACCCTGAGGTGTATGTTGGCTATAGCATGTTCATTGTAGGAACTGGATAGCATCAAGATGGAATCTATCTACCTCGGTGGTAGAGGAGCAGCCCTATGATGATCATGAGAATCAAGTCCAGAAGTCCATGGCCATGGCAGAGTGAAATAATAGAAAGAGTTTCTATTTAGATTTTCACATCGGACTCGAATCGAATGATTACATCATATGACAGAGACTAGGGTTTGACGAGTTCACCTTAACCCTAATCTGATCGGGGCTCAAGATAGAAGAACTTAATCACACAGGTAGCTGCACCAAGAGGTTCGCATTCAGCTCTGATGGGTTGCCACCATATACTGCTAGGTGTCACTGGTGGATTTTGGGAGCAATTAGAATGATTTAGATGATCGATCATTCTAGCTGTTCGAATCAGAAGAGTTCTGATCCATCGAAAGGAGTTTCGATGATGTCGATGATAGAGATCATGACATATCCCATTACCATACAGAACTGAACCTAACTGGGTCACACAAACAAGGGTTTGAATCTGGTGATCATCAATTGAACTGGTCCAGTTCAATTGATCTGAATGAGATTCAATTAGGTTCAAGGAAAATCGTGCTAGCACTCGATTGAACCTAACGTTCTTCTTTTACTATCATAAATAAGTTGTCCTGCCTGAGCCAAAGGAGTTTGTGCTCAATTAGAGGCCTTCATATGGTTTGACTGGAGGTTGTCCAAGTCAGAAAAGGTTGTCTTATTTTGTAAGACATTACCTGCCATTTTTGGTCACCTGCCATTTCTTGTTCTTTGACTTTGGTCAAAAGTCTACCTTTGACTGGTCAAATGTTGACCATTGACACTTTGACTTTTGACCACATGTCATGCACCTATTGGAGAGCTGGTGGGGGCTTGTCCCCCTACCAGAACCTGGCAAGGAGGAGGGCGCATGCCACCCTAGGCGTGTGCCCAAGTTGGAGGCGCCTAGGAGTCCTTGTTGGACAAGGACTCCATCTCCTTTTTGGATTCCAATTAGAGTTCTCCTAAGAACCAACTTTGACTGGTCTTAGGCACCCTCTAAGGAGGAATCTAGGGGACTCTATTTCCCACCAATCAGATTTAGATCTGATTTCACAAAGAGTTGTGATTGGTTGGGAAGAAGAGAAGTTGGATCACAGATAGTCTATAAATAAGACCCTACGCCCAACCCAGATTATGATTGGAAGTGATTGAAAGGAATCATAATTCCCATGCCCCAAGGCTGCCTCTCCCCTCTTCCTCCATGCCAAACCACCTTCTCCCTCTCCTCTCCACGTCCAAAAGGAGTTTTGGATTTTTGGTTGGTGCAATCCAGATCAAAGAAAGGCGACTGAAAGCTAGAAGGCTGCGCTGCTGCAAAGGACGACTGCTGATCTTCAAAAGGAGTTTTGAAGATCCTCCAGATCAGATCCAGATCTAATTTTTGGAGATGTGATAGAGAAGAAGAGGATCTCCAGATCTAGCCTGAGTGGATATCCGGTAGAGGCCAGGCACTTGCGTGGCTAGATCCAGAACCTTCCGCTGCATACAGGATCATCAACGGATAATAGGATTACCCATATCAAGGTAAATTAAATTTGATTTAATTTATCTAGATTTTATTTTAATTTTTAAAATAATAATAATCAGATCTGAAACATCTTAGATCTAATCTAGATTAAAAAAAAAAAATTTTGAAATATATCTCTTGATCTGATCAGATCTGAACGAACCTGGTCCGGGAAATCAGGATTTTCCTTCAACTGGTATCAGAGCCAAGGTTCTAAAAGTATTTAGATCTGATTTTAAATTTATTTTAATTAAAAAATAAATGATTTTAGATGTCACATGAGATGTGATCAGATCTGAAAATCAGAAAAAATTAAAATTAAATGATTTGGATCTAAGATTAGAAATATGCATGACTAGTTCTAAAATAGAATAGTTCTATAGAATAGTCTTGCATGTTTTTGATTTAATCTGATTAAATCATATTTTAGATCTATTTATTTACTATTTTTTGATATTATAATGGTTATAATAACATCTAAAAAATAGTAAATAAAAATTATTTAATTTTAAATATCATATGAGATATGATTGATGCATGTCTAGACTAGTTGTAGAATAGTTCTACATAATTGTCTAGATTAGAATTTATTTTGATTAGATCAATTTAAATCTAATTTTTTAGATTATTATGAGATAATTTAGATCTGAAAATATGCATGATTCGATACATGAGATGTATGCAAAATATGCCATGATTAGATCTAATTTGTATATGAGATATATGATATAGATCTAAAACTGTTTTGTAGTATTGCATGTTCCTGATTAAGGCGTTCCTCTTGGCCGTCCGGTCATAAGAATGAAGAAGGGTTTAAAGGCCCTCTCTTCCCATTCCGATGGGGTGTTCTTATGATGTGTAGGGGTGCTGCATGTTCGTCCTTAATCAGAAACCCAAAACTTACTTTCTGCAAAACCCTAGATCCTGAAACCCTAGGATTTATTGTGCATATTTTATTTATGAACCCTACTTAATTAAAAATTAAGATTATGAAATATTAATTAGGTCTAAAATTGAGAATTTTAGATCTAAGACATATTCATAATACTGGGTTCGGGCTTGGGTAGCTCAATTAGGTCTAAGCGGTTGATCAAACCGAATCAAGAGTTGGTTAGATGGGATCAACAATGCTTAAATTGACCAGCCTAATAGGATTAAGTCTGGGTCAAGATCGAGTCACGATCAAGCAAGACCTAATTAGGCTCAGAGGTTAGAGTCTGGATTGTAGGCTAACCCAATTGGTTCTGGCTCAATAATTTGGTGTCTAAGGTAAGTTTGGCACATACGACCGACTGGTTTTTAATTGGAAGCTACTCGACCTGAATGCGTTCTTGTATGAGTTAATGGCATATTCCTTCCACCGGTCTCACTTACCTGGCCATATCTGTTGACACAGTTCTGATCTGAGGTGGTCAATAATCCGAGCTAACCCATGCCACTAGGTTAGTCATAATTGTTATGACTATGACAAGTCTAGTTTAATGAGACCTGAATCAATTCTCCCTAAGAAAAGATTAAGTCTGAGGTCTTCCACCATTGTAGATGTGCGGGCCCTTCCCGGGGTTGATTGTTCTCGGCTGGATACAGTGGCTCAGTTGCACCGAAAGATGCAACCATGTCTATTAGGCATTGGATGCTATGGGCTGGAGGATGAGTTGGGCTCAATATTTTGGATACGGTGAGAGACTCAATTAGGAACCCAGTCTATGCAAATGGTGGGTCTGACTTAACTAAGGAGTGGATCAATATTCCGGATACGGTGAGATTCATGAATTAGAGACCAAGTTTGGGTGCACCATGATTAGAGAATCATTGAACAAGAGTTGTTCACTCATTGGCTAACCCATCACCAATAACTGTTAGGTGAGGTGATGAGTCAGTTGGTGAGACCGCACCACCCACTAGAAATCATTAATCGTGGAGATTTTTGCATCTCTACAGAGGGAGTGTAGGGATCCGAGAAAATAGTGGGAGCTAATTTGTTTAAAAATAAAATTTCCTAAACAAATTGGTCAAGTCAAAATTACAGTATCTAACTAGAATCTTTGACTCTCTACAGGAAAATGTCTGCGTCCAACCCATTGGCACGTATCCTGGACACACATAGACTGACTGGACCCAATTATAAAGATTGGCTCAGGAACTACAAAATTATTTTGGGTTCCGAGAAGTTAACCCATGTACTGGACCAGGACCCTCCCACCTTACCAGCCCGTCCATCCATTGAACAGAGAGCGTCTCTGGAAAAATGGATAGACGAAGATAATAAGGCCAGATATTACATGTTGGGCTCGATGTCTGATGAGCTCCAGCGCCAACATGAAGATATCGGGACTGCTCGCCAAATGTTGGCTCACCTGCAGGAGATGTTTGGTGAACAGAGTCGCGCAGCCAAATATCAAGTCACGAAATGACTTTTTAAGGCTAAGATGCGTGATGGGCAGTCAGTCCAAGATCACTGTCTGACAATGATCAAGGACATGGAAGAGCTTGAGAAGCTCGGTGTGAAGTTAGACTTGGACCTGCAGAATGATATTATTCTGCAATCCTTGACTGATGCATATGGGCAATTCATCATGAATTACCACATGCATAAACTTCAAAATTCCTTGGCCGAATTAATGAATATGCTGGTTACCGCTGAGCTTTCTATGAAAGGTTCTAAAGGCTCAGTTCTTGCTATGGAACGGACTTCTTCCAAAAGAAAGTCTTATGGAAAGAAAAAGAAGTCTGTGAAAAAGCAAAAGGTGGAAGGAGCAAAGAAGAAGAAGGCAGAGCCGAAGAAAAAGGCCGATGTCAAAGGAAAGTGTTTCCATTGCAACAGCGACGGCCATTGGAAGCGGAACTGCCCTACTTACCTGGCCACCCTGAAGAACAAGAAGGAAGGTCCTTCTGGAGGTATGCTCGTTATTGAGTCTAACCTTACGGTTTCTTCTGCATCCAGTTGGGTGCTTGACTCTGGTTCTAGTGCTCATCTGTGCACTTCCATGCAGGGTCTTGAGGATAGCAGGAGGCTGAGGGATGGAGACATGATCCTACGCATCGGTAATGGAGCAAGAGTTGCTGCAGTAGCCGTGGGAACATACCCTCTTCGATTACCATCTGGTTTAGACTTAGTTTTGAAAGACTGTTATTATGTGCCTGCAGCTAGCAGGAATTTGATTTCTGTTTCATGCTTAGCACAAGAAGGCTATGTGATTACCTTCTTTAAGGACCATTGTAACATTCTTTATGAAAGAAATAAAATTGCAAATGGTTTTCCTTATTAATGGTCTTTATCAGCTACATATTGATGTACCTATTCTAACTATCGAGCAAAACGTGAATGCCAAACGACCTAGGGATAGTCCAAACGATAGATATCTATGGCACCTGAGATTAGGTCATATAGCAGAAGATAGGATCAACAAATTGGAGAAAAATGGGCTATTGAGTCCATTGACTTTCCGAGTCATATCCAACTTGTGAATCTTGTCTTCAAGGCAAAATGACTAAACTCCCTTTTGTTGGACATGGGGAGAGGGCCACAGATCTCCTTGCCCTAGTACATACTGATGTGTGCGGCCCATTTGATGTGCCGGCTAGAGGCAATTTTGTCTACTTCATTACCTTTACCGATGATCTGTCTAGGTATGGGTATGTGTATCTTATGAGACACAAGTCTGAAGCTTTTGAAAAGTTCAAAGAATTCAGACATGAAGTAGAAAAATAAACTGAAAAACCCATTAAGGTTCTTCGATCAGATCGAGGAGGTGAATACCTTAGCCGAGAATTCCTAGACTATCTCAAGGAAAAATGGCATAGTCTCTCAATGGACTCCACCAGGAACACCTCAACTCAACGGGGTTTCAGAATGGAGAAATCGGACTCTATTGGATATGGTTCGATCCATGATGAGCTTCACAGACCTCCCTGATTTTCTTTGGGGACACTCATTGTTAACTTCAATTTATCTACTGAATAGGGTTCCCTCTAAAACCGTTCCTACCACACCGTATGAGATATGGCACGGTAAGAAACCAAGTCTGAGTCATCTCAGAATTTGGGGTTGTCCGGCTCATGTCAAAAGACAACAAGCGGACAAGTTAGAGTTTAGGTCCTTTAGAGCTCGATTCATAGGATATCCTAAAGAGTCATTAGGATACTATTTCTACATTCCAGAAGACCACAATGTGATTGTGAGTCGACATGCCATCTTTCTTGAAAAATAGTTTATTCAAGATAGCGGCATTGGAAAGCAGATTAAGCTTGATGAGAAAGTCTCACAAGTACAACGAGCTAAGGACCAATTGGAACCAAATCAGGTTGAGCCAATAAGAACACTACCTCCTCCACCTCGTAGATCGGAAAGAGTTTTCCATCCCCCTGAAAGATACTTAGGTATTATTTCAGAGGAAAGTAGAGAAAATGTTCCTCGTAGGTAATGGTGCTCATGGTGATGATCCCAAAACCTACAACGAGGCGATATCAGATATCGACTCCGAGAAATGGCTAGAGGCAATGCAGTCAGAAATTGACTCGATGCACTCAAACCAAGTCTGGACCTTGGTAGATCCACCAGAAGGTATAGTACCTATTGGGTGTAAATGGATCTTCAAGAGAAAGATTGGTGCAGATGGGAATGTGGAGACATTCAAGGCTAGACTAGTGGCAAAAGGTTATAGTCAACGCGAAGGCATTGACTATCAGGATACCTTTTCCCAGTGGCTATGCTAAAATCCATCCGCACATTGCTTGCCGTTGCAGCCTATTTCGATTATGAAATATGGCAAATGGACGTGAAAACGGCATTCTTAAATGGATATCTTGAGGAAGATATCTATATGGAACAGCCGCTAGGTTTCACATCCAGTGATACTGATCACAAGGTTTGCAAGCTGCAAAGGTCCATATATGGACTTAAGCAAGCATCTCGGAGCTGGAACACTCATTTCAATGATGTGATCAAAATGTTTGGTTTCATCAAAAATGAAGAGGAACCGTGTGTTTTCAAAAAGGTCAGTGGGAGCGCTGTTGTCTTCCTCGTATTGTACGTGGATGACATCCTCCTTATTGGGAATGATATTCCCATGATGACAACAGTCAAATTATGGTTGTCCAAGGAATTCTCCATGAAAGACCTAGGTGAAGCATCCTTTATTCTAGGAATTAAGGTCTATAGGGATAGACCGAATAGGATGCTAGGACTTTCACAGAAGATGTACATAGAGAAAGTACTAAAGAGGTTTAGTATGGAAAACTCTAAGAGGGGATTAATACCCTTCAGACATGGTATTCATCTTTCCAAGAAGATGTGCCCTAGCACACCTGAGGAAATAGAACGCATGAGCAAGATCCCTTATGCTTCTGCAATAGGGAGCCTCATGTATGCCATGCTATGTACACGACCTGATATAGCCCATGCTGTGAGTGTCACAAGCAGATATCAGTCAAATCCAGGTGAAGAACACTGGACTTCTGTGAAATGTATCCTTAAGTACTTGAGAAGAACTAAGGATATGATGTTGGTCTTTGGTAATGGAGAACTCCAAGTCCAGGGATACACAGACTCGATTTCATGTCCGATATAGATGATCGAAAGTCGACATCTGGGAGTCTGTTTGTGTGCAATGGTGGTGCTGTCAGCTGGAAGAGTTCCAAGCAAACGGTGATAGCAGATTCCACCATGGAAGCAGAATATATCGCTGCATCAGAGGCTGCGAAGGAAGCATTCTGGTACAAGAAGTTTGCTGCAGAAATTGGAGTAATGCCATCAGATGCCATTCCTCTATACTGCGACAACAATGGCGCCATAGCCCTTGCTAAGGAGCCGAGGTCTCACCAGAAATCCAAGCACATTGAGCGGCGATACCACCTCATCCGCGATTACCTCGAGAAGGGTTACGTCGAGGTCAAGAGAGTCAACTCCACAGATAATGTGGCAGACCCACTTACAAAGCCGTTGGGCCAGCAGAAGATCGAAGCCCACCTTGAGAAGATGGGACTTAGACTTGTAGCCAATTGGCTTTAGGACAAGTGGGAGATTGTTAGATATATGTGCCCTAGAAGCCAGAATTGGCTGACACTTGTAATACACTTCTAGGGGCAAAATTATAATTTTGACTAATAATCAATAAAATGGGTTATTTTCTATCACATATGTGTATTTAGTGTCTGTGATACATCCTTTGAGTTAATGGTAATGATAATTCATATTTTCAAGAGTTGAAAATTTAAGACATGAATAATCATTATTAACTCATAAAATGCTCCCGACCATAGGATCATCACGAGGATGGTGATTGATCCGGAAGGTTGGTGTACAATCGCTTCTCTTTAGTAGATGAGTCTTGAGTCTACGGTGTGGAGACACCGGAGCGAGAGTACAGGTACTCGTTAGAGAACGAGGGCACTGAGCGTGACCACCTCGAGTAGTCATTAGGGAGTCTACCTTCTCGTCAATGACTGACTCGATGCTGCAGTAGTGTGTCTGGTTCTTTGACCTGAGGTGCATCGGCAGTTCACCTTGAGGGTGTTATAGTTTGACTACACCATTACTCGGTCTCCTAGCCATATGGAACCCTGAGGTGTATGTTGGCTATAGCATGTTCATTGTAGGAACTGGATTGCATCAAGATGGAATCTATCTACCTCGGTGGTAGAGGAGCAGCCCTATGATGATCATGAGAATCAAGTCCAGAAGTCCCATGGCCATGGCAGAGTGAAATAATAGAAAGAGTTTCTATTTAGATTTTCACATCGGACTCGAATCGAATGATTACATCATATGACAGAGAACTAGGGTTTGACGAGTTCACCTTAACCCTAATCTGATCGGGGCTCAAGATAGAAGAACTTAATCACACAGGTAGCTGCACCAAGAGGTTCGCATTCAGCTCTGATGGGTTGCCACCATATACTGCTAGGTGTCACTGGTGGATTTTGGGAGCAATTAGAATGATTTAGATGATCGATCATTCTAGCTGTTCGAATCAGAAGAGTTCTGATCCATCGAAAGGAGTTTCGATGATGTCGATGATAGAGATCATGACATATCCCATTACCATACAGAACTGAACCTAACTGGGTCACACAAACAAGGGTTTGAATCTGGTGATCATCAATTGAACTGATCTAGTTCAATTGATCTGAATGAGATTCAATTAGGTTCAAGAAAATCGTGCTAGCACTCGATTGAACCTAACGTTCTTCTTTTACTATCATAAATAAGTTGTCCTGACTGAGCCAAAGGAGTTTGTGCTCAATCAGAGGCCTTCATATGGTCTGACTGGAGGTTGTCCAAGTCAGAAAAGGTTGTCTTATTTTGTAAGACATTACCTGCCATTTTTGGTCACCTGCCATTTCTTGTTCTTTGACTTTGGTCAAAAGTCTACCTTTGACTGGTCAAATGTTGACCATTGACACTTTGACTTTTGACCACATGTCATGCACCTATTGGAGAGCTGGTGGGGGCCTGTCCCCCTACCAGAACCTGGCAAGGAGGAGGGCGCACGCCACCCTTGGCGTGTGCCCAAGTTGGAGGCGCCTAGGAGTCCTTGTTGGACAAGGGACTCCATCTCCTTTTTGGATTCCAATTAGAGTTCTCCTAAGAACCAACTTTGACTGGTCTTAGGCACCCTCTAAGGAGGAATCCAGGGGACTCTATTCCCACCAATCAGATTTAGATCTGATTTCACAAAGAGTTGTGATTGGTTGGGAAGAAGAGAAGTTGGATCACAGACAGTCTATAAATAAGACCCTGCGCCCAACTCAATTGTGATTGAAGTGATTGAAAGGAATCACAATTCCCATGCCCCAAGGCTGCCTCTCCCCTCTTCCTCCATGCCAAACCACCTTCTCCCTCTCCTCTCCACGTCCAAAAGGAGTTTTGGATTTTTGGTTGGTGCGATCCAGATCAAAGAAAGGCGATTGAAAGCTAGAAGGCTGCGCTGCTGCAAAGGACGACTGCTGATCTTCAAAAGGAGTTTTGAAGATCCTCTAGATCAGATCCAGATCTAATTTTTGGAGATGTGATAGAGAAGAAGAGGATCTCCAGATCCAGTTCGAGTGGATACCGGTAGAGGCCAGGCACTTGCGTGGCTAGATCTAGAACCTTCCGCTGCATACAGGATCATCAACGGATAATAGGATTACCCATATCAAGGTAAATTAAATTTGATTTAATTTATCTAGATTTTATTTAATTTCTAAAATAATAATAATCAGATCTGAAACATCTTAGATCTGATCTAGATCAAAGAGAAAAAATTTTGAAATATATCTCTTGATCTGATCAGATGTGAATGAACTTGGTCCGGGAAATCAGGATTTTCCTTCAAAAATAAGAGGAGAACCTCGTTCTAACATGAGCAAAGCCTAACCATGTCAAGAATAAGATGTGAGGATTTATGATGCTCCCAAGCCTTGGAAGGCCACTGAAGGAGCCAAGGCGTTGGCTCTGAAGATTCCAGGGTCTTGGTTGGTGCTTCAGAGATCTAGGACACAAGGTAAAGTAAGAAACCAATGTCAGAGAATCAAGACTGCAGAAGAAAGATTTTCTATAAGTTAGCTAGCTCAGTCCAAAACTGGGTCAGCTAAGTCTCAAAGCATAGATAAAATAGAGAGCTGAGCATTCAAAACTGCTGGCACGGCACAGGACTGGGCTTACTCAGTTTTGGACTGAGCCGATCCAGTGGAACTTAGCCGACTTAGTGCGTAGAAAGAGTAATGCGAGGGTCTATTTTAGGCTAGGGTCTGGGTTGATCCTAGGGGCCTTAAGGTCTGGTTTAAGAGATCTTAAGGGGCCTAATTCATATATGGGTCAGGTCTAGATCTAGAGGATGAGAGCATGGGAGACATGGGTGTACATGGGCTCAATGAGTGTTTTCATGTATTGGGTTAGCCAGGGGAGATTTTGGTCGGACCTAATGGCTATGTATAAATACATAGGTTGTATTAGAATTTTCAAGAGTGGAATCAATACAGATCTTTTCTCCTTCAATTCTCTCTTCTTCTCTTCTCCTTAGAGATGTCGACCCAGGGTTCTTGAAGAAGCCCTAGAGAAGGGGGCGTCTCCCTCAAGCCTAAGGAGGGAGGCACCCCAACATAGATTCAGGTGGAGGGTCGGTGGTTTGCTGCCCATAGAGAACATCACAGGTTCCTTTAGGTCCGTGCTAAAGATCAAAGGCTTTCGCAACATGGTATCGGTGCTTGTGATGTCAAGGATAATTGGCATTCGAACGATATCATGGATCTACAATTTGGTATCAGAGCTAGGTGATGCCTGAAATATTGTAGTTGACAATATGGTATCAGAGCTAGGTTTCAGAGTCTGATGGTGTGTGGAAGCGAAAGAGAAGTCATACAAGATGAAATCAAAAATCTGCATAAGAATTTTATGGTATATCTCAAATCTACCTTATTGTTACTGTGGTTTGGCCAATCGAGAGCAGCGAGTTGAAGGTGGAGGTTGAGAGGATTAACAAAAAGAATTTTTCTAGGGTTGAAGGATTGGGTGCATGATTTGCTGATCGATCTTGGTGGAAAGGCCGGGATGTATGATGATTATGTGACAGGCAGAGAGTGCTAGAGTGCTGCAGTAGCATTTTTCTATAGATGTAGGGCTAAGAGAGGCTCAACGATGCAGCAGCCGAGGAAGGTATCTCAATAGAGAGCATCAAAATTTTTTAGAAAGATGGGCAGTGTAGGATTGTTGAAGAGAGATTTCTAAGGAGTAATGGTCGAAGGAAGGCTGAAGAAGCGACTGTACGTCTTTCGATGTCAGGAAGTAATCAGAGGAGCATTCAGTAGTTCGACCAGAGCATGCATTTATGAAGCCTTAGGATGATGAAGATGGATGATCCATGGAGGTCCAACAGATTATGGTTGAGAGGCTATAGAGCGGTGCAGAGACAAGGCTAGAGAGCGTTGGAGTGCTGTAGTAGCACTTTTCTAGAGGCACAGGGTTGAGAGAGGTTCAATGATGTAGCAGTCGAGGAGTGTATCTCAGTAGATGGTGTTAAGGGCATCTCAAAAAGATTGACTGCAGATCTTAGAGAGAACCAAGAGGTCTCTAAGAGTGTCAGGGGCATCAAGCAGTCAAAAGTATCATGGATCAGATTTCTTCTATAGGGGCACTAGGAAGAGTCATGGTTTAGATGGAGGATGGTTCTCCAGGCACAACTAAAGCGATGGCTAGTGTTGCGGCAGAAGAGAAGGATTAGGATGAAATTTCCTAAGGTTCAGTCACTAGATTCAAAAGAGTTGGATGAGCTCTTGGGTTTCGAAGGTGCTCGTAGGTTGCGAAGGTATCTAAGATGGCTTCGAAAAAGACTGCAGAGTGTGGAGAATTCGAAGGAGCAGCGATGGTGTTCAAGGTGCAGCGGTAGGCTCAGTAGTGTAGTATTGAGTGGTTGGCCTCGAGGGACTCGATGATAAAGTCGACTTCTATGGCATCAGGTGGACTTCGGATATAGGTGGAGCTTTGCAGTGGTGTTTTCATAAGTGGAGAGAAAATTTGATATTGTTCAAAGCTGAGGGTCAGCATCAGTGATGCATAGTTTCGGATGGAGCGGTGTGTGCAGGTGGACAGGCGTAGCTCTGAGGAGATCGTGTCAAGTGGTACAGCATGTGTTGGTGTAGAAATGTTTTAGGTTCTCCAGGAAAGTTCAAAGAAAGTGATGCAGCTACTAAGCAGAAAAAATTTTATAATTTCAAGATGGTGCCAAGAAGCAAGCACAGATCTTCAATGATGGAGGCGGTCATCCAAAAAGCCTCAAAGGTGCACAACAGCTAAAGAGGATTGGCGGAGGTGATGTTTGCATAGGTGCTATCGAGTACGTAGGGACAGTGGGATCATGCAGGAGGGCATTGTCGAGGAATTTACCAAGGCTTGCGGCACTAAGGTGGAGATTGTGAGGCCACGATTGGAGCCAGGGCATTGGCTTTAGGGATTTCAGGGGCTTGATTGGTGCTTCGGAGATCCGGGATATAAGGTGAAGTAAGAAACCAAAGTCGGAGAATCAAAACTGTGGAAGGAAGATTTTCTGCAGGTTAGCCAACTCCGTCCAAAATTGGATCAACAAAGTCTTAGAGCACAAGCAAAATAGAGAGCTAAGCATTCGGGACTGATGGCATGCCACAGGACTGGGCCGACCCAATGGAACTTAGCTGGCTTAGTGCTGAGACTAAGCTGGATCAGTGCGCGAGCAGAGTTATGTGAGGGTCTATTTTAGGCTAGGATCTGGGTTGATCCTAGGGGTCTTAAGGCTTGGTTCAAGAGATCTTAAGGGGGCTAATTCATGTATGGGTCGGGTCTAGATCCAGAGGATGAGAGCATGAGAGACATGGGTATACATGGGCTCGGTGAGTGCTTTCATGTATTGGGTTAGCCAGGAGAGTTTTTGGTCGGATCTAATGGCTATATATAAATAAATAGGTTGTATTAGGATTTTCAAGAGTGGAATCAATATAGATCTTTTCTCTCTCAATTCTCTCTTCTTCTCTTCTCTCTAAAGTTGCTGCCTCAGGGTTCTTGAAGAAGCCCTAGAGAAAAGGGTGTCTCCCTCAAGCCCAAGGAGGGAGGCACCTCATCATAGATCCAGGTGGGGGATCGGTGGTTTGCTGCCCATAGAGAATGTCACAGGTTCCTTTAGGTCCATGCTAAAGATCAAGGGCTTCCACAAAATGGTATCAGTGCTTGTGATGTCAAGGATGATTGGCATTCGAGCGATATCATGGATCTATAATTTGGTATCAGAGCTAGATGATGCCTGGGACATTATGGATGGCAATATAGGAGGAGGACCTCATCTTGACATGGATGAAGACATTCGATTATTTAAGACAGAAGGAGGGAAGAGGCCCTTTCAACGATCCTTTCGTGCCCCTACTGTCCTGTTAGAAATAGAAGGAGAACCTTATCCTAACATGAGCAAAGCCTAACCGCATCAGAAATAGGAGGATCTCATTCAAACACAAATGAAGACCTCCCATTGTTTAAGATCGAAGGAGGGGGAGGCCCTTTCAACACCCCTTTCACACCCCAATGGTCTTGTTAAGGATAGGAGAAGGACCTCATTCTAATAAGAAAAGAGACCGGATGTGTCAGGAATGAGAAGAGAACCTCATCCTGACATAGAAGAAGATCTCTGATTAAGCATCCCCAACAACCATATTTTCAAAAAAAAAGAAAGAAAGAAAAAATTAAAAAGAAAGGAAAGCAGAGCTATCGACAAATATTCAACCCACACAGAGCAAAAATGGGAGAAGATATCATTTCATTAAAATCAAAGTTGGTTACAAAATAAGGGTCGATAAAATTGGTTACAAAAGTGAGAAGGAAAAAGCCGAAGTTCTAATAGGGATTAGATTTCTGGAACTTCGGACTGCTAGCCATCACCAAGGATTTCTTCAGGCTGTCAATCTCTTCCTCAAGCTTCTTTCTCCTTACTAAGTTATCATGGAATATCCTGTCAATCTTTCGATATTTTTTCTCTGATACCTGTAGTCATTTCCTCAGAACCTCTAACTTGGCTTCAGCATTCTTGATAGCTTGCTGTTCGTAAATCAACTGAAGCTTCAGTCGCTGAACTTTGGCTTTCTCTATCCTAATTAATTTCGAGAGTTCGCCCATGATTCTCTTTAGAGAGGCAATCTCCTTGGACTCTTTGCTTGTGCCGAACTAATAACTATCGATGAGCTGCTGTTGAAGTCGAGCCACCTTACTATTAGCAGCATGGAGTTTTTGCTCCAACATGAATATTCTTCCACTCCAGCCCAACCGATAGGTCTCATAGGCAAGCTCGGCATCGTGCAACTGCTTGAGTGTAGAGAACCTTTGAGACCAATCCCATTCATATCAAACTTTGTTGGAAGATCATGGCGAACTCTCCTCTAATAGCTGAATCTTTTTTTTGCCATCTTAAGCTCAACTTTGAGGGAGCTGACCTTCATAGTTAATGCCCGGGACTTGTCACTGGCACTTTTTCTAAGTTCGGCCAACTCTCTCTCAAAGTTCTTTCTTGATATTGAAGCTCACGAAATCTTCATGTATAACTTGTGAAGGTGAGTGACCTCAACTGTCACCTCTGAAGCATTTTTTCTGGATCTTTGAAGCTCGTCTTCCATCTTCTCCAATTTTTTCTTCAAGTGATGGATTTTTTTCTTTAAACTTTTGACTATGGGTCTCAGGGGGATACCTTGAGATAGTGGCTCAGCATCGGTTAGAGATGACTGGCCTTGACTTCGATCACTAGAAGGATTCTGAACAATACTCACCACAGCACAAGTATAAGAAAAAGGAAGCTCATTTTTATTTCTCAAAATATTTAAACATACATCAAAAAGAAAAAAAAAGTATAACTATTTAAAATTCTAGACCTCGAGAGGAATAGCGGTGGATGAGGTCGGAGCATTCTCAATCACCTTCGGCTCTGGTGCAGGTCTGAGTGCCTCAATGGTAGGTTCGGAGGGCTCAAAGGTGACTTCAGTAGGAGAAGGGTCGACTACAGCAGTGGACGGTCCCGCCACTTCATTAGAAACTTTTCTGTATAAGAAATCAAGATCGAGCTTATGAAACTAGCCAGCCACATGATCCTTGTAGAGCTCGTATCCCTTCTGGAAGGCCTCCTGACTAAATGCAACATTCAGATCCCTTATTTCAAAGGAAACCTTGAACTTCTCCACCACCTAGATTTTCATCTTCGAGATCTATCTTGAAGTTTGATGCTTCAGTTCAGTGATCTTAACCTCGGCCTTCTTCCTCCTCTCCTCCTCCAAGGCCAAAGTGGCCTTTAATCCTGTCGAGGTGAGTTCCTCTTTTCTAAGCACCTCCTAGAGTCCTTCGACCTCGACCTCCTTCTCTTTTATAAAATGGTCAGCCTCGGCGATCTTCTCCTGAAGATGATCAACTTCGGCTTGAAGGTCCTCTTGGGCCTTCAATGCCTCTAACCTCAAGCGATGCACCATTTTGATGTGGGCCAGTATTTGATGATCTGACTGCAATAAATGAATTGTATTATGCATCCAAAAAAAGAAGAAGAAGAATCGACAAGGCGATTACCTTGAGGAAGGTCCCAAGGAAATCCCAGATGAGCTACGTATAGTCAAGGTCGGCCATCTGGTCTACTACCTCGGGCATAGTAAACTTGTCAGTTAAGTCCCAAACAATGTTTGAATTGCCGAAAGGGTCTTCTCTCGAATTATCGCTATCATCATTAGACCCACCAAGGCGTGCCTTGCAAAGCACCATCATGATGACCTTCTTCCCTTTTTTCTTCTCCCCTTCTTCCCTTCCAATGGGAGGCTGCAGGGCTGGGTCTTCAATTGGGGGCCTCAAGGATGATGGAGGCATGGAGCCTCCATCAACAGCATCGACCTTGGTGGTAAGGATGACTTCGGTGTCTTCGGCAGCTCCGTAGACCTCGACGGCAATATTGGGGGTCGCGGAGCTCGGAACATCGACATTCATCATCTTTGAGCTTTTGTTTGATGCCTTTTCTTTCCTCTTCCAGGCATGAAGCCCCTTGGCAAGCATTTCGACCGCTTGGGTGTCCATCTCTGCAACAAAAAAGGAATCACAATCAGCAACTAATGCATACAAAATCTTATAAAAGTTTGCAAAGTAGAAAAATGTACCCATAGGATTGAGGGAACTCAAGTCCATGTTGAACAAAGTATGTTCTTTTAGAAGTTTGAGAAGAAGAGGAGCCCGGTAGGTCTTAAGTTTGTTGGCAGAGTCAAGATCACCCCTATCTAAACTAGGTACTCGATGAACTGACTCTCTAAGCAGACCCCAAGGAGGAAGCCCTAGCAGTAACGTTGGACAATATACGAAGAAGTACCTCTCCTACCAATTGTCAATGAAAGAAGGGGCACCTTTTAGTAGCCCCTTCTTGCCAAACTAGGAAGAAAAGTACTACCAGTTCTATGTAGAAAGATGGCATTTGAAGGTATAGTAACTTCTGAAAAGTAAAATGGTCAGATGGATTTCGGCTAGGTGGCCAAGGAAGAGAAATCCAATCACAAATCTGAAAGAGTTCGGCACAACAGAAGCTAAGGAGATATTCAAAAAATGGAGAAGTGCAACTACAAAGGATGGAAGAGGAAGTTTTAGTCTGGCACGAAGAGCTTCCAAGTATAGACAAAATCGACTAGGTGGAGGAGAGCAAGCTCGGTCATTAGGTCCAGGGAGTTCTAGTTCGTAGTCCAAAGGGACCCCGTATTGAATCCTAATTAATGAAAGATCGTCTGGGGTTAAGGTACAGGGGATCGCCCCCGGTACGAAGTTTGGATGGGACATACTTCTAAGGTTGATCTCATCTGTAGGATCAGGGTTTCGGAAGGTTGGATTGGATGAACTCCAAGAACAGGTAGACTGAGAAGTTTTTGAAGACATTCAAATCAAACGAACACTGAAAAATCTCCAAAAAATCAAGAAAATAAGGAGTGAAATCTTCTTGAAGAAACCAAAAGGATGAAATGCAAGAGACACCAAAATAATCGAAAGAAAGATTGTGAAACTAACCTAGATTGATTAAGGAGAGCAATGAGATGACAAGCATGGCGGAAATCAAGCAAGAAAGCACTTGCGGGTGGAAGAAATAGAGAAGAAAATCGGAGAACTCTCAGATGGGAAGAAGGACATTGGAGAAAGAAAGAGAAGAGCTCAAAGAGAAATATGATCCCAAGGAGAAGAAGACAAATTTAAATTCCCTGCAGAGCTCGAGATGGTTATGATGGCAAGTCATCTTCGGTCGATCTGCGATTGACGCATGTCCCACTCATCAGGCAGGCGATCGACGACTGACAAAACTTTAATTGTGCGATATCTGGGGTAGAGTTTCGATGGGAGTTTTGAAAAATCATCCTTTCGGGTCACCTTATATTTGAGAAGTTTCGGCGCCAGTGCAACAAATACCAAGGCTCTCCATCCAACAAGCGCAAAACTCAGAAAGAAACTTCGATAATTATCTTTATGTACTTCCTTCCTTTGACTTTCAAACTCGGGAGTAGGGGGACTTTTGTTGGGGTTAAATCCGCTCCTATCGAAGTTCAGTTTGGTATCTTGTCTTAGAATGAGTCGGACTTCCCCCAACTGGACTTCCTCCAACCAGACTCCTTCCAGCCAGACTTCCCCCAGCCAGACTTCCTCCAACCCGACTCCCTCCAGTCGGACTTTTCCCAGTCGAACTTCCTCCAGTCGGACTTCCCCCAACCAAACTTCCTCCAGCCAGACTCCTCTAGTCGAACTTCTCTAATTGAACTCCCTCAAGCCAAACTCCTCTAGGCAAACTCCTTCCTATAGCCTACGGGCTCCTTCCAGTCGAACTTCTCTCTGTCCATGTAAGGAACCTAGCATCAATTCTCGATACTGCAAATATCAGTCAACACTTAGACAATCTTAGAAACACCCAAACTTCAACTATCAAATTCCAATAGGCTGGTACGTCACTACAATAGACACTACCCTCTACAACAAATTCCATATGGCCCCGAACGACCCACTATCAGACAGTTACGGCTGTCACCATCAATTTGTTACAAGCTCTGCCTATATAAGAGATCCTTCAGATATGTTTTCTCTCTAAACTAAAATTTTTGTTTCAATTTTTCTGAGCACACTATTTCTATTGATCAAAAAATCTGACTTGATCATCGAAGAGTCCTACCGGAGCCACCATCCTCGACTCCAGCCAGAACTTTGTTTTGTAGGTCATCTATGAGGATCTCATCTTCTCCAGCTCCTACATAGTTCGACATCAATTAGATTCTGCACTAATAGCATAGTCTTCTCTCCAAATGCTCATCTTCTTTCCTCTATTGAATGAAAAACTGACTTGAGCATCAGAGGATTCCCATCGGAGCCAACTTCGATCGAGAACTTTTCTTATAGGTATGGTCACCTCCATCCCATGACCACCGACTCGCCGCCATCATGCAACTCCGACAATCCAACCTTGAGGCAAATTTCTGCATCAACAAGACTACATCACTAATTAGAGAGGAGACTATCAGGATGATTTAGAAGATCTCTACTATGAGAGTTGATTAGGGCCAGACATCAGGAGATGCTAGTCCACCCTCACCTTTTTAGCAAATACCCAGTCCTTGGAGATACCATGATTTTTCTCTTAAGATGCTAGGTTTCATCTTTTAAAGCTATTTTACCCCTAGCAATCTATCTTTTGATAGCATACATTATGGATGTTTTTATTATAACATTACCATGGCATCACCTAGCTTTGATACCAATTGTTGAAAACCATGGTACTGCTCTGTTACCAATTATTGTGAAAACTTCTAATCTTTAGCATGGACCTAAGAAAATCTTTGACATTCTCTAAGGGCAACAAACCACCAATCCATAAATTTACATATGTGATGCGGCACCTCTCTCCTTAGGATTGAGGGAGGCACCCCCTTGAGGCGGCAACTCTAGAGAGAAGAGAGAAGACAGATTGAGGAAGAAAAGATATGTATTTCAATCCACGTTATAAAATCTTAATACAACATATGTATTTATATATAGCTATTATGCCCGACCAAAAACTTTCCTGGCTAATCCAATACATGAAAGCACTCACCGAGCCCATGTACATCCATGTCTTCCATGCTCTCATTCCCTAGATCTAAATCTGATCCATACATGTGTTAGCCACCTTAATACCTTATTAGACCAGATCTTAAGATCCCAAAAAAAAACTCGTCTAGTTCTGTTCGCCACCATCGAGCCAGCTCTATCAGAAACTGAGCTAGCTCGACTGCATCTCGCCCAAACCCTATCTTCTATCTGCTTGAGACACTCGGCTCGATTGCACCTCGAGTCGGCTTGGTCTCAATCCAAGCCGGTTCGACTACGTATCCAAGCCAGCCCACCTATGTATCAGCCTCTTGTCTTAGCTAATTCTTCTTTTGGCTTTAGTCCTTTGCTCCATCTTATGTTCTAGATCTCTGGAGCACCACCAAGCTTCTCAAGGTTCTCACACCTAAACCTCAAGTTCGTGCAGGGCTATATGTCCCCTTCATCTTAGGATAACTCATGTCCTAACCCTAGGACTCACACCTATCCTAGATTCCTGGAGCCAACACCCTGGCTCCTCTGGTGGCCCTCCAAGGCTTGGGAGCACCACACCAAATTCTATAATTTTGATGTTTATTCTCTTTGAAATCACTTCTTATAATCACTTTTTCGAATCGATGAAAAGTTGATCTTTTGATAAAAATTCAATGTGTGGTGATCTGTTTGATTTTTATACTTATTTGGTTGATTGAATATGTGCTCTATTTATAAATCTAATGGGAAGAAAAATGCAAAGTTCATTCTCTTAAAACTAAACGACTATGCATAATTTTTTTTAAAAAAATAGGAGGGGGGTGGGTGGGTGGAAAGAATCAAAAGAAATGAATTTTCTAGCATTAATTATGAAAAGTGGAGAGAGAAAATATTATTGAAATATTAAAAGTGAAACCTTTTTGGAACTTAATAAAATATATATTATTGATAATCATTTGTACTTCACTTGTTTTGATCTATTTGTGCACTCTTGTTTTCTAGTTATTTAATTTATTTTGGAGAAATCATTTCTAATTTGCTTTTGTAAAATCATTATTTTTAAAAGAGAATTTATTGGTGAATATTTATTCTTTGATTTGAGCAATCATGTATTTTTGATTATTTGATTTGTTCATACATTGTATGGATTGATCCTATTATCTTTTTAATAATTAATTAGTACCAAGCTGAATTTGAAATATTTCCATGTTTTGCTATGATTGATCATTCTCAAGAAATGGATTTAAAACATGTTTTTCTTAAATCTTCAAAAAGTTATTATTTTATTTTCAAAATAATTGATATAACTCTATTTATTTTTTACAATTGGTATTAGGCAACCTACTATTGTCTTATACTTTCTTGCTTTATTTCTTGGCAAAAAGAAAAATGATATTTTATTATAAGCCTATTTTGCTCTGATATCATATTTTGTTTTGCTTTTGCTATGATACATTCATGATACCATTTTGAATTTAATTGATTGATACTTATTAAGAAAAGAAAAAGATAAATTTTGAAATGTATCTTATGCTTGGCTTTAATGCTCAAACTTCTTTGCTTTGGAAAGCTCTATCCTTTTTGATTTCTTGAAGCTCAAAGCAATCTTGTAATTGAATCTAAAAATATATTTAATGCATCAACTTTATTTAAAATGGGGGAGATATGTTTCTTTTTCAATATATATTGATCAAAAGCAAAAAAAAAAATCAATCTGAATTTGCTATAAAATTTTAATAAGGGGAGAAGTTATCTAAGGGAGAGATGGTATCACAAACTAGAAAATCTAAATTTGAAAATTGAATGTGAAAATATTTGAACTTGAATTGACTTTGATATTTTTTCTAAAATTCCTTCTTGAGTTTTTTGATGCTATCAAAAAGGAGGAGATGTGTGATGAGCATATGCTAAAAATACTTGAAAGGCTCTTAAATTGATTAAAATGCTCGTGTATTGAAATGCTCACATGTTTGTTTGAGATCATATGAAATGAGCATTCTTGTATCAAATTGTTAATTCCAATGAAGCATTCATAAAGTGTATATTCATATATGTTTATTTTATCACTTCATGATTCATGTTGGCAATTTAATTAAAATATATTAAATATTTTGATTGCATATATACTCAAAGTTTTATCATCATTAAAAAAAGAGAGATTATTGACCTTATGATTGATTTTGATGATTCCAAAATATTGGGTATAAATGATACTAGTTATGTGTTATGAGAATGAGTGTAGGATTTTCCAGATGCTTAAATTGAAAAATTCATCTATGGAAAAGATCCTCTCAAAAGAAGCAAAGTCAAAGAAATTCAAGATGAATTTTCAATTTTCTGACTTAGTGAAGTTAAGCGTAGAAGGCTAGGAGTAGACTCTTGAATTGAAATGGGCTAAAAATAGGAAGATTTTAAGTTTTAGGATGTTTAGAAGTCGATTTTAGGAAAGAGGAGTCAACTCTAACATGTTGGAATAGGACTGGCACGTGCTCAAGTCGACTAATGAATAATAAGAGTCAACTCTTTCAGTGAAAACATGAGAAAGTTGTATTTTTTGGATTCCTACTTCAAGTTGACCAAGAAGAATTCAAGTCGACCCTAATAGGTCAAGTCAATTTATAAAGGTGGCGAGCCAACTTTCCCAAAAAAAAGATAATGCGTAATTTTTGGACCCTAAGGCCGAGCCGACTCATGAAAAGATCAAGTTGATTCCTTAGCAACTCAACTCAAATTAACCCTTAAGCAATTACAGTTGACCCCTTGCACAGGATCAACAATAACGACTAGTTTTTTACAGATCTCTAATGGCTATTCCAAGTATTTTAAAAGTCAAGGCTCACTCTTCAGCAACTTCTAAGCATATTAAAAACTAGAGAATCAATTGAGAAGTAAGTGAAGTGGATTAAAAAGAAATATTAATCAATTTGAGTGAGCTATTATTATATATCTTTGGAAAGAAAAAAAGAGAGAAAATTAAGCATAGAATTCAGAGGGCTTTCAAGAGTGATCATCTTCATCATATCTACATTCTTTCAAGCTTCAAAGAGTAGAAGACAATAATTGTGAAGAGCATTTCATCAGCATCTTCTCAAAGCTTTAAAAGTTTAATTTTCTATTTTTAATTTGTTCTGAAATCTCTATCTTGTATCTTATTTGTTTTACAAGTTTCTTTGGGAAAAAGAAACTTGGAGTATAGACCTATCCAAGCCTGGTATTGAACATCATAAATTTTGGTTGGTGAGCCCATAAAACCAACTGGATTTCTTATAAGCTTAGAAAATAATTAGTGTATGGCTTTAGTTGGTGATTCTAGAAAATCAACTGGATTTGTTTGTGAGTCCGGATCATCCTCTCCATGACACCATTCTATTGGGGAGTCATCCTCACCATGTAATGGCATTTGATGCCATTTTTCTTATAGTACCTCCTAAACTCTAGGCTAGTATACTCCCCTCCATTGCCCAACCTCAAACACTTTACCTATCTCCCTGACTCTTTCTCTACTTTAGCTCTCCAGGCTCTAAATCGGGCAAACACCTCTGATTTTTCTCTGATCAGATAAATCCACACCTTTTTTGAGAAATTATTAATGAAAGTAACAATGTATTTTGCCCTACCTCTAGCTGATATAGGAGCTGATCCCCATACATCCGAGTGCACTAAATCCAGCACTCCCTCGCTGCACTTGGTACTTTTGGCAAACTTCAGCCTATGCTGTTGGCCAAAGATATACAGCTCACAAAGATTTGTGCCCTCCTTCTTTAGGATTGGGATCATACCTCTTCTGCTTAGTTCTGTGAGCTCACAATTACTCATATGATCCATCCGATAGTACCACAGTCGATATAAAATCTACTCCTCCTATGCCACTGCTAGCACCTTTGCACTATCATTTACTACTGAGCCTTCCATTCTGTAAAGATTATTGCTCAGTCTTCTACCTCTCATCACCACCAAAACTCTCTTGGAAATTTTCAGACATCCACTCCCAGTTTTCCTACTAAAAGCATAACCCTGCTCCTCCAAGTAGCCCCAAGAAATCAAATTCTTTTTCAACTCTGGTACGCGCCTGACATTTGATAATGTATGAATGATTCCGTCATACATCCTCACTCTGATAGAGCCAATTCCAGCTACTTTGCATGGGTGATCATCTCCAAGGCTGACACTTCCACCATCGATCTTCTGGTAGGTAGCAAACCACTCCCGATGAGAAGTATAGTGGTGCGAGCATGTTGAATCTAACATCCACATAGTATCGCACTCTGTGGATCCATCTCATACAACTTGCAGGTCTTCTCTACTACTCACAGAAGCTGTATCATCTCTCTTGCTGGCCTTCCCTTTTTCTGATCTCAAAAGGGGACAATCTCTCCTTAGGTGTTCAAGCTAATGATATTTATAATATTTTAATGTCTTCCTTTGATCACGAGACTTTGACCTACCCTTGGATTTTTCTCTTGTCTTCTCTTTTGATCTTTCCTATCTTTCGTTCACAGCTAAGATCTCAAACTTAGGGTCTTCTTGTCCCTTTGCTTATTCGATCTGAGTACACCAACAACCTCTTCATAGTTTAGGATCTCCTTCCTATAAACTAGAGTTGTTATGAGACCATTATACGAACCTAGGAGAGAACATAATAGCAGCAATGCCCGATCCTCCTCATCGATCTTCGCATCCAAACTCATCACCTCAGAATACACCTGATTGAACCTTTGGATATATGCAAAACATCTCCACCTTCAGGCATCCTCAGACCATATAGTTATTTCTTCAACCACAGCTTGTTCGTCATGTTCTTCTCCATGTATGTGTTCTCTAGTCTCTCCCAGAGCTCCTTTATCGTAGTCTCTATGCAAACCTCAGGCAAAACCTGATTGGCCAAGCACATCCGGATTGTGCTAAAAGCAATTTTCTTCAACTCTTCCCAATCCTCAGCACTAATCTTTTTTGGCCTTTCTTTTGTCAAGATCTTGTAGATCCTCTGCTGAACCAACAAGTTCTTTACTCTTTGCCACCATAGGGTAACATTTCCCTTGCCGTCAAACTTCTCAAAATCCATCTTGAATCCACTTGATCCCATGACTTCAAACAAGTCAAGAACAGATCTCTAACAGCCTTCACGATCACCCTCCAGTAAAACTATCCTTCATAGAAGATCTAACTAGCCCTAGATCTTCTTTTTAAACTTTTGTATCACCGTTCCTCCGTGCAAACAATCTCCATCTTAATCTAAAGACAACCACGAAGCAAACTAAAAGTTTTAGGATAAAACCTGGTGCAACAGATCCTGAATGTAGTAAATCTTAAGTGTCTTTCTTCCTTCCATGCAATACCACTCTAATACCAAATGTTGAAAATATGCACTCTTTCCATACGGATCGACATGGCTATCGGTGATTAGCCAAGCAATCAAGGAAGTACTTCTTAGAGATCTCTGTGAAAGCATGATCAAATAAATCAAAAAATAGAGAAGAAGAGAAGAAAAAATTTTTAGGAGAAAAGAGCTTTTATTCAGTATATCTCCGCACCCTTACAATCTTGACCTATTTTCAGTATATATACTTTACAAAGGGTTAAGCCTAAGCTCATAGAAAAACTTTTCAAATCTAAACAACCTACGTACATAAAATAATAACCTACAAACTGAGCCAACCTAGTTTCAGACTAAGCCGGCTAACCTGCAACTAGATCGGCTCAGTCCCAGACTGAGCCGACCCAGTTGCATACCATGCCAACAGTCCAAAAATGCTGGTCTCTATCTGAATTTTTCTCTGAGACCTAGCCGATCCAGTCCTGGACTGAATTGATCAAGTTTTCAACTAAGCCACCTCAGTCTCAGAATGAGCTGACCTAATTTCTGAACTTTACTATTAAGATCGATTCTTCTTCCGGATCGCTCCCATCTTTTCATGACCTATCTTCTCATATTTTCAAGACTTGAAAGTGCCACTTCTGAGCTCACATTCTCCATCTTGGTGCTTTCAAGTTCTTGTGAACTCATCTCTTCTCAACAGACCCATCTGTGCCACACATCTCTGAAAGCTATCTCTGGGGAGTACCTTCATGAGCTCCTTGGTATGGACCTTCATCAGTTTCACTTCACCTTCCTCCACCAGCTCTTTGATCCTATGGTACCTCACATCTATATGCTTTGTGCAGCATAATAGACTAGATTCTGTGCCAACAACAGAGCACTCTGACTATCACTAAATAGTGTAATCTTGCTCTGCTCCACCCCCAACTCATCAATCAGCCTCCTAAGCCAAAGGACTTCCTTTGCAGCCTTCGTTATCCCAATGTACTCGTCCTCTATGGTAGATAAGGCCATGATTGATTGAAGGATTGATCTCCAAGATACCAGTCCACCATATACGCAGAAGAGGTATTCAGTAGTAGACCTCCTTGTATCAACATCACCAGCATAATTTGCATCAACAAATCCTTCCAAAGGATCTAAATCTTCACACATCTTCATATATTGTTCTCCAAATCCTTCCGACTGCCCATCAAATATCAAACCATAATCCTTTCTTCCATGCAGATATCTCAATATCCATTTCAATGCTTTCTAGTGTTCCTTCTCAGGGTTAGCCATGTATCTACAAATCATGCTCATAGCATGTGCTATATCTGGTCTACAACACGCCATAGTGTACATCACACTACCTATAGTATTTACATAAGGAACTCATTCCATGTACTCTCTCTCCTCTTTCGATTGGAGGCACTGTAACTTGGAGAGGGATATATGGCTCGGCAATGGCATCTCTGTAGGTTTGGCCTTCTCCATTTCAAACCTCTTCAGAATCTTCTGGACATACTTTTCTTATGACAAATGGAGCATTCCTTTGCACCTATCTCTACAAATCTCCATTCCAAGAATTTTCTCAACTGGATCTAAATTTTTCATCTTAAATTTAGATAACAATGCCCTTTTCAACCTCTTCACAACATCCATGCTTCTACTGGCTATGAGCATATCATCTACATATAATAATAGGTACAAGACATCCTCCTCATCTACATCCTTGACATAGACACAACAATCATGTTCACATCTACTAAAACCCAGGCTCAAGACAAAGCTATCAAACCTTCGATATCACTGACGAGGAGATTGTTTCAATCCATACAAAGATTTTCTGAGTAAATACACCTTTTCTTCCTGTCCCATCTCCATTAAACCATCTGACTGCTTCATGTAGATTATTTTCTCTAAAGTCTCATAAAGAAATGCCATCTTCACATCCATCTATTTCAATTCCATGTTATGATGTACCACTAATGACAGTAGAACTCGAATAAATGTATGACGCATCATAAGAGAGAAAATTTTTGCTACCAACCTTGCTTTGAATCTGACTCCACCTTGCTCTAAAGGTGCTTCTTTCTTTGTGAACATCCACTTTGAGCCAATTGATCGAGCACCCTCTAGAAGATCCACCAGCTATCATGTCTGATTCTTCTCAAGTGATTCCATCTCCTCCATCATGGCCTGCATCTATGAATCATGATCCTCACTCTCCATGGCCTCTGTATAATTCTCTGGATCTCCATTAGCAGTGATGAGTGAATAGGAGATAACCCCATCAATGTCATATCTGATCGATCTCCTAATAGTACACTGGGGCTTGTGCAAAATCACTCACACTGGCACATCTCTGTCGGATGTCTGTGGCTACTCCTGCACATCTGTCTGAACTATCGATCTTTCATGTTGATTTTCAATCTGAGATAATACTTTTCTATCCAGCTCCACCTCAATAGGAATACTTCTATAAGTGGATGTAACCTATATGCCATCATTCTCTAACTGGCCACTGCTGTTCACCTTTATTTTCCTAGTTCCATCTATCCCAAACCTCCTCAAGATGCTCTTCTCATCAAAGATAACATCCCTGTAGATCACTGACTTTTGTGCCTGAGAGTCCCATAGCAGGTTCCCTTTGACTCCTTATGGATATCCTATGAATGTCATCTTTTGAGATTTCAGATCCAATTTGCTCCTCTCGATTGCCTCCACATGTGCATAGGTTGTGCAACTAAAGACTTTCAGGTGGCCAAGCTACACCTTCTTTTTACTCTAGACCTCTTTTGAAATGCCTCTATTTAGCTTATAATGAGGGGACATGTTCACAAGAAAATAAGAAAAAGTTAGAGCATCACCCTAAAAGAACTTTGGAAGTGATGTCTGTAGCCTCAAACTCCATGCCTTCTCAATCAGTGTCCGATTCATCCTCTCCACGATACCATTTTGCTGAGGAGTTATCCTCACTGTGTAATGGCATTTGATGCCATTTTTTTCACAGTACCTCTTAAACTCCAGGCTAGTATACTTCCCTCCATTGTTCGATCTCGATAATTTACCTGTCTTCCCGACTCCTTCTCTACTTCAGCTCTCCAGGCTCTAAATCGGGCAAATATCTTTGATTTTTCTTTGATCAGATAAACCCACACCATCCTTGAGAAATCATCAATGAAAGTAATAAAGTATTTTGCCACACCTCTAGCTGATACAGGAGTTGGTCCCCACACATCCAAGTACACTAAATCCAGCACTCCCTCGCTGCGCTTGGTACTTCTAGCAAACTTCATCCTATATTATTTTCCAAAGATACTTGGCTCACAAAGATCTATGCCCTCCTTTAGGGCTGGGATCATACCTCTTCTGCTTAGTTCTATAAGCCCATGGTTACTCATATGATCCATCCGATAGTACCACAATCGATATAAAATCTGCTCCTTCTGTGCCACAGCTAGCACCTTTGCACTATTATTTACTAGCCTTCCATTCTGTAAAGACTATTGCTCAGTCTTCTACCTCTTATCACCATCAAAGCTTCCTTGGAAATTTTCAGACATCCACTCCCAACCTGGCTACTAAAAGCATAACCCTACTCCTCCAAGTAGCCCAAAAAAATCAAATTCATTTTCAACTCTGGTACATGCCTGATATTTGATAATGTACGAATGATCCCGTCGTACATCCTCATCCTGATAAAGCTAATTTTAGCTACTTTGCATGAGTGATCATCTCCAACACTAACACTGAAGGACAAATCCTGATTTTCTAGGTCAGGTTCATTCAGATTTGATTGGATCAAAAGAGATATTTCAAAAATTTCTCTCATATATCCAAATCAGATCTAAGATATTTTAGATCTGATTTTATAGATATAATAAATAAAAATAAAAATAAATTAAAACTAATTAATTTGTACCTTGATGTTGGGTAATCAGATTACCCTTTGATGATCCTGCTAACTGTCTGAGGTTCTGGATTTAGCCATGCAAGCACTTGGCCTCTACCGATATCCACTCGAGCTGAATTTAGAGATCTTCTCCTTCTTTATCATCTCTCCAAATATCAGATCTAGATCTGATTTGGAGGATCTTCAAAACTTCTTTCGAAGATCTGCAGTCATTTCTGCAGCAGTGCTGCCTTCTTCCTTTCTCATCAGCTTTCTCTTGCCTGGATCGGACCAAACTGGAGCCCAAAATTCCTTGGATATGGAGAGGAGAGAGAGGACCAGAAGTTGGCATGGAGGAGGGAGAACTCTATAAATGTTGGATGCAGATAGGGTTTATATAGACCCTACTGCACCATGCAGTGCCACATCATTCCGGCCAATCACGTTGCTTCGTGCAATCAGATCTAAATCTAATTGATGGAATGACATCACCTGATCTAATCAGATGAGAGCCTCTTCAATTCATCCTTAGATGGCACCTAAGACTAGTCAAAGTCTAAAGGTTGGTGCCACCTAAGTAGAATCCTAGAAGCAACTTGGAGTCTCATCTATATGGGACTCCAGGCATCCCTATCCATGAGCGCATGCCTCCCTAGGCGTGCACCCCCTCCTTTCCAATTTCTAGCAAGGGGATAAGCCCCTATCTGCTCTCCTATAGGTGCATGACACATAGGTAGATGTCTAAGTGTCAAAGGTTAACGTTTGACCAAAGTCAAAGACAAAAATTAGCCAGTGACGAAAAATGATAGATGTTGTCTCAAATTTATCTCATAAATTAAGACAATCCTTTTCTGACCTGGACAAGCTTCAATCAGATCAAGTAAAGGTATTTGAGTGAGCACAAATACATTTAGCTTAATCGAGATAACTTTTGATGATAGTAGAAGGAGAACGTTAGGCTCAATCGTATGCTAGCATGATTTTTTTGAACCTAATTGAATCTTATTCAAATTAATTAAACTAGATTAGTCCAATTAATGATATCTAGATCTAAATCCTTATTTGTGTGATCCAATTAGATTTAATTCTTTATGATAATGAGATATATCATGATCTCTATCATCGACATCATCAAACTTCTTTTGATAGATTAGAACTCTTTAGATTTAGACAACTAGAATAATCGATCATCTAAATCATTCTAATTGCTTCCAAAATTCATCAGTGACACCTAGCAGTATATGGTGGCAATCCATCAAAATTGAAAATGAACCTCTTGGTGCAGCTACTTGTGTGATTAAGTTCTTCTATCTTGAGCCCCGATCAGATTAGGGTTAAGGTGAACTCATCAAACCCTAATTTTTATCATATGATTTAACCATTCGATTCAAGTTCGATGTGAAAATCTTAATAGAAACTCTTTCTATTATTTCACTCTGCCATGGCCATGGGCTTCTGGACTTGATTCTCAAGATCATCATAGGGCTGCTCCTCTACCACCGAGGTAGATAGATTCCATCTTGATGCAATCCAGTTCCTACAATGAACATGCTATAGCCAACATACACCTCAGGATTCCAATGGCTAGGAGACCGAGTAATGGTGTAGTCAAACTATAACACCCTCAAGGTGAACTATCGATGCACCTCAGGTCAAAGAACCAGACACACTACTGCAGCATCGAGTCAGTCATTGACGAGAAGGTAGACTTCCTAATGACTACTCGAGGTGGTCACGCTCAGTGCCCTCGTTCTCTAACGAGTACCTGTACTCTCGCTCCGGTGTCTCCACACCGTAGACTCAAGACTCATCTACTAAAGAGAAGCGATTGTACACCAACCTTTCGGATCAATCACCATCCTCGTGATGATCCTATGGTCAGGAGCATTTTATGAGTTAATAATGATTATTCATGTCTTAAATTTTCAACTCTTGAAAATATGAATTATCATTACCATTAACTCAAAGGATGTATCACAGACACTAAATACACATATGTGATAGAAAATAACCCATTTTATTGATTTATAGTCAAAATTATAATTTTGCCCCTAGAAGTGTATTACAAGTGTCAGCCAATTCTGGCTTCTAGGGCACATATATCTAACAATCTCCCACTTGTCCTAAAGCCAATTGGCTACAAGTCTAAGTCCCATCTTCTCAAGGTGGGCTTCGATCTTCTGCTGGCCCAACGGCTTTGTAAGTGGGTCTGCCACATTATCTGTGGAGTCGACTCTCTTGACCTCGACGTAACCCTTCTCGAGGTAATCGCGGATGAGGTGGTATCGCCGCTCAATGTGCTTGGATTTCTGGTGAGACCTCGGCTCCTTAGCAAGGGCTATGGCGCCATTGTTGTCGCAGTATAGAGGAATGGCATCTGATGGCATTACTCCGAATTTCTGCAGCAAACTTCTTGTACCAGAATGCTTCCTTCGCAGCCTCTGATGCAGCGATATATTCTGCTTCCATGGTGGAATCTGCTATCACATTTGCTTGGAAACTCTTCCAGCTGACAGCACCACCATTGCACACAAACAGACTCCCAGATGTCGACTTTCGATCATCTATATCGGACATGAAATCGAGTCTGTGTATCCCTGGACTTGGAGTTCTCCATTACCAAAGACCAACATCATATCCTTAGTTCTTCTCAAGTACTTAAGGATACATTTCACAGAAGTCCAGTGTTCTTCACCTGGATTTGACTGATATCTGCTTGTGACACTCACAGCATGGGCTATATCAGGTCGTGTACATAGCATGGCATACATGAGGCTCCCTATTGCAGAAGCATAAGGGATCTTGCTCATGCATTCTATTTCCTCAGGTGTGCTAGGGCACATCTTCTTGGAAAGATGAATACCATGTCTGAAGGGTATTAATCCCCTCTTAGAGTTTTCCATACTAAACCTCTTTAGTACTTCCTCTATGTACATCTTCTGTGAAAGTCCTAGCATCCTATTCGGTCTATCCCTATAGACCTTAATTCCTAGAATAAAGGATGCTTCACCTAGGTCTTTCATGGAGAATTCCTTGGACAACCATATTTTGACTGTCGTCAACATGGGAATATCATTCCCAATAAGGAGGATGTCATCCACGTACAATACGAGGAAGACAACAGCGCTCCCACTGACCTTTTTGAAGACACATGGTTCCTCTTCATTTTTGATGAAACCAAACATTTTGATCACATCATTGAAATGAGTGTTCCAGCTCCGAGATGCTTGCTTAAGTCCATATATGGACCTTTGCAGCTTGCAAACCTTGTGATCAGTATCACTGGATGTGAAACCTAGCGGCTGTTCCATATAGATATCTTCCTCAAGATATCCATTTAAGAATGCCATTTTCACGTCCATTTGCCATATTTCATAATCGAAATAGGCTGCAACGGCAAGCAATGTGCGGATGGATTTTAGCATAGCCACTGGGGAAAAGGTATCCTGATAGTCAATGCCTTCGCATTGACTATAACCTTTTGCCACTAGTCTAGCCTTGAATGTCTCCACATTCCCATCTGCACCAATCTTTCTCTTGAAGATCCATTTACACCCAATAGGTACTATACCTTCTGGTGGATCTACCAAGGTCCAGACTTGGTTTGAGTGCATCGAGTCAATTTCTGACTGCATTGCCTCTAGCCATTTCTCGGAGTCGATATCTGATATCGCCTCGTTGTAGGTTTTGGGATCATCACCATGAGCACCATTACCTACGAGGAACATTTCCTCTACTTCCTCTGAAATAATACCTAAGTATCTTTCAGGGGGATGGAAAACTCTTTTCGATCTACGAGGTGGAGGAGGTAGTGTTCTTATTGGCTCAACCTGATTTGGTTCCAATTGGTCCTTAGCTCGTTGTACTTGTGAGACTTTCTCATCAAGCTTAATCTGCTTTCCAATGCCGCTATCTTGAATAAACTATTTTTCAAGAAAGATGGCATGTCGACTCACAATCACATTGTGGTCTTCTGGAATGTAGAAATAGTATCCTAATGACTCTTTAGGATATCCTATGAATCGAGCTCTAAAGGACCTAAACTCTAACTTGTCCGCTTGTTGTCTTTTGACATGAGCCGGACAACCCCAAATTCTGAGATGACTCAGACTTGGTTTCTTACCATGCCATATCTCATACGGTGTGGTAGGAACGGTTTTAGAGGGAACCCTATTCAGTAGATAAATTGAAGTTAACAATGAGTGTCCCCAAAGAAAATCAGGAAGGTCTGTGAAGCTCATCATGGATCGGACCATATCCAATAGAGTCCGATTTCTCCATTCTGAAACCCCATTGAGTTGAGGTGTTCCTGGTGGAGTCCATTGAGAGACTATGCCATTTTTCTTGAGATAGTCTAGGAATTTTCGGCTAAGGTATTCACCTCCTCGATCTGATCGAAGAACCTTAATGGGTTTTTCAGTTTGTTTTTCTACTTCATGTCTGAATTCTTTGAACTTTTCAAAAGCTTCAGACTTGTGTCTCATAAGATACACATACCCATACCTAGATAGATCATCGGTAAAGGTAATGAAGTAGACAAAATTGCCTCTAGCCGGCACATCAAATGGGCCGCACACATCAGTATGTACTAGGGCAAGGAGATCTGTGGCCCTTTCCCCATGTCCTACAAAAGGGAGTTTAGTCATTTTGCCTTGAAGACAAGATTCACAAGTTGGATATGACTCGAAAGTCAATGGACTCAATAGCCCATTTTTCTCCAATTTGTTGATCCTATCTTCTGCTATATGACCTAATCTTAGGTGCCATAGATACCTATCATTTGGACTATCCCTAGGTCGTTTGGCATTCACATTTTGCTCGATAGTTAGAAAATAGATACATCAATATGTAGCTGATAAAGATCATTAATAAGAAAACCATTTGCAATTTTATTTCTTTCATAAAGAATGTTACAATGGTCCTTAAAGAAGGTAATCACATAGCCTTCTAGTGCTAAGCATGAAATAGAAATCAAATTCCTGCTAGCTGCAGGCACATAATAACAGTCTTTCAAAACTAAGTCTAAACCAGATGGTAGTCGAAGAGGATATGTTCCCACCACCCTGACAGCAACTCTTACTCCATTTTCGATGCATAGGATCATCTCGCCATCCCTCAGCCTCCTGCTATCCTCAAGATCCTGCATGAAAGTGCACAAATAAGCACTAGAACCAGAGTCAAGCACCTAACTGGATGTAGAAGAAACTGTAAGGTTATACTCAATAATGAGCATACCTCCAGAAGGACCTGCCTCCTTCTTATTCTTTAGGATGACTAGGTAAGTAGGATGGTTCCGCTTCTAGTGACCATTATTGTTGTAATGGAAATACTTTCCTTTATCAGCGGCCTTCTTCTTCAGCTCTATCTTTTTCTTCTTTCCTCCTTCCACCTTCTGCTTTTTTATAGACTTCTTCTTCTTTTCAAAAGACTTTCTCTTGAAAGAAGTCCATTCCATAGCAAGCACTGAGTCTTTAGAACCTTTCATGGAAAGCTCAGCAATAACCAGCATATTCATAAGTTCGGTCAGAGAATTTTGAAGTTTATGCATATGGTAGTTCATAAAGAACTGCCCATATGCATCAATCAAGGATTGCAGAATTATATCATTCTGCAAATTCAGGTCCAACTTCACTCCAAGCTTCTCAAGCTCTTCTAAGTTCTTGATCATCATTAGATAATGATCTTGGACTAACCTCCCATCATGCATTTTAGCCTTAAAAAGTCATTTAGTGACTTGATACTTGGCTGCACGACTCTATTCACCAAACATCTCTTATAGGTGAGCCAATATTTGGCGGACAGTCTTGATATCTTCATGTTGGCACTAAAGCTCATCAAACATCGAGCCCAACATGTAATATCTGACCTTGTTATCTTCGTCCGTCCACTTTTTAAAAGATGCTCTCTGTTCAATGGATGGATGAGCTGGTAAGGTGGGAGGGTCTTGGTCCAACATATGAGTTAACTTTTCGAAACCCAAAATAATTTTGAAGTTCTAAAGCCAATCCTTGTAATTGGATTCGATCAGTCTATGGGTCTTCAGGAAACGTGCTAGTGGATTGGATGCAGACATTTTCCTATAGAGAGTCAAAGTTTCTAGTTAGATATTGTAATTAAGACTTGACCAATTTATTTAGGAGATTTTATTTTTAAATAAATTAGCTTTCCACTATTTTCTCAGGATCCCTACACTCCCTCTATAGAAATGCAAAAATCTCCATGATTAATGATTTCTAGTGGGTGGTGCGGTCCCACCAACTGAACTCATCACCTCACCTAACAGTTATTGGTGATGGGTTAGCCAATGAGTGAACAACTCTTTTTCAATGATTCTCTAATCATGGTGCACCCAAACTTGGTCTCTAATTCATGAATCTCACCATGTATCCGGAAATATTGATCCACTCCTTAGTTAAGTCAGACCCACCATTTGCATAGATTGGATTCCTAATTGAGTCTCTCACCGTATTCAAAATATTGAGCCCAATCTATCCTCCAGCCCATAGCATCCAATGCCTAATAGACATGGTTGCATCTTTTCGATGCAACTGAACCACTGTAACCACCGAGAACAATCAACCCTGGGAAGGGCCCGCACATCTACAATGGTGGAAGACCTTAGACTTAATCTTTTCTTAGGAAGATTTGATTTAGGTCTCATTAAACTAGACTTGACATAGTCATAACCATTATGACTAACCTAGTGGCATGGGTTAGCTCGGATTATTGACCACCTCAGATCAGAACTGAGTCCAACAAATATGGCCAGGTAAGTGAGACCGGTGGAAGGGATATGCCATTAACTCGACAAGAATGCATTCGAGTCGAGTAGCTTCCAATTAAAAATCAGTCGGTCGTATCTGCCAAACTTACCTTAGACACCAAATTATTGAGCCAGAACCAATCGGGTTAGCCTACAATCCAGACTCTAACCACTGAGCCTAATTAGGTCTTAGCTTGATCGATCACTCACGTGACTCGATCTTGACCCAGACTTAATCCTATTAGGCTGGTCAATTTAAGCACTGTTGATCCCATCTAACCAACTCTTGATTCGATTTGATCAACCGCTTAGACCTAATTGAGCTACCCAAGTCCAAACCCAATATTATGAATATGTCTTAGATCTAAAATTCTCAATTTTAGACCTAATTAATATTTTATAATCTTAATTCTTAATTAAGTTTAGGGTTCATAAACAAAATATGTATATTAAATCCTAGGATTTCAGGATCTAGGATTTTGCAGAAAGTAAGTTCTTGATTTTTGATTAAGGATGAACGTGCAGCACCCCTACACATCATAAAAATACTCCATCGAATGAAAGGAGAGGCATTTAAATTCTACTTTATTCTTATGACCAAATGGCCAAGGGGAATGCCTTAATCAGAAAATATACAAAACTACAAAACTAGTTAGATCTACATCATATATCTCATATATAAAAATTAATCTAACTATAAACATATTTTGCATACATCTCATGTATCATATCATGCATATTTTTAGATCTAAATTATCCCATAATTATCTAAAAAATTATATTTAAATTGATCACATCAAAATAAATTTTAATCTAGATAATTATGTAGAACTATTCTACAACTAATCTAAACATGCATTCATCATATCTCATATGATCCAAAAATTAAATAATTTTATTTACTATATTTTAGATCTTATTATAATATTTATAACATCAAAAAATAGTAAATAAATAGATCCAAAATTATAACTTAATCAAATTAAATTATGAACATGCAAGATTATGTATAGAACTATTCTATTGTACAACTAGTCATGCATCTTATAAAACTTAGATCTAAATTATTTAATTTTAATTTTTTGATTTTAGATCTAATCACATCTCATGTGATATCTAAAATTACTTAATTATTAGATCAAAAATAAATTAAAATTAGATCTAAATAATTTAGAGAACCCAGCTCTGATACCAGTTGAAGGAAAAATTCTGATTTCCCAGGTTAGGTTTGTTCAGATTTGATCGGATCAAGAGAGATATTTCAAAAATTTTTCTCATATATCTAGATCAGATCTGAGATATTTTAAATTTAATTTTATAGATCTAATAAATAAAAATAAAAATAAATTAAATCTAATTAATTTATATCTTGATGTTGGGTAATCAGATTATCCTTTGATGATCCTGCTGATTGCCTGAGGTCCTGGATCTAGCCATGCAAGTTCCTGACCTCTACTGGTATCCACTCAGCATGGATCTGAAGATCTTCTCCTTCTTTATCACTTCTCCAAATATCAGATCAGAATCTGATTTGGAGGATCTTAAAAACTCCTTTTGAAGATCTGCAGTCGTCTCTACAGTAGTGATGCCTTCTTCCTTTCTCGTTAGCTTTCTCTTGCCTGGATCGCACCAAACTGAAGCCCAAAATTCCTTGGGCATGGAGAGGAGAGAGAGGACCAGAAGTTGGAATGGAGGAGGGAGAGGGGTAGCCTTAGGGTGTGGGATAAGAGAGAACTCTATAAAAGTTGGGCGTAGATAGGATTTATATAGACCTTGCTGCGCCATGCAGTGCCACATCATCCCGGCCAATCACATTGCTTCGTACAATTACATCTAAATCTGATTAGTGAGATGATATCATCTGATCCAATTAGATGAGAGCCCCTTTAATTCATCCTTAGATGGTGCCTAAGACTGGTCAATGTCTATAGGTTGGCACCACCTAAGTAGAATCCTAGAAGCAACCTGGAGTCCCATCTATATGGGACTCCAAGCATCCCTATCCATGGGCACACGCCTTCCTAGGCATGCACCCCCTTCTTTCTAATTTCTAGTAAGGGGATAAGCCCTTATCTCTTTTTCTATAGGTGCATGATATATAGGCAGATGTCTAAGTATCGAAGGTCAATGTTTGACCAAAGTCAAAGACAAAAATTAGCATGTGATGGGAAATGATAGGTATTATCTTAAATTTATCTTATAAATTAAGTTAACCATTTTCTGATCTAGACAAACTCTAGTTAGATCAAGTAAAGGTATCTGATGAGTACAAATATATTTGGCTCAATCAAGACAACTTTAGATGATAATAAAAGGAGAATGTTAGGCTCAATCGTATGCTAGCACGATTTTCTTGAACCTAATTGAATCTTATTCAAATCAATTGAGCTGAATTAGTCTAATTAATGATATCCAGAACCAAACCCTTATTTGTGTGACTCAGTTAGATTCAGTTCTATATGGTAATGAGATATGTCATGATCTCTATCATCGACATCATCGAAACTTCTTTCGATGGATCAAAACTCTTCTGATTCAAACAACTAGAATGATCGATCATCTAAATCATTCTAATTGCTCCCAAAATCCATAAGTGACACCTAACAGTATATGGTGGCAACCCATCAAAACTGAAAATGAACCTCTTGGTGTAGCTACTTGTGTGATAAAGTTCTTCTATCTTGAGTCCTGATCAGATTAGGGTTAAGGTGAACTCGTCAAACCCTAATTTCTATCATATGATTTAATCATTCGATTCAAGTTTGATGTGAAAATCTTAATAGAAACTCTTTCTATTATTTCACTCTACCATGGCCATGGGCTTATGGACTTGATTCTCATGAATCCTCATAGGACTGCTCCTCTATCCACCGAGGTAGATAGATTCCATTCTTGGTGTAATCCTAGTTCCTACAATGAACATGCTATAACCAACATACACCTCAGAGTTCCGAATGGCTAGGAGATCGAGTCATGGTGTAGTCAAACTATAACACCCTCAAGGTGAACTATCGATGCACCTCAGGTCAAAGAACCAGACACACCACTGCAGCATCGAGTCAGTCATTGACGAGAAGGTAGACTTCCTTATGACTACTCGAGGTGGTCACGCTCAGTGCCCTCGTTCTCTAACGAGTATCTGTACTCTCACTCCGGTGTCTCCACACCATAGACTCAAGACTCATCTACTAAAGAGAAGCGATTGTACACCAACCTTTCGGATCAATCACCATCCTCATGATGATCCTATGGTCGGGAAGCATTTTATGAGTTAATAATGATTATTCATGTCTTAAATTTTCAACTCTTGAAAATATGAATTATCATTACCATTAACTCAAAGGGATGTATCACAGACACTAAATACACATATGTGATAGAAAATAAACCCATTTTATTATTTATAGTCAAAATTATAATTTTGCCCCTAGAAGTGTATTACAAGTGTCAGCCAATTCTGGGCTTCTAGGGCACATATATCTAACAATCTCCCACTTGTCCTAAAGCCAATTGGCTACAAGTCTAAGTCCCATCTTCTCAAGGTGGGCTTCGATCTTCTGCTGGTCCAACGGCTTTGTAAGTGGGTCTGCCACATTATCTGTGGAGTCGACTCTCTTGACCTCGACGTAACTCTTCTCGAGGTAATCGCGGATGAGGTGGTATCGCCGCTCAATGTGCTTGGAATTTTTGGTGAGACCTCGGCTCCTTAGCAAGGGCTATGGCGCCATTGTTGTCGCAGTATAGAGGAATGGCATCTGATGGCATTACTCCAATTTCTGCAGCAAACTTCTTATACCAGAATGCTTCCTTCGCAGCCTTCTGATGCAGCGATATATTCTGCTTCCATGGTGGAATCTGCTATCACAGTTTGCTTGAAACTCTTTTCCAGCTGACAGCACCACCATTGCACACAAACAGACTCCCAGATGTTGACTTTCGATCATCTACATTGGACATGAAATCCAAGTCTGTATATCCTTGGACTTGGAGTTCTCCATTACCAAAGATCAATAACATATCCTTATTTCTTCTTAAGTACTTAAGGATACATTTCACAGAAGTCCAGTGTTCTTCACCTGGATTTAACTGATATCTGCTCGTGACACTCGTAGCATGGGCTATATTAGGTCGTGTACAGAACATAGCATAAATAAGACTCCCTATTGCTGAAGCATAAGGGATCTTGCTCATGCATTCTATTTCCTCAGATGTACTAGGGCACATCTTCTTGGAAAGATGAATACCATGTTTGAAGGGTACTAATTCTCTCTTAGAATTCTTCATGCTAAACCTCTTTAGTACTTGCTCTATGTACATCTTCTGTGAAAGTCCTAGCTGAAGGGAAATCCTGATTTCCCGGTCCAGGTTCGTCCAGATCTGATTAGATCAAGAGATATATTTCAAAAATTTTCTCTTGACCTTAATCAGATCTTGATATGTTTCAGATCTGATTCTTATTATTTTAATAAATAAAATAAAATAAGATAAATTAAATCAAATTCAATTTACCTGATTTGGGTAATCCTATTACCCTGTAGATGATCCTGATTGCAGCGGAAGGTTCTGGATCTAGCCACGCAAGCGCCTGGCCTCTACCGGTATCCACTCGGGTTGGATCTGGAGAACCTCTTCTTCTCTATCACACCTCCAAAAATTAGATCTGGATCTGATCTGGAGGATCTTCAAAACTCTTTTGAAGATCTGCAGTCGTCCTTTTGCAGCAGCGCAGCCTTCTTGCTTTTGATCGCCTTTCCTTGATCTGAATCGCACCAAACTAAGTCCAAAACACTTTTGGACGTGGAGAGCAAGGGGAGAAGAGAGTATGGCATGGAGAAGGAGGGGAGAGGCAGCCTTGGATGTGGGAAATCTCTATTGAATTCACTTTGCACTTGGAATTAGGGTTGGGCGCAGGGTCTTATTTATAGACCTCTTGTGATCCAACTCCTCTTCCTCTCAACCAATCACAACCCTTTGTGAAATCAGATCTAAATCTGATTGGTTGAAAAAGAGACCCCTGGATTCCTCCTTAGAGGGCGCCTAAGACCAGTCAAACTGGATTCTTAGTAGAACTCTGATTGGAATCCTAAAGGGAGGTGGAGTCCTTGTCCAACAAGGACTCCTAGGCGCCTCCTACTTGGGCTCACGCCACCCTTGGCGTGCGCCCTTCTCCTTGCCAGGTTCTGGCAGGGGGACAGGCCCCCACCAGCTCTCCAATAGGTGCATGACATGTGGTCAAAAGTCAAAGGGTCAATGGTCAACGTTTGACCAGTCAAAGGTAGACTTTTGACCAAAGTCAAAGAACAAGAAATGGCAGGTGACCAAAAATGGCAGGTAATGTCTTACAAATAAGACAACCTATTCTGACTTGGACAACCTCCAGTCAGACCATATGAAGGCCTCTGATTGAGCACAAACTCCTTTGGCTCAGTCAGGACAACTTATTTATGATAGTAAAAGAAGAACGTTAGGTTCAATCGAGTGCTAGCACGATTTCCTTGAACCTAATTGAATCTCATTCAGATCAATTGAACTAGATCAGTTCAATTGATGATCACCAGATTCAAACCCTTGTTTGTGTGACCCAGTTAGGTTCAGTTCTGTATGGTAATGGGATATGTCATGATCTCTATCATAGACATCATCGAAACTCCTTTCGATGGATCAGAACTCTTCTATTCGAACAGCTAGAATGATCGATCATCTAAATCATTCTAATTGCTCCCAAAATCCACCAGTGACACCTAGCAGTATATGGTGGCAACCCATCAGAGCTGAATGCGAACCTCTTGGTGCAGCTACCTGTGTGATTAAGTTCTTCTATCTTGAGCCCCGATCAGATTAGGGTTAAGGTAAACTCGTCAAACCCTAGTCTCTGTCATATGATGTAATCATTCGATTCGAGTCCAATGTGAAAATCTAAATAGAAACTCTTTCTATTATTTCACTCTACCATGGCCATGGATTTCTGGACTTGATTCTCATGATCATCATAGGGCTACTCCTCTACCACCGAGGTAGATAGATCCCATCTTGATGCAATCCAGTTCCTACAATGAACATGCTATAGCCAACATACACCTCAGGGTTCCATATGGCTAGGAGACCGAGTAATGGTGTAGTCAAACTATAACACCCTCAAGGTGAACTGCCGATGCATCTCAGGTCAAAGAACCAGACACCCACTACTGCAGCATCGAGTCAGTCATTGACGAGAAGGTAGACTTCCTAATGACTACTCGAGGTGGTCACGCTCAGTGCCCTCGTTCTCTAACGAGTACCTGTACTCTCGCTCCGGTGTCTCCACACCGTAGACTCAAGACTTCATCTACTAAAGAGAAGCGATCGTACACCAACCTTCCGGATCAATCACCATCCTCGTGATGATCCTATGGTCGGGAGCTGTTTATGAGTTAATAATGATTATTCATGTCTTAAATTTTCAACTCTTTGAAAATATGAATTATCATTACCATCTAACCAAAAGGATGTATCCAACACCAAATCCACATGTGTGATAAAAAAACTCCATTTCATTAAATTATATGTCAAAATTACAATTTTGCCCCTAAGAAGTGTATTATAAGTGTCAGCCAATTCTGGCTTCTAGGCAAAAGATATCTAACACTGCATCTATTTGCGTTATCTCTATTAGACCTTAATTCTTAGAATAAGGAGCTTCACCTATGTCTTATCATTAACTCAAGGGATGTATTCACAACACTTTAAATACACATTTCATGATAGAATAAAAATCTTATTTTATGATATCATAGTCAAAATTTAATTTGCCTTAGAAGTATTTACAAGGGTCAGCAATTCTAGCTTCTGGGCAACATATCTAACAGACACTTCCACCATCATTCTTCTTGATGGGAAAAGTAAATCACTTTCGTATTGAAGTATAGTGGTGCGAGCTCTGCTGAATTAAGATCCATATATATTCATACTCTTGATCATCTAATACAAAACTATAGTCTTCTCCACTGTCTAGAAGCTGGATCATCTTCGGCGGGCCTCCCTTTTCTGATCTCAAGAAAGGACAATCTCTCTTTAGATGTCCAGCTGATGAATATTTATAATATTCAATATCATCTTCCTACTGATCGGAGACTTTGACTACCCTTAATTTTCTCTATCTTCTGTTTGATTCTTCTCTATCTTTCTCACAGCCAAGATCTCAGACTTAGGGTTCTCCCTTGCAGAATCTTATCCCCTTTGCCATTTAGATTGAGACACCAACAATCCCTTCATAGTTTTAGGGTCTCCTTCCCATAAATAGAGTTTTTATGAAATCATCATACGAATCTGGAGAGAACATAATTTAGTGGCAATGCCGATCCTCCTCCATCGATCTTCACATCCAAATCATCACCTCAAACACACGCTGATTAAACCATTTGTATATGTGCAACAGATCTCCGTTCTTGGCATCCATCAGATTTATATAGCTATTTTCTTCAACCACAGGCTTGTCATCATGTTCTTCCCATGTATGTGTTTCTCAGTCCTCCAGAGCCCTTTGCCATAGTCTCTATGCAAAACCTCAGGCAAAAACCTGATCACAACATATTCGATCGTGCTAAAAGTAATTTCCCTTCAGCTTTTTCCAATCCTTCACCATTTGATCTTTTTCCACCTTTCGTTTTCAAGACCTAAGATCTCTGTCTGAACAACAAGTCTGTTCTCTTTGCTGCCATAGGATAAAAGTTTTTCCTTGCAATCAACTTCCAAAATCCACTTGAATCCACTTGATCCTATGACTTCAAACAATCAAGAACAGTCCTAACATCCTTCATATCACATACCAGTAAAACATCTTATAGATCTAACTAGCCCTAGATCTCTTATCCAAATTCTAATATCATCTTTCCTTCGTGTAACAATCTCCACCGCAATCTAAACAACATAAATAAATAGAAGTTTTAGATAACAACCTGTGCAATAGATCTAGATGAGTAAATCTAGGTGCTTCCTTTCTCCACGCAAACACTACTCTAATACCAAATGTTGAAATATTGCACCTTCCCACAGGATCGATATGCTGTCGTATTATCCAGCGATCAAGGAAATACTTTTAGGACTCTGTCTATATCAAATAAATCAAGGAATAGAGAAGAGATAAAAAAATATTTTTTGAAAGAAAAAGAGCTTTTATCAGGATATTTCACAACCTTTACAAGTCTGACCTATTTTCAAATATATATATTTCAAAGGATTCAGCCTAGGTCATAGAAAAACTTCCAAAACCAAACAACCCACGTACATAAAATAATTTAACCCACAAAAATTGAGCTGACCCAATTGTATACCATTGCCAACAGCCCCGAAAAATGCTACTCTTTATGAATTTCCTTTAGACCTACCTACCAGTCCTAGACTAGTCACCAGTTTTCAACTGAAGTGCTCAGTCTCAGAGTTTGAGCCAGGCCTAGTTCTGAACTTTACTATTGAGATAGATCTTCTTTCCACTCTCTCTCATCTTTTCTTTGACCTATCTTCTTTATTTTCCAAGACTTTGAAGTGCCACTTCTGAGCTCCACAGTATGAATTGTACCTTACCTTTCTGCTTTACATCTTTTTTAATTCTTACGTTATCTGTCTCAATTCCTTAATTCCACTATTGTACATTATTTACACTCACAAAATTACTTAAGTTAGCAAATTTGAAGCATACACTTGTTTAGATCTAATTTTAGTTAAAATTTTCAAAGAATCCAATTCCCAACCCCACCCCCCCACCCCCCCCCCCCCCACCCCGCCTTCTTAGGTTATATCTTTTTAGGCAATAGGAATGATACCACCAGTGCTCTACTCTGAAGGATGTGCTTCATTTAGAAAGGCATTCCAAACATCTTTGTCTGGAGACTTTCGGGGCAGAAGAAGTAGAAAATTAACTATCATCTGCCAGGCATTGCCAGATGATTAGGCAGGACCAAAGTTGATACCACCCTAGTATTTGATAAATACTTGGAAAGTGAGAGCTAAATCAATCCTCAGAGCTTCCCTCATTGATGGCCATCTAGGTTCTCTAAGACGAAGAACGTGACCTTTTAGAAAAGGCTAAAACACTTCAAAAACTACTTTATGTGCTCTTTAATCCCTTTAATTCGCTGAGGGTATCACACTTCTGAGCATCTTAATGGTGTCTAGAGCTGGTGGCCCTAGAGCTCTTCCATAATAGATCCTCAAAAAGAAGAGCAGAGACTCTAGATTCAGTGCCCCTATTTGGCAACCTTCTCAAAGAGAAAGCCATAAAAGAATGAACACCAGGTCAAGAAAGAAAACAAAGAAGATTAAGGAGGAGCACAACAGACCACAAAAATCCGACCTTAAGAAAAGAGAAAACAAAGATGTGCGACAGTGATGCGTCCATCCTTGAAACACAGACAATTGAGTCTACATCCGCCTCTCCTATTCCTTTATGCATGGTTAATAGTTGGGAACTATTAGAGTGGATGGTCTATCAACTTGCACATGTTAAGTTAGGCTGACACTAAATTACCACCAAATCATACCACCAAGTGTCCAACAACATGCTCGAAGCTCGGCACCATGATGCCTTCTGAGAAAAAGCAGTGAATGCGATTCTTCCATAAATTGCACATATGATCATGTCGTTGGTTATGCTCCACAAGGTGATCCGAGTCAGGACAGGCTCGACAGTGATCTTGCCCTTGGGAACTTCTATTCAACCAGCCTAGATAATCAACTAAATCATCAATGGCCACGATGAGCATAGGAATATCCTTACTCCTTTCATCCATCTATCAAATGTCTTGACTTTAGAACGAATCACCAAGACAAACCCATCCACAGTGTAGATGCGGGTGATACATTAATGACCAACCCGACATACACCTTGAAGGTTGTCGAGTAACTGCTACCACTTTTATAACTATGCTGAAAAGATTTCCAAATTCTTTCATCACCCCTATGCGACAAACAACCAGTTGCTCTCCTGCTCCATTTCGTCCACTCATCAAGATATCCATAATGTCAACACCTCTGGAACATGTAGACGCCACTATCGCTCTAGTAAACCAAAGCATTCCTCACTTCTCTGGCAAAAAAAAAGGGATGTGGTATCACTCAAGCAACTGTACTCACCTTTACCTATTAAATCAAAACTTGCCAAGGGACCTCTAGTTAAGGGAAGACTGACTCGTCCATTTCTTGTTTTGGAAATGGCGTTCACGATAGAACTAGATCCATTCTCCTACAAAGCTCCAAGTAGATTCTTGTTCTCAATACTACAGAATAGGGTTATTGATAGTGCTTTGACTATTGGCAGTGGATTTGAAAATTATTGTAATAAATTTTAAGACAGTGGTTTCTACTAAGCCGACTACCATAAATTTGATCTATATAAGCGGTTACACAAGACCATTGCCATATATCAGACCTTGGTAGTGGGTTACAAAGAAATGCTTGTAATAGTCTAATCTATCATAGTGGTTAGTATAAACCACTGCCATAGATCAATATTATGGCATGTGGTTAACACTTAACGCTGCCATAGATCAAATCTATGGTAGTGGTTAATAAAACTGCTACCATAGATTCAACATTTATGGCAATTGGTTGCGCTGTCATAGAATTGAATATGACGAGTAATTGTGGATAATCGTTACTACTATCAGACCTATGGTAGTAGTGGTCTTTAACTACTATCATAGGTAACCTTGACAGTGGTTACGTTAAAACCATACTATAGATGCATATATGAATTTTTATAGTTTTTTGTAAATATTGTATAAATGTTAAATTTTAAAGCTCATCTTTACTATCATTATCTAAAGACATTAATCAATTAGAGTATCATTATTAAAAAATCATTCCGATCCGATAGCCCTTAGCTATGTCGATGCAATGAAAATTTGATTCGAACGGCTATGAACAACTACATGAGGATTTGATAGATAAGACCACGCAACTTGATTCTAAAAACTTACAATGATAATCTCAGTGACATTTGTAGCACACTATCAAAATCTCCTTTAATCAAACATCATTATCATGTAAATCTAGTAAAGGATGATTTTGAACGTTAAATAAAAATGATGATCAAAAGGCCAAACAGCATCCGATTATGATATAGATAAGTTTTTCTACTGAAGAATATAATTCAAAAATAAAAAAAACAGTTTTTTAGGTAATTAAAATTCCAAAGATAATCAAAATCAAAAAAAATTATTATGCCTCCTAATACTTCATTCTTAAAGGCCTTATATAATTATTGTCATCTTTTTAAGATATTGATTTAACATGGATAGTTGATATAGAGATGGTTTGAATTTTATAATCACCACTATACAAACAATTAAAGTAATCACAAAAGATCAATTATCTAAAAAATTATCTATTAATCGGATACTATTTGAACTTTTGATCATTCATTTTTTATTTAACGTTTGAAATCATTTGGTGCTAGATTGACCATGATAATAATGTCTGATTAAAGTAAGATTTTGATAGTATATTACAAACATCATCATTGCAAGTTTTTGGATCAATAGATGATTTTTATCCATCAGATCATCATGCGGTCGTTCATGGCCATCAAAATTAGATTTTATCGATTAACATAGCTATGGTTATTAGATCGAGATGGTTTTTTATGATGACATTCTAACGATAATTATTTAAATAATGAACGATGAAGATGAGCTTTAAATTTTAAAATTATCCTATATTCAAAAAAAAATATAAAAAAATATATTATGCATCTATAGCAGCAGTTGGCAAAAATCACTGCTATAGAATTTATTATAGTTATTGATAACCACTGCTATAGATCAAATAGCAATGGTTATGTATAACCGTTATAATAGACCTATTATATAACTGCTGTAATAGATCTATGGTAGCAGTTTCAAAAATTGCTGCCATAGATTTGGCTATAATTCTTTTCTACATGTCGAGTTTTCATCTTCCCGGCCTCCACTCTCATTCATGCACTCTCTATCTCTCCTCTCTATCCAAGCCCTAGCTACCCTCCTCATTGCTGGCTCACCCCTCCGTCGACCTGCCTCATTACTGGCCGCCTCCCTCAACCACCACCCCCCCTCTCTCTCTTTCCTCTTCTCACCTTGAGCCATCGTGCCTTAGCTACCCCAACCTGCATCGGCCCGCCCACCGCCGCCCCCTCCCTCAGCCCCTCCACCAACTCCGATCCCCTCGGCCCCAACCCCATCTTCATCAGCCTCACCTCCCTCGGCCTTGTTTTGTGTTGCCCCCTTCCTTTTAGCATCATCGTGGGCCTACCCCACCATCAACTTTGGCCCCCTCTAAAGAAAAATCTTACTTTCTGCTGCAGCATCGTCCAGATATGAGGCAGATTTCTCTACAAAAATTTCTATGATCTGATCAATTTTGAGATCAAATCTAAGAGTTCTCAAAATTGATCAAGATGATCTGATATTAAAAATTAAAAATTAAAAATTAAATTAAATTAGATTTAATTTTAAGTACCTGATTGGGTAATCTAATTATCCTACGATGATCCTGATCATTTTTGAGGTTCTAGAATGAGCCACGCACGCGTCTGACCTATACCAGTATCCACTTGGACAGGATCTGAATGTCTTCTCCTCACAAATTTTTTTTCAAAAAATTAGATCTAAATCTGATCTGTAGATCCTTCAAAAGGATCTTAAATGCTGCATGCTCATCTCACGAACACCGTCACATAGATGCTGAATCTTGCACCAAAAATCCTGGACCTCCTTTGATTTGTGCCCAAATTTTGGTGTGTAGAAGAGGGAGAGAGAGAGAGGATCAAAGAGGATGTGGGATATGATAGGAGCGATAGCAACTTGGGCATGAAAAAATATTTTATGCGATACTTGTTCTTTTAACGTGAGAAAGAATTTTAAACCCAATGCCACTTAGAGTCCCATTTGACCAAAATAACTGATTTATTTTATTGTTGGGACTCAAGGACTTATTCTCCACATAGAGCACCAGATCTCATATGGTTTTTATGCCAAAAATCAATCAAAAAGGGGGGCAACATGAGTAGATAAGAAAGAGTCCATTACACCTATGACTCTTCCCTCAAGAGTTTGATCCAAATCAATATCTATCAAAACCTAGTCAAAACAGCACCACAAGCCCTATCACATATCCAAAAATTAGAACAAAATAATTTTTAGAGAATTTTTTAGAAGCCTCTAATCATGTGACCCTGAATTCTCTCAAATAGGTCAACTTTTGACCCTAGTCCAATTGCACTAGGAATGGATTTAATTTCTATAATTAATTTGATCTAGACTGGTTTCAATTAGATGAAAATAAACCCATTCAAGATATAAAAATGAGTTAAATTAAATTTGACTCGATTGTGATGAATCAGAAAGATTACGGAAGGAGAAAGTCAGGCTCAATCGTGTGCTAGCACGATTACCTTGAACCTGATTGGGTCTAATCCAAATCAATCAAATTGAATTAGCTCAATTAATGATATCTAGACCCAAACCCTTATTTGTGTGATCCAGTTATGTTTAGTTTCGTATGGTAATAAGACATGTCACGATCTCTATCATCGATATCATTGAAATACATTTCGATGGACCAAAATTTTTCTGATTCATATAATTAGAATGATCGATTATCAAAATTATTCTAATTGCTCCCAAACTCCACCAGTAACACCTAGCAGTATATGGTGGCAACCCATCAAAATTGAAAATGAATCTCTTGGTGAAGCTACCTATGTGATTGGGTTCTTCTATCTTGAGCCCCGATCAGGATTAGGGTTAAGGTGAACTCGTCAAACCCTAATTCTCTGTCATATGAATGTAATCATTCGATTCGAGTCCGATGTGAAAATCCTAAATAGAAACTCTTTCTATTCATTTCACTCTGCCATGGCCATGGGCTTAAGGACTTCAATTCTCATGATTATCATAGGGCTGCTCCTCATACCTACCGAGGTAGATAGATTCCCCTCTTGGTGCAATCCAATTCCTACAATGAACATGCTATAGCCAACATACACCTCAAAATTCCTGAATGGCTAGGAAGATCGAGTTATGGTGTAGTCAAACTATAACACCCTCAAGGTGAACTATCGATGCACCTCAGGTCAAAGAACCAGACACACCACTGCAGCATCAAGTCATCGACGAGAAGGTAGACTTTCTTATGACTGCTCGAGGATAGTCATGCTTAGTGCCCTCGTTCTCTAACAAGTATCTATACTCTTGCTCTGGTGTCTCCACACCATAGACTCAAGACTCATCTATCCTAAAGAGAAGCGATTGTACACCTAACCTTCTGGATCAATCACCATCCTCGTGATGATCCTATGGTCGGGAGCATTTTATGAGTTAATAATGAAAATTCATGTCTTAAATTTTCAACTCTTGAAAATATGAATTATCATTACCATTAACTCAAAGGATGTATCACAGACACTAAATACACATATGTGATAGAAAATAATCCATTTTATTAATTTATAGTCAAAATTATAATTTTGCCCTTTAGAAGTGTATTACAAGTGTCAGCCAATTCTGGCTTCTAGGGCACATATATCTAACAAACTCCCACTTGACCTAAAGCCAATTGGCTACAAATCTAAGTCCCATCTTCTCAAGGTGGGCTTCGATCTTCTGCTATTTCCCAACGGCTTTGTAAGCGGTCAGCCTGCATTGTCTGCAGTGTCGACTCTCTTGACCTCGACGTAACCCTTCTCGAGGTAATCGCGGATGAGGTGGTATCGCCGCTCGATGTGCTTGGATTTTTGGATGAGACCTCGGCTCCTTAGCAAGGGCTATGGACGCCATTATTGTCATGCAGTATAGAAGGAATGGCATCTGATGGCATTCACTCCGATTTCTGTGCAGCAAACTTCTTATACCTAGAATGCTTCTTTGCAGCTTCTGATGTAGTGATATATTCTCCTTCCATGGTGGAATCTGCTATCACTGTCTGCTTGAAACTTTTTCAACTGATAGCTCCACCATTGCACACAAATAGACTTTCAGATGTCGACTTTCGATCATCTACATCGGACATAAAATCCTGAGTCTGTATATCCCTTGGACTTGGAGTTCTCCATTACCAAAGACCAACAACATATCCTTAGTTCTTCTCAAGTACTTAAGGATACATTTCACAGAAGTCCAGTGTTCTTCATCTGGATTCGACTGATATCTGCTTGTGACACTCACAGCATGGGCTATATCAGGTCGTGTACATAACATGGCATACATGAGGCTCCCTATTGCAGAAGCATAAGGGATCTTGCTCATGCATTCTATTTCCTCAGGTGTGCTAGGGCACATCTTCTTGGAAAGATGAATGCCATGTCTGAAGGGTACCAAACCCCTCTTAGAGTTTTCCATGCTAAACCTCTTTAGCACTTCCTCTATGTACATCTTCTGTGAAAGTCCTAGCATCCTATTCGGTCTATCCCTATAGACCTTAATTCCTAGAATAAAGGATGCTTCTCCTAGGTCTTTCATGGAGAATTCCTTTAGACAACCACATTTTGACTATGGTCAACATGGGAATATCATTCTTAATAAGGAGGATGTCATCCACGTACAATACGAGGAAGACAACAGCGCTCCCACTGATCTTTTTGAAAATACATGGCTCCTCCTCATTTTTGATGAAACCAAATGATTTTGATCACATCATTGAAATGAGCATGTTCCAGCTCCGAGATGCTTGCTTAAGTCCATATATGGACCTTTGCAGGTTGCATACCTTGTAATCAACATTACTGGATGTGAAACCTAGCGGTTCTTTCATATAGATATCTTCCTCAAGATATCCATTTAAGAATGTCATTTTCACGTCCATCTATCATATTTCATAATCGAAATAGGCTGCAATAGCAAGAAATGTGCGGATGGATTTAAGCATGGCTACTGGCAAAAAAATATCTTGATAGTCAATGCCTTCGCACTGACTATACCCTTTCACTATGAGCCTTGCTTTGAATGTCTCTACATTTTCATCGGCACCTATCTTTCTCTTGAAGATCCATTTATAACTAATAGGTACTATACCTTCAGGTGGATCTACCAAAGTTCAGACTTGGTTTGAATGCATTAAGTCAATCTCTGACTTCATTATCTCTAACCATTTCTCGGAGTCGATATCTGATATTGCCTCATCATATGTTTTGAGATCATCACCATGAACTCTATTTTTTGTGAGGAATATTTTTTCTACATCCTCTGAGATAGTACCTAAGTACCTTTCAGGAGGATGAAAAATTTTACTTGATCTATGAGGTAGAGGAGGTAGTGTCTAGGTTGGCTCTAACTGATTAGGCTCCATAGGTTTCTTAGCTCATTTCTCATCAGTGATTTTCTCCTTAAGTCTAATCTATCTTCCATTGCCATCATCTTGAATAAACTATTTTTCAAGAAAGATGGCATGCCAACTCATAATCATATTATGATCTTCTGAAAGATAGAAATAATATTCTAATGATTCTTTAGGATATCTTATGAATCAAGCTCTAAAGGATCTAGACTCTAACTTGTCCGCCTGTTGTCTCTTGACATGGGCTGGATAATCTCAAATTCTAAGATAACTCAGGCTTGATTTCTTATCATGTCATATCTCATACAGTATGGTAGGAACGATTTTAGAGAGAATCCTATTCAATAAATATATAGCGGTCATCAGACTACATCCCCAAAGAAACTCAAAAAGATTCGTGAAACTCATCATGGATCAGACCATATCTAATAGGATCTGATTTCTCCATTCTAAAATCTCATTAAGTTGAGATGTTCCAGGTGGAGTCCATTATGAGACTATGCCATTTTTCTTAAGATAGTCTAGGAACTTCCAACTAAGGTATTTACCTCCTCGATCTGATCAAAGAATCTTAATGGATTTTTTCATATATTTTTCTACTTCAAATCTGAATTTCTTGAACTTTTCAAAAGCTTCAGACTTATGTTGCGTCAAGTACACAAACCCATATCGAGATAGATCATCAATAAAGATGATGATATAGATATAGTTGCCTCTAGCTAGCACAACAAATGGACCGCACACATCTATGTGTATCAGGATAAGTAGGTCTGTGGCCCTTTCTCCATGTCCTATAAAAGGAAACTTGGTCATTCTGCCATGAACGTAGGATTCATAAATCGGATATGACTCGAAAGTCAATGGACTCAATAGTCCAGATTTCTCTAATTTGTTAATCCTATCTATAGCTATATGACCTAGCCTAAGGTGCCAAAGATACCTATCATTTAAACTATCCCTAGGTCGCTTTGATCCTATGGCATTCATATTTTGCTCGATATTAAAAATAGAAACATCAATATGTAACTGATAAAGATCATTTATAAGAAAACTACTTACAATTTTATTTCTTTCATAAAGAATATTATAATAATCCTTAAGAAAACTAATTATATAGCCTTCTTGTGCTAAACATAAAATAGAAATCAAATTTCTACTTGCTGCAGACACATAAAAATAATCTCTAAGAACTAAATCTTATCCTGACGGTAGTCGAAGAGGGTAGATTTTCACAGCCACATCAGCAACTCTCACTCAATTTTTGATGCTTAGGATCATCTCACCATCCCTCAGCCTCCTGCTATCCTCAAGATCCTACATAGAGTGCACACAAGAAATTGTAAGGTTAGATTCTATAATGAGCATACCTCTAAAAGGACTTGCCTCCTTATTCTTCAGGCTGGCCAGGTAAAGAGGATGGTTCTGCTTCCAATGACCATCTGTATTATAATGAAAATACTTTTTCTTATCAGCGATCTTCTTTTTCAGCTCTGCCTTCTTCTTTCCACCTTCCATCTTTTGCTTCTTCATAGTCTTCTTCTTCTTTTCAAAAGACTTTCTTTTGGAAGAAATCCACTCCACAGCAAGCACTGAGCCCTATGAACCTTTCATAGAGAGCTCAGTAGTAACCAGCATATTCATAAGTTCAATCAAGGTATTTTGAAGTTTATGCATATCGTAGTTCATGATGAACTACCCATATGTATTAGTCAAGGACTGCAAAATTATATCAATCTACAGATCCTAATCTAACTTGACATCAAGCTTCTCAAGTTCTTTTAAGTCCTTGATCATCATCAAACAATGATCTTAGATTGACTGCCCATCATATATCTGAGCCTTAAAAAGTTTCTTAGTAACTAGATATTTGGCTACATGACTCTGTTCACCAAACAACTCTTATAGGTGAGCCAACATTTGGTGGCTAGTCTTAATGTCTTCATATTGGTGCTAGAGCTCATCAAACATCGAGCCCAACATGTAATACCTAACTTTATTATCTTCATCCATCCATTTTATCAAAGATGCTCTCTAATTAGCAGATGGATGGACTGGTAAAGTGGAAGGATCCTATTCCAACATATGAGTCAATTTTTTGAAACTCAAAATAATTTTGAAGTTTCGAAGCTAATTCTTATAGTTGGGTCTGGTTAGTCTATGGGTATCCAGGATACAGGCTAGTGGATTGGATGCAGATATTTTTCTGTAAAGAGTCAAAATTTTTAGTTAGATTTTATAATTAGACTTAATCAATTTATTTAAAAATTTTATTTTTAAATAAATTAGGCTTCCATTATTTACTCGAACCCCTATAATTTCTTAACAGAGATGCAAAAATCTTCGTAATTATAGATTTTTAGTGGATGGTGTGATCTCACCAACTGGCTCACCACCTCACCTAATAGTTATTGATGATGGATCAACCAATGAGTGGACAACTCTTGTCTAATCATGGTGCACCCAAACCTGATTTCTAATTCATGAAACTCACCATGCCCGAAATATTGCTCCACTTCTTAGTTAAGTCAGACCCACTATTTACATAAATTAGATTTTTGATTGGATCCCTCACTGTATCCAAAATATTGAGCCCAATCCATCCTCTAACCCGCAGTATCCAATGCCTAATAGACATGGTTGCATCTTTTTGATGCAACTGAACCACTATATCTAGCCAAGAACAATCAACCTCGAAAAGGACCCGTACATCTACAATGATGGAAGATCTTAGACTTAATATTTTCTTAAAATGATTTAATTTAGGTCTCCTTAAATCTGACTTGACTTAGTCATAATAATTATGACTAACCTAGTGGCATGGGTTGGCTCGAATTGTTGGCCACCTTAAATCAGCACTGGATCGACACAAATGGCCAAGTAAGTAAGACCGATGGAAGAGATTGTTGAAAATTATGTTCCAAAGTCAATCATCACTCTGTTGACGATTGAGATATTATAATTAATTTATTAATTAACAAAAAATATTTTGGCATCTTTTTTCATCATAAGTTTACATCTTCTAATGAACTCCATTATTGTGATGAAGTTCTTAGGACTATTTAGTTTCGATAAAGAGAGGATTTATCGATTAGCCCTTAAATTTATTTACGACCAAATGATAGACTATTAATTAGGATAACAGCGTCTATCGAGCATAGGTCGCTATATACCATATAGGTTGCATATCCTCTTAACCAAGGTGTGTGGAGATATTGGTATGATAAACATGTGAGATGTATGGGTACATCATCATTGAACATGACCAACTTTAGAGTATTCTGCTATCAAGAATGTCTCTGATGGGATATAGGTATAAGTATCCCTTAGATCTAAGATCACCTCAGTGATTTGCAAACAACTCACTATGCTTTGGTACCAAACTAACTGAATTTCTAATTCAGCAACGGAAGGCTTCTGGGCATATTCAAGTACTTGCGAAGTTGGAGTATGATCAAGATGAAATTGACCACTCTAAGAGTTGGAGAAGAATGTATCATTGTATTTCAATATAGCAAAATCTTGGCCAGGATAATCCATTAGATAGATTTGGTATTATGAAATACAATGTAGACAACCTGATCAGAGTTAACAGTTGAACTCTAATGTGTCCTACGAGCATTGTGGTCAAGGGGATGAATTATATGGAAACTATATCAGCATGGGTTCCAAGGATGGTGTTCTACACCTTCGACCTATCTGATCGTCGAGTATCATTGCTAGATGGTCACTTCGATTGGCATAAAAATTTATTTTTATACTACTCATTTAGGTTTGGACCTATGAGATCACACACATTAGAGCTTATGATATGATCGGATGGTTGATCAACAATTAAGAATCATTCTAGGGTTAAATAATCAATACGATTAGTGTTTAACCTAGTGCAAGTGTTGTAGGAGGATTGATTAGCAATTATATTGCTAATTGACTTAATTTGATTAAGCCAATAGGTTAAGATTGAGTCTAATTAAATATAATTTAATTAAATTTAGTTTGGACTTGATTGGATCAAGTTCAATTGATTTATTGAATAAGCCAAGTACAAAGAAGAACTAGTCCTAGTCTAACTAGGACTCGGATTAACCTAATTTTTTAATTTAATTAAAAAATAAATTAGAATTAAATATAATTTAATCAAATTTAATTAAATTCTTAAATAGGTTAGGACCTTATTTAATTAGATTGGTTTAATCTTAATTTTATTTGGTTAAAAGATCTTGTTTGACCAAGTCAAAATAGGAGTCTTAGTGTGACTAGGACTCCCTATCTCCTTGCGCCACCTTTGTCCCAACGCCCTTCATACCTATTTTTTAGATATTTTTCATGAAAAATTCTTTTATTTTTGATTTTCACACCCACTCTCTCCCTCCAAATTATATTTGGAAGTTAGGTGGAAGACCAAGTCAAAGGAGGAATTGGTTTTGCTTAGGATTCTATGAGATAAAATTCTTATTGACCAAAACATCTTTCCTTGAGTGCCGCCCCCTCTTTTAATTAATTCTTCTCTTATTCTATGAAAATAATCTCATTTTTTATGTGCCCTCTCTTGCTGGTCCATGCCAAAAATTATGGAGGAGGCGCCCAAGAGTTGGGTGCCCCAACAATTTCCCATGTTTGGATATTCCTAGTCTAGGAATTTGACCTAACTTGAAATCTTTTTTTTTCTTATTTATTGGATGAATTTTATTCTAATTTTTTCATGAAATATATATCTTTGGGAGAGGTTTGGGGTGTGCAAAAATTAGAGGAATAGGATCCTTGGGTGTGTGGGTTCCATAGGCACCAAACTAGGTATCAAGGTAAGAGAAAAGAGAAGAAGAAGAGGGTCTTCTTCTAAGGCTATTTTATTTTCAGTATCTCCTCCTTTCTTTTGAGTTTTTTTGAAAGAGTCTCAGATCAGCAAACTCTCATCTTCCTTCTTATATTTTGGAAAGTCCAAATTTTGAAGAAGAGAGCATTGAATCGACCGTCGAAGAAGGATCAGCACAGTACTAGCATGCTGTGCTAATTTTCTGCATCGGACTTTAGATCAGAGATCGTAGGCTCATGTGGATGACTCCTAGAGGTTGGATGTATGTGCGGCTCATGACTTTATCCTCAAGCTTAGATCAGCAAGTTAGAACATCTAAACTTGCTCAGGTAATAGATCTGATCTATAAACTTCATACCTGTATTTGATATGGTGTAGATCTAGATTGATTTGATCAACCTTTTTCTTTCTTATTTGATTTTAATTTTTGATTTAATTTCATTCCTTAATCATATAATAGATCTGAGATCTAGGTATTTACATGATTATTTAAATAAATTTAGATTTATTTAAGTCTTCCGCTGTAAGATCTTGAAAAGTTTCAAGATCTACCTATGAAACCCTAAATCTGGTTCCTTCAATTGGTATCAGAGCCTAGGTTCTTATTACATGATTTTTATGCATGTCTAGATTATTTTTTAAATTAGATCTAATTTATAATCTAATTATTAAATCTAAAATTTAAAAAATAATAATAATAAAATAAAATATTTTAGATTGCATGGACTGCTGTATGGTTGTCCTGCTGTAAGATTTACCCCTTACAATGAATAGGTTATCCTAGTACGTGCTAATCTAAAATATTGATCATAAAATTTTAGATTAGATCTAAGAGATTTTATGATGTAATTAAAAATATTTTAATCAAATTTCAATCATCATAAATCTGTTAAATTTGATCTAGGAAGATTTATAATTGATTATTATTGAAACTGTTTTAATTACATGAACCTGTTTAGATTAGATCTAAAGTAGTTTTATATTTATTTTACTTGCATATTGATTATGAATCAAATATGCAACTTGGTTGATAGAATCATGTTGTAAAAATATTTTACAAATATGAAAATCATTTTTGAAAAGCCAAACCCCATCCCTCAGCCCAAAACTTAATTAAGAATTAAGAAGTTGATTGATTAGGATCTAGGATTGTGAATTGAAGATCCTAAGACACAAATCATAACACATTGGGTTAAATGGATTAGTGGAGATTAGATCCATTAATTGGGTTAGACCTAGGGTTAGATTAAAGAATGGACTTAATTAGAGAATTGACTAAATCTAATCAATTATTATCTTAGATTAGGTCAAGGATTCTCTAGATTAATTACAATAGTTATAGTTGGTCAAGTCCATATCTTTAACAAGACCTAAGATGGACTTGATTCTTGGCTACGCGGTCTAGCATGAATTGTTAGGTTAATCTAATTGAAACTAATTAAACCAGTTGGTGTCTAAGGTAAATCAGACAAGTGGTTTTAAATTGGCAGCCCGCTTACCTGACAATTTTTGATGGTGTCTAAGGAAAGCCTGGCAGACCCTTCCACTGATCGAACTTACCTAGCCTCTTAGTGAGATTATGTTTTGATCGGATCACTTGACTATTCGAGCTAACCCATGTCAACTAGGTAAATCGTTTGACAAATTTAGGTACTCCTAGACCAGCCTATTAATGGTCTCCCTTAAGCTAATTTGGTGAAATTAGTGGGATGATCATGACAAGCTGATTAATCTGACCTACTCACTTCTATAAATAAATTTTCTAAAATTATTAGGTCCCTAAAATAAAATAGTTATATGATAACTGGATCATAGCCTTCCATTAAAGTGGATGATAATAGATCCATCAGTTGGATAATCATTGGAGGCCCAAAGGCCTGGTGCTTATTGGTTGATGGAATTATCATTCATTATATGATATCTTGGATACATCTTTTCAAATGGTGATCAGGTGGGCCAACCAAAGTTGGGCATGATCATTCATTGGTTGGATGGGCCAAGTATGGTCATGTTAATGGTTGGATCTAATTGGACCCTTTTTTAAGAAGGCCAAAGCTAACTGATCAGGGCTTGGGACAAAATTTAATTACTAAAAATTATTTGGAGAAATAATTGATTATGAACCAACCCTTAGATGTACATGGGTGGACCAATCAAAGTTGGACTTGTATACAGTCTATATGAATTCTAGTATCCACTAAGAAATTAGGATAATTCCTCGAATTGGAGGTAGAGGCTACCAATTCAAATAAAAAAGTAGGAGAAATCTTTTGATTAAAGTCCAAATCTTTAGGTCTAATGAATCAATTACTAGTTAGGTTTTGGTTTTTCTTTGTGTAGACATGGCCACTTCTCTATCACTCCAATCATTGTTGGACAATGATAAGTTGGTGGGACCCAACTTCGGTAGCTGGTATCGAAAGTTGAAGATTGTCCTAGAGCATGAACGAATTCTATATGTGCTGATGGATTCTGCACCTAAGGAGCCAGCTACTAATGCATGTGGAACAGTCAGAGACACTTATCAGAAATGGCTCAGTGAACGAACCACGATGCACTGCATTATGCTAGCTGCGATGAGCAATGAGTTCAATCGCAAGTTTGAGACAACTCAGTCAAACGAAATACTCTAAGTGTTGGAGGATTCTTTTGGCACACCCAATGATGTTGAAAGGCATAAGACTAGTTATGCCATCTTCAATGCCAGAATATGGGATGGTGCCTCATCACTGATCATGTATTGTACATGATCGAGCTGATAGAGCACTTGAGCAAGCTCGGCTTTTCCTTACACAAACAACTTGGGAAATATGCAATACTGAATTTGCTGCCCAAATCTTATCTCATATTTCTTACACATTATAGAATGTCAAAGCCTAAAGTGGACTACCATGGGTTACTGAGGTTATTTCAGAACTTTGAGAAGTATCACCAACTCCATAAGAAGTCGATGAACTTAGTGGAAGGTTCGTCTTCTCGTTCTCAATCCTTTGGAAAAGAGAAGAAGAACAAGAAGAAGAAAGCCAAGAAGGTGCATGTTCATGCTAGGACACCTATGCAGGCTCAGACCCCAAAATCAAGCTTGATAAGAGTCAAGCCAAATACTTCTTTTGCAAGAAGCGGGGGCACTGGAAGAGAAACTATCCCAGTACATTGCTTTCCTGGATCCGAACAGATAGAGAAAGAAGCAAGCTATTGTTGGGCAAGGTATTTATATGATAACTTCTTACAATTTCTCCATTTGTGATATTACTAACTGGGTATTGGATATCGGTAGCTCTTATCATATTTGTAATTCATTGCAGGAGGGTTGGAGGTTAGTAGAAGATTCGAGCAAGATGAGAGATTCCTGAACATTGGAGATGGAAGACCAGTTCCAATTCTAGCTTTAAAAATTTTGAAACTTATATTTGAATCTCATACCATTGTTCTTAGTGATTGTCATTTCTGTCCTAGTTTCTTTTTAAATATCATTTCTATAGGCCATTTGGCCATGAATAATTATAAAATTTTAATAAAAAAATAAGTTTGTAATATCATTATGAATGGTGTTACTGCTTTCTATGGATAATTGAACAATGGTGTATGTTATCATAATCTATTAATATAGTCTATTCTACTGGCAAGCATCCTAGATTAGATAGTGTATCAGATATCTACTTATAGCACTGTCAGCTAGGTCATATAAACAAGAACAAGATAAATAGGTTGACTCAAGAGGGAATCCTTGAAGTTAATGATTGTGAATCACTTCCAACTTGTGAGTTCTATCTTCTTGGTAAAATGACCAAGTCACCTTTTACTGAAAAAGGTGAGAGAGCCAATAAGCTCTTAGGTCTAGTACATACTGATGTATGTGGACCAATAAGCATAAGTGCTAGAGGTGGATATGTCTACTTCATCACTTTCATAGATGATCTATCCAGATATAGATATTTCTATTCGATGAAACATAAGTTAGATTCTTTTGAAATGTTCAAACAATTTTGAAGTAAAGTAAAAAAATAAATTGGAAAGAGTATTAAAACTCTTCGATCTGACCAAGGAGAAGAATATCTTTCTGATGAGTTTCTTACATATCTAGGAGAGAATGGAATTCTCTCCTAATGGACTCCTCCTGAAACACCATAGCATAATGATGTGTCTGAAAGGAGGAATCGAACTCTGTTAGACATGGTCCAATCCATGATGGAATTTGCCAGCTTGTCGATATCCTTCTGGGGATATGCACTCAAATTGACTTGTTATCTATTAAATAGAGTTTCAAGTAAGTCTATAGTTAAAACCCCATATGAGATATGGACAGGGCGTAAGCCAGTACTTTCACATCTTAGGATTTGGAGGTACCTGGTTTATATCAAACGGTTAGTTAGAGACAAACTTGGACCTAGGTCTGATAAGTGTGCATTCATGGGATATCCAAAAGAGACCAAATGATACTATTTCTACCATGCTGATGAACAAAAAGTGATCGTCAGCCTTAAGACAACCTTTTTGAAAAAAAAAGTTTCTTGATGAAGGAACTGTTGCCTCTAAGGTTGAACTTGATGAAGTTCAACAGGTAGAAAGTCTGATAATGCATGCTAATCTATAGCTGTGGCAAGTGCACCAGTCGATCAAGTAATAAAGTGAATGAGTAGAGTATCGTCCCTAGAGGATTGAAAAATAAGTATTGAAAAGCTCTTTCCTATGTTTTATTTAGAAGACCGATTTAAGAGAATAAAAAATTAAAGAAAAAAATAAAAAAATAATTAAAAATTTTAAGGAAATAGAGAGAGTGTAATTATTAGGGTTTTAAACTTAAGAACAATGTATTACTAAGGCAATCAGTTCACCAACTCAATTAATATAATATTCAGGTTATTAGATTAATTTTATTTCATGTGATGGTGGAGTCTCCTAATTTATTCACTACCCTTTGATCCAAGCATAGCAAAACTATCAATATTTATTAATTACCATTTTGTCCAGGTGTAATTTAAATAAATATTAATGCATTAAGTTTTGTGAAACCTCTAATTAAAATACGTTGCGTCCAAAGTGCACTAAAATTTCCGCATGCATATGAATTCTAATTTGATTCATAATACAAGGTATATAATCAAGAAGCAATAACATAGATGTACTTGGTCCATAACATCTATGTTCATCAGATCAATTAGAAGATGGCCAATAATCTAAAAGCATTAAGATTAGATTTATATACTCCTCATGAATAAAATTTAAAATTAAAAATAAATCACACTGAATATTGCATCAAAAGAGTGGCTACACCATAGCCTTAGTAAAAAAAAATTTAGTTCATGATAACAAATTTAAAAACAGCAAATAAAATAAAAAGTATAAAGAAATTAGACTATTTGATTGCTAAAATTGATTGTCCGTCACTCTTGGTGTGGAGAACTTGGTGAAGAAGAAGAAGCTCCTTGATCAATATTCTAATTATTGAAAGAAAAAAAAATTAAAAATCCTTTTCTTTCTCTCATAAAACCCTCTTCTCTTTCTATCTCTCTCTCCTCTTTCTCTTTTTTTTTTATTTCTCTGACTCTCCTTTTTTTTTCTCTCTCTGACTTTCCTTTTTTTTCATCTCTGACTTCTCTCTTCTATGGCAATTGTAGGTCCTTTATTTTTATAGGCTAAGAGATTGATTTCCCACCAAAATCCTCTTGAAATTAGGTTTATAACTCTCAAAACAACTCAAATTATGATTTTGGATGATTTTGATCATTGGATGTTGATCAAACGGTCCAAAAATTACTTAAAAATCTTTTAAAATATCCTAGATCAAGTCAGAATTCATGCCAACCATCGGATCAATCATTAGATTGAATCTAGGCCATCAGATCATGCACAAAGAAGGCTTCGGATCTTAGTTTAACATCGAGATGAATCTCAACCATTGGATCTCGATCGAGAGCTGTGGATGCCATTCATCAGCACATGTGTATCGTCCGTCCGATCAAATCTCAGTGAAAGGCACCCATCGAATCAAATAAAATTTCCAAATTATCCTCTGTAGACCATGCACGAGCCTGGTGTCGCATGGACCACCGCATTCTTCAACCAATCGGAATGCGCTTCTTCATGTGAAATTCCCAAAATGCCCTTAAGTCGGTCCAACGTGCACCGCAAAAATGATGACGTCGGCCTGCCATCAGCGTTGTGTCAGTAGGTCGGTCTGCTGGTGTGGTCAAACCAGGCGATCTGCTGATGCGGTTTTTCTGAACCGATTTGAACCAGACCGAATTTTTTTTAAAAAAAAATTTAATTTTAGACTCGTTTGAAGTCCGTTTTACCTGAAATTTTATTTCATCTGAACCAAAAAAATAAGATCTTCACATTGGTAGCCTTCTTTCCTACATAAGATTAATAAAAGTATTAATTTCTAAAGAAATAAATTAATTTATTTTATAATTTAATATTTTTATTAGTATATTTTTACCACTTATGACACCCCCCAACTTAGTCATTGCTAGTCCCTTAGCAATGTTTTATTTAATACCATGTTTCAATAAGATTATCCATCACAAAGATAAAATCTAGGACTAAAGGTCAAAAAGTTTAGAAAATACTGCTAATTAAGCATTGAGCTTTGAAGTAAATTTTTCAGTCAATATAATTAAAAACTTTCTTAGAGTACATCAAAGATCTATAGCACTTGTGTTCGTGATGACTAACTTTAGCATTTCAGTATTAAATTAAAAGAACAAAAGTATCCTCTCTTATCACCTATTTTGGTCAATTTTCTATACATTCTCAATTTTATACTCATGAATTAAGGTAGCTTTCACACTGCCTTTTTTTTTTTTTTTTTTGCTGTGCTGAGCATCCTGGCCTTTCCTTCACCATTTTATGTGAATTTTCACACTTGACCTAGGTGCAGAGACCCAAGTTACTAGGCTTTGGGCAATCCACATATACTCTATCTTTTGCACTTTATTTTTAGGCAGGTAGCTCTTTTCTTAAATTCAAATTTCTTTGATTAGAATATATATTAATTATCAATTTTTAATGATAATTGAATCCTCAGTTGGCCTTATAATCAATACCTACTTTGTCTTGTTAGTGTGCATGTGCAATTAGAAGTGCTAATAGTCTTTTAATGACCTAAGTAGACTGCTAAAAATTGACCAACTAATATACTTCTTTAACTCGTTACATTCATTAGCAAATAATTCTATCTTTTATTACTTATCTAGTCTATCTTGCTCAAGATTTTCCTTTTCACACATGATTTTTTTTTATATATATATGTATTCTACATTGTCTTAAAGGAGAAAGAAAAATAAAGAGTGTCATAAAGGATAGGAAGGAATACACCTGATTTAGTTCAGTCTGATTCTTTGGAGCTTTAGAAATTTTGCTTGAGCTCTCATTAATTTTTTTCTGCAAAATTGAAAATACACACCAAAGCAGTAAAAGAGCAACAATAAATTACTGAAAAATAAAAGAAAAATGATCAAAACTAAAAAGAAAAGAAACAACCTATCTAGTAGTTTTGATTTATAGTCTTCAGCTTGACTTTCTTTGAGTTCTAAAGTGGATCAGATATTTGGTCGAGTCCTCTTTTAATTGGACATTGCTAGCTTTTATAGTCTCAAACATATTTTCTACAGAATTCTCATATACTGAATTATCAATAATATCAATTAGAAAACAAGTTTGATTGTCATCAGGATGTTTAGTATCTTTGAAAACATTAAAAGTAACTTGTTCATCTTGGACTCTAAGAATTAATTTTTCTTGTTGAACATCTATTAAAGCTCCTTCAGTAGCTAAAAAGGGTCTTCCTAAAATAAGGGGTACATCATAATCTTCTTTCATATCAAGAACAATAAAATCAACAGGGAAAATAAACTTGTTTACCTTTACCAAGACATCCTCCACTATACCTCTTGGATATTTAATGGATCTGTCGGCTAATTGAAGAGTAATAGTGGTAGGCTTCGGTTCTCTTAGACCCAGCTTTCTGAAAATAGAAAAAGGCATGAGATTAATACTTGCTCCTAAATCACATAAAACTTTATCAAAACTACAATCACCAATAATGCAAGGGATAGTAAAACTCCCTGGATCTTTTAGCTTCTGTGGTAATTTATTTTGAAGTATTGCTGAGCATTCTTCATTCAAATTTATTCTCTCATGCTCCTTCAGCTTTTTCTTATTTGTTAAGGATTTCTTTGAGAAACTTGGCATACCTGGGCATTTGAGTAATAGCATCTACAAAAGGATTATTAATATGTAAATTCTTTAATATTTTAAAAAAATTAAAGAATTCCTTATCTGGATGCTATATTTGTCTCTCTAAGAATGGTAGTGGTGGCACGTAGGGCTTCACATTTGGATCGGCAAACCATATACCTGGAGACCATCCATCTGCTGGTTGTTTTGGTGACTGACGAATTTTAGTTGATGGTTCCTTATTTGTAGTTGGCTCTTCAGTCTCTTTCTTCTGATGTGGCTCCTCCAGTTTTGTACCACTTCTTAAGGTGATAGCATTGACTTGCTCCCTTGGATTGGTCTATGTATTGTTGGGCAAGGATCCCTGAGGTCTCTCAGAGATTATCTTAGCCATTTGACCTATTTGCATCTCCAAGTTTCGAATTGCTACTGTTTGGTCCTGCCTAAGTTTGGCTTCCAAATTTTTTATAGTTGCTTCTTGGTTTTGCATGAATTTGACCATTAGCTCTTCCATGTTGGACTTCTTTTCAGGATACTTGAATCCCTAGGGTGGCTGTTGTGTTGCATTTTGATTACTCCATGAGAAATTTGGGATGCTGCCTCCACCCTTGATTATATATGTTGGAAGTAAGGATTGTTTTACTATGGCCTAAAAAAATTATGAACATAACTTAGCTGTATCAGAAGCTTTAGTAAAAGGATTACCTATCTGGCAATTGCTTGTATCATGTCCTCCTCCACACAGGTCATAAGTAATGCTCTGAACATGCATAGTTGTTTCCCTTTCAAGTTGTTGACTTTGGCTCTAAGGGCCTGCAATTTCAGCTAAGTAAGGTTGGCACGCAATCTACTCCCTGCATAAGCTGCTAGTCTTTTTGGCATCATGCGATTCTGTCTGCCACTGATAGCTATTTGATGCCATCTCATCGATCAGGATCGAAGGCTTCTTCCTTCCATTTTTTGGTTAATGGTTCCTCCTGCTGCTGCATCAATCATAGAATGATTAGTAGGAGATAAACCATTATAGAAAGTTTGTACTTGAAGCCAATATGGATAGTTGATGATGTGGACATCTCCTCAGCAATTTCTTGAAATGCTCCCAAGCCTCATATAGTAAATGTATAGTATATTATAATTAGTATTATACATTTTTTTTATAAATTATTTAAACTGTATAATTACATCTGTTAGATCACTCGTATGAGGGCCCGGATACCTTAGACCCATGACCATTATCTCAGGTCTTTAGGGTCCTGAGCACTCTAGGAGGATCCTATGCAGGCCAGACACATATCGATGAGCTACTGGTCTAATGGCGAGCATCTCCACAGACTTTTGTGTTGTCAGTTGGGGGAGCTTGAGGAATGTGTTTGGCATGGGCAGATCGGGCTGAGGAGCACTCAATCTCATTTTGGAGGCATCGTGAGAGATATGATGTCGACGCTCAGCATGCAATTTTGAAGTCAGGGGCTTTGAGGACATGTTGGCTTGCATTCCAAGCTCAGCTCCAGCACCAACTCTAGCTTCAGCTTCGGCTACTGGCTTGGCTTTTGGTGACGGACGATGACGATTAGATTTAGGAGACTTTTTGATTGGTATTTATTTTTTTTAAAAAATTATAATAAATTTTATTTTGATATTAAAAATTTTAGGCAGGTTTAGAATAATATTATGTTTATGGTATATTTCTCATGTTATATAGCTATATTTATTTAGATAAAATATATAAAAAAATAAAATTTTAATTTTTTTTAATTATTCCAAAGATCTACAGTAGCAATTTTATAACCACTGCCATATTCGCTGCCAATTCGCTACCATGTAGGTTTCTGATTAAACAGTGCCGACCCTTTATTAGACTATGTAGTGGTTAAGAAATCATGTCATAGATTACCTTATGCAGCGTTATGAACCTTGCCATAGATTAGCCTATGACGCGGTAGTACCGCTGGCTATAAGATCGATCATTGCCAGTGGTTAAAATTACTACAATAGGTTATTCTATGGTAGTGTTTCAAACAACCACTGTTCATAGAGCTGTACGACAATGCTTTAGTAGTTTAAGGTTAAGAATCACTTGCCATAGCCTACGTAGCAAATTTTTTGGACTACAATAGTGGTATGAACCACGTATCGTAGCTCTTTTTATAGTAGTGAATACACTGCTGGGGATCCATATCCATTTTGTAAATGCAGGGTTCTTCTCCATTCTTAATGAAGCATATGTTTTTGTTTAACACTTTTATGCAAAATGCCATGTTCAAACTCCGAGATGCCTGCTTCAATTCATAAAATGGATCTCTGAAGTTTGCGCACCTTAGGACTTCTCTATGGATGTGAACCCTTCAAGTTGTATCATATACGTCTCCGTCGGTCAGCTCTCTATTTAGAAAAAGCTATCTCACACCATCACTAGAATTCTCATAGTCCCAGTATCGGCAACAATGCAAGCATTGATCCGAATGGACCTTTGAGCATTGGGCCAAGGAGAGAGATACATTTCATCATAGTTCAATCCATAATGTTTGATGATACCTTTGGGCCAATCAGACATGTTTTATAGGTCTTCATCTTTTCGTCTGCACTCTCTTTCTTTTTGAAAACCCATTTACACCCAACGGATTTAAGCCCTTTCAGGTGGGTCAACTAATGTCCATACTATTGACCGTTCACTGAAACCATTTCAAGATCTCTATGGACTTCTAGCCATTTCTTAGAGGTCGAGGGAAACTCTGACTCGCAACCATATAGGATCGTCTCATCGTTCTCATCGAGTTTAGACTTGGAGATTACCCCATCTTTGAACCAAGATCCATAGTATCATGTCCCGAATTTGTTGGATACTCTATCAGATCGCCTTAATTAATGGTGTGGGTCACTAGGTTCGGGATCTTGATCATACGAATCACAATCCCTCAAATTCAAGAATCCACATTCTGTGTTAGATGATAAGTGGCTAAAAATATACTAATAAAAATATTAAATTTAAAACATAAATTAATTTATTTTTTTAGAGATTGAGTACTTTTAGTAATTTTATAATAGGAAAGAAGGCCACCAAATGAAGATTTTAATTTTTCTTGATTCAAATGAATAAATTTTAGGCAAAACGGGAACTCAAACGAGCTCGAAATTGAATTTCAAAAAAAAAATTGATTCAATTTCAAATCGGTTCAGAAAAATGCATCAGAGACCGTTACGCCAGTTTGACTAAAACCAGTGATCGGGACCTGCTGATGCAGTACTGACGGTAGGCTGACGTCGCATTTTTCATAGTGCCACGATGGACCGACTTTTGAGGGCATTTCAAAAAATTTTTTTTTTTTACATGAAGAAGCGCGCTCCGATTGGTGAAGAATACAGCGGTCCCACGCAACACTGGGCTCGCGCAATTCTATGAGGGTAATTTAAAAATTTTTGTTGGATCCTGAGGATGCTTCCTACAAGATTTGATCGGAACGGCTGACACGCATAGCGCTGATGGAATGGGCATCCATAACTTCCCGACTCGAGATCCAATACTGCTGAGATTCATCCGTGGTTAAACTAAGATTAGACAGCCTTCTTTATGCATGATCTGAGCCTAGATTCAATCACAATTGATCTGATGGCTTGGCATAAATTTCGCAACTTTGATCTGATATTTATAAGTATTTTTAAGTGATTTTTAAGACTGTTTGATCAACATCCAATGTCAAAATTCGATCGCAAAATCTTATTTGAGTTGTTTTGAGAGTTTCTCAATCTATTTTCAGAAGATTTTGGTGGAAAATCAATCTCTTAGCCTATAAAAATAAAGGACCTACCGTTGCCATAGAAGAGAGAACTCAGAGAGAAAAAAAATAAAGAAAGTTAGAGAGAGAAATAAAAACAAGAGAAAGAGAGGAGTAGAATAGAAAGGAGAAGAGAGATTTGTGAGAGTAAAGAAAATTTGATTTTTAATTTTTTTTTTCTTTCGATAGATAGAATATTGTATCAAGGAGCTTCTTCATCTTCACCAAGTTCTCCAACACCAAGGAGCAACGAACAATTCAATTTCAGCAATCAAAATAGTCTAATTCTTTTACTTTATTTTTATTGCTGCTTTTTGAACTTGTTATCAGTGAACTAATTTTCTTTTACTAAGGATAAAGTGTAGGCCACTCTTTTTGACTGCAATATTCGAGTGTGATTTATTTTTTAATTTTAAATTTTTATTAGAGGAGTATATAATATGATCTTAAATTTTAAGATTACTGACCATCTTTCTAAAAAATTTGATTGATGAACTAGATGTTAGGACCAAGTACATCTATTGTTATTGCTTCTTGATTATATACCTTGTATATGAAATTCAAATTAGAATTGCATATGCATACGAAAATGTTTCAGGCACTTGGATACAGCGTATGTTTTAATTAAGAGTGGTTTTCACAAAACTTAATGCAATAATATTTAAAATTTAAATTACCACTTAGACCAAAGGTAATTAATAAATATTTGATAGTTTTGCATGCCTGGACCAAAATAGGTAGTGAACAATAAATTAGGAGACTCCACCATCACAAAAATAAAAATTAATCTAACAACACTGAATATTGTATAGACTGGTTGGTGAAACGATTGCCTAGTAACACATTATTCTTAATGTTTAAAATTTTAATAATTACACCATCTCTATGTTCTTAAAATTTTTAGTATTTTCTTTATTTTGTTCTTTTAACTTCTTATTCTCTACAATCAGTCTTCTAAATAAAGCCATAGGAAAAGAGCCTTTTAGTAACTGATATTTTCTAATCCTCGTAGGGATGATGACTCTACTATTCACTTTATTACTGATCGACTGGTGTAACTTGCATACGCTATAGATTAGCAGTGCATCAAGTTTTTGATGCCGTCTGTCGGATTCGTGCTAAAAACATATTAAAAATTTGATCCTAAGCTTTATTTAGAATTTTATTTTTAATTTTTATTATTTTTTTAATTTTTTTTCAGTGCATGATACGTACTGGATATAATAAACTTTACTATCCTTAAGATTCCAAAAATTGAAAGAACCATTAGAGACTATTAACAAGAAAGAAACATGGTAGCTGAAATTCTTTAACAACATCAATCTAGGATTGGATATGGGATTGAAGGGAACAGCTAAAGCTATTCATCAGTACTCGTCCTGTAAAATGATTGCATCACACCATCTGTAGCGCGAATGCAGCTTCGAAGCAGAGGAGACACCATTGAGCAAACAACTTCGAAATAAAATCGGCGATGATCCAGATGATTCAAATCAACATACACAGTTCAGTGGACATGTTGATGATGGATCTGAATGCCCATATGTTAAGTTTTTTGAACTTGCGATACTTTTAAAATTAATGGATGTTTGGATGATGCCTATTAGGATTAAGATTATTTTCCTTTCTCTTTTACGAGCATTAAAGTAAGAGTTGATTCATTCTCTTCCTACATGTTCTATCACAACTTGGGATGTCCTAAGCTAAAATTCCTTAGCCAAATGACTCTACCTTCTAAGACTGTCAAGCATGCGCAACGATATCACTTTCTTGATGCAGATGAATGGACATGGGAGAC